>CM034154.1:227256106-227685218 GCA_019776745.2 Taxus chinensis
TATAGGCTGAGACCCGTGCATATCTCTTAATAGGCTAATCGGGAGGGTAGAATCCGTGGTAATTTCTCTGTTTTTCAACTAATCAGAGTCTTTCTCATCAGCATTTTGGTTTATGACACTTATTTTGATGGTTGAGGCATATTTCCCAAGCTAGAGACTCAACAGTTTAATGAAGTATTTGCGGAGGCATCCTATCAATTGATCACTATGGGAAAAGCTCTGTCGTCTTGATCCATACCCTAAAATAAGAAGCATCAAAATTGCTGTGTTATTGGTTTTCCTTCTAAAACTCTCCAACTCAGTATCTTGGTATGCTTAATTGGGTGGAAAAACCAAGAAGGCTGATTGGAAATTTTTTAATGATAATTTTCTAACGAAGCTGGAAGGGTTGAAAGGGTCACTACTATCTCAATCTAGTAAGATTCTTCCTCAAAAATGCCTATTCAAATTTCTGATTTATATCAATGTCTATCGACAGATTACCCTTGAAGTTTGCTTGCAAGATACGATCATACAAAAATATTTCTATGCAGTGGAACCAAATCAAAAGCCATAATTCCTCTGATTTGCCTGGGATAAGGTCTATCCCTAAAAACCTTGGTGCTCTTATGTATCATAGTTGGACCACAAATACATACAGCTATGATGGTACAACTGATTTGGAGATTGTTACAGAAAGGAAGTGTTTGGACTAGTCATAAATAAGACGGAAATCATTTGCACCTAATCTGTCTACTAACGAATGGTGCTTCTGGCACGCCAGAGTCTAATGCTTCTTCTATTTTTTGGAAATCTTTAAATTGGGGCTAAACATGTGTCTCTGACAGCTTTAAATTGGCTTATTGGAAATGGGTGAACCTTAAATTTTGGGAAGACAATGGCTGGAGACCTCCCTCTTAGACATTTACCCAACATCTATAGAGATTCTATGGACCATATGGACCAAGTCGAGACTTCTTCAATTTGGATGACCCTTTGGGACAATGGAAAACCCTTAGCTTTTGATCATTCTACAGCATTGAGATCTCTTCTATTAACATAGATTAAAAGAGGAGTTATTATTAAACAAAGAGAATTCTGGAGAGGAAGTATATTCTAGACTAAGAGGAAATAATGATTTTTTCTCATTCAAAAGTGCCACTACTCTTTTTTTTTCAAGAGGGGGGTGGGGGGAAGGTGATAATTTTAACTGGAGAAGTGTTTGGTCAAAGAATTAATACCCAAGATTCCCTATGTTTTGGTGGCTGGTATCCATGACAAGATTCTTACGGTTGGCACCCTGAATAAAAGCAAATTTTCCACATGATATAGATTGTGTTTTTGTGTGAATCTGATTGTAGAGCCTCACACATGTTCCTCAATTTCCCCTTTCTTGTCTCAGTAGGAAAACTCCTCATCTTTTTGAAGTTAATTGGGTTGTTCCAGATTCCAAAAACTGTTGTGGATTCAATGGCAAGTCCTTTTAAAGAGCCAAGTTACATTTTTTATGGACCTTCTCTATTTGCATTTTGGCTTTGGGAAATATGGAAGGAAAGAAATAAAGAATATTTAAAAGTAAAAAAAGAACCCCCCAACAAATTGGAGCCCCCTCTGTGTGAATTATTCTTGGATAAGCTTCTCTACTCGAACTTCCCAAAAAAGGTCCTTCGTAGAATGAATCCAAGTTTTCTTTAAAGTATGTGGATTGGGAACCACTACCATTAGTCCCCTGGTCTTAACCCTCGACTCAAAGTGTTTGGGTGAAACCTACAAGGACCCTGTTAAAATTAAAATTTGATGGGGCTCCAAGGGAAACCTGTTCGTTCATGCTGTGGGGGGTGTTTCGGGATTCTGAAGGTAGATTTATTCCTTGTGTTCCTATCACAATTTGGGAACTCAAACTAATAATGTTGTTGAATCTGCTAGGGTTTTTTGGGGTCTTTCTATAGCTCTGCAACACAATTTTGCCAATCTTGAATTAGAAGGGGCATCCCTGAACATAATTAATAGCATAAATGGGAAAGGCTCCATCTTTATCTCCAACCATAAATCTATTAAGAGTATTAAGAAAATGGCTCTATCTTTTAATTTCATCACTTTCAAACATGTGTATAGGGAGGATAATGTTGTGGTGGACTTCTTTGCTAATATGGGGGTTAATGGGGTTGAGTTGACACTTTTGAAGGAAGTGGAAATTCTCAATCCCAAGGTGCGGGCACACTTATAAAAGACACCAGTGCACACGTATAATATCCTTTCATGGGGTGTTAATCTCATCAATCTCGATGGCCGTATGATAATTTTGCATTTATCCCTCAATAATGAGAAGATCGGGAATGGGTTTCACACATATTCTTGGAGATCTCTTATTGTATCCCATGTTTGTAGAAACTTTAGTTCTTGGCATGCAAATAATATTTTGGCATTCTAGATTTTGGGTCTATTCGTGAAGAGGTTTTTGTTGTTCAGCCAAATGGGGGGTGATCTTGTCAAAACTAAACCTCTTAATATTGAAGGGGTCACGCCTAAAGCTATGGCTCTATTTGATAGCAAGGGCTTTACCCCCTTTCTAAACATCTTCGAAGTGTATTATGAAAATCTTAGCAAGGATTTTCCCAGCGCCTAGAAAGTGACCAAAAAAGGAGCTGTAGTGGAAATAAAGGGGATCATGATGGATATTACTGTGGATTCAGTGGCTAAAATTATGGGCATTCCAGCGATGGGGAGGCAGGTCTACAAACCAAATAAGGAAGCATCTGAAGAGTTGAATATTTTTCTTAAAGGTAATGAGAATCTCACCTCCCATTTTGTTGGTTACCTTAGATTGTCTTTACCTAATCCGTATGATGATGTGGCTCTCTCTCTCATTCAATTTTTAATCCTCGAGGGCCATCACAAGTGTATTTATGTCTACCACCTCCCTATGCTAAATCATTTTTGGCGTGGCTAGGCTTTTAGTTTCCCCTACTTCTTGTATCATTCCCTGTGTGCATCTATTTCATAGTTCAAAACAAGAAGAATTTATGTCCCTCTCCATCAAGGCTTTATCCTTGCCCTGGTCAAAAGGGAGACATTGGACATCGATAAAATTGGCTCCCTTAAGTTGGCTTTGGAATCTTATGTGGATAGCTCTATTTCAAACTCATAGGAGAAGGAATCGAGTGACGATTCTGACTCCCAGGATGGGGACTCGGATGATGACCAAGATGAGGTGGAGGTGGTTGCAGCCCAGAATCTTAAGGACCTGAAATCAAAGTAGACCCCTTGCTCCCTATTGAACACCAAGGGTGAGTCCAACAAACATGATGTTTTGACCCCTATTAACACTCAACTAGATTAGCACTTTGAGGCAATGGATCACGTTGGTCCGATCAAAGGGGAAAACCACTTGGCAAGGATGGCGGCTGATATTGAGGAACTCAAGGGTGATATATGGCTCACTAAGAGCTCGGTCCAATTTTTATTCAATGACTAGCATAAGATGAAAGAGCAGGTGGATGTTGCGGTCAGTTTTGGGAAGGGTGGAGAGATTGAGGTTTTAAAGGCAAACTTTGGTGCCATAACCAAAGAGATGGATCAGGTTAAGGCAATTCTCCATAATTATATAGAATGGAGCATTATGATGGTGAAATCGACCCTACAACACCTTTAGACTCTGGGGTAGCTCGCCAATACCTATTGTGTCATGGATAGTCAGGGCACAAAGAGAAAGGCTACCTTAGATGGTTTTGACCTAGGATCCTTGGCGGTTAATATTGAAGCTTTGGTGAAATAATGGGCTACAATGTTGGAGGGGCTTGAAAAATCCTACAAATGACCTAGGATGGGTTGTTTTGTTTTTTCACTGTCTCTGTTACTGGCTGTTACTTTCATCTATGTTGTTAGTTTATCTGTGTTCTTTTGTTTCTTTTAGTTTCATTTTATGGGATCTGGAGAGCTCTTATTACTATGAAAAGTTATATTATGGTTTTTTGATGTTATTATAATGTTATTTTCTACTCTCATGGAGAGTGTTCAACCCTTTTTTACCTCTAATAAAAAAAAACAAGAGACGTAGGTAAAACTTAGGTGTCCACATATCTCTATATTTTTTATTAATTGATACACTAATGTGTTTCCAATTATGAAAAACAACTAAGGACTTAGGCATGGAATTTTAAAATATCTATGTGAGTTAATTTCAATTTTTTTAAGAGTAAGCTCTCCCATATAAACTTATAAGACATTTTAAAATTAATATTATTTCAATAAAAGAGTATTACATGTGCACTAAATTGAGTCATGTTTATATATTATATTAAGAAAAATTATTTAGGTTTACTAATTTTTTATAGTGAGGAAATTCCAAAGACCTTATCATAAGTAATCAGATTTGATGTTTCTAACGTTTTCTACATCGTTAGTGATTAATAAGGAGGTATAGGCAAATACCATAGGTTTTAATAAAGGGTATGCATATTATAATTATTCATTTAAGATCTAAGTAGAGCCACAATGCCATTATTATCTTTTGTTTTATCTTAATATTTGTAAAAATTGTAGTAAACTATTAAAGTATTATAACAGAGTTTGAATTATTAATATTATAAATCTATGTTGTTTTGTGAATATGAAAAATATAAAGTTGTGAATTTTAACTTAATATATATAAATTAACACACTATAAAATGTTTTCCTGTCACCAAAATTTCATTTAATGGGTGAGTTTCCTCATCAAATCTCATCCCTTTTGACATTCCTCCCAAAACATCCCCTTTCATCATCATATAGTTGTTTCCAAAACTCAACCCTGTTGAATTTTTGACACCCTTATGATTAAAACTCGTTAAAAAAAAATTCCTTCTTCTATTTTCGATACATACAAGATAAATCAAAAAGAAATTAGAAGATTCTAATGAAGTTTTCCCTTGGAATGTTTAAATGACATCTAAATCCTTTAGTTTTCCATTGCCGCAAACTATTCAATCTTAATTCAATGAAACAATGCCATGTTCCACTCAATGGAATCGCAAAGCCTTTAAACTCGGTCACTTTTCGTGGGTTTCAGTGTATATAATGGATGGTTGGCATGTGGCAATCATCAACATTATTTTAGTTTGCAAATTTTTTAGAACTTGGTCAAATTTTCCTTGTTTTTAGCATTTGAGATGGATCACTAACAAGTGGCAGTCATCATTGCATTGGATCATTTCAAACCTTGGTCTCCAAAATTTGTAAAACACCAATGGGTGATACATGGCAGTAATCAGCTCCCTACAGTATATCAAGGTTAAACTGTTAGCTCCCCACTCTACAAAGTACCAATTGGCGATAAGTGGCATCTTTAACATATTGAGGAAATCAACCTACCAGAATATCTCAAACCTTGTAGCCTTGTCTTCAAAAATTTTAGGATAGCAATGGGTGATAATCGACAATTCAGACATATGTAGAGATCATTACTATGTATTGTCTTAAACATTTGTTCCTCCGCTTCCTCTCCCCACCGAATGTTGAGATACTGATGTTTGAAAAGTGGAATATTTTACATGTTACACCCTTAGTCCTATAGGCTATATTGGATATGTTGTGCCAACTTGTAGCTTACAAAATCTATTTTCTTGTCATATATCATTCATTTATGCTTTTATATATTTAGTAGGTCAGCCTTGGTGTTGGCCATAGTATAGGAATGGTATATATAGGTGGTAGGAAGGATTAGTTAATCATCATATTGAGAATTTGATTCTTATTGTATGGTTAAGAGATTTCCCCATCAAAGTGGCTAAGTGATTCTATTTGCATATCTCTCTCTCTCTACACACACACACACACATTAGTGTTCTTTAGTATTCTATTACTTCCTATATTTAGATCTATCCAAGTAATTTCATTACAAGTGGTATCAAAGCTTGATCTCAGTCAGAACTACATCAAACCCCTAATTTTTAAGGTTTGGCTATATCTTAAAAACTATAGCGAATGTTTCTACATTTTTGGGGTGTTGTGAAATCAATCCAGTATTATCCTCTCAAAATTTCAATATTTTTAGAGTTATTTTTCAAATTTTATATTGTTTTTAGGTTCTTTTATAAAATCGCTACCTAGGTTGCAATTTTAGGAGTTCTTCTAAGTTTCTTATATTTTCGACAATGTTGCCAAAAATTATCTAGAATTTATTCTCAATTTTTCCCTCTATTCAACCAATAAATATATGAAACCCCAAACCCTAATTTTTTACCCTAATCCTTATATCTTGAGACCCAAACCCTACATCATGACCGGTAGATCAACTCTCAGCCAAGGGAAAGGTAAATAAACTCTAGGAATGACTCCAAATAAGGAAGATATGGATTTGGAATATTTAGGTTCTAGATTATATGAGGTATTCAATCAACTTTAGGAAAGCGTTAATAATATAGTGAGTAAGGTTGGCCTCAACAACAAGCTTCTTATAATGGAAGGTAACCTTAAGGGTGAAATGAAGATGGGGTTTGAATCAATGTGGAAGGATATGATTATCAATCTTTCAAGCATGAATACTTGCAATAATTCCCATTCCATTCACATGGGTTCCTCCAAAAATGCACACACAGATCCAAATCACACCAACAAAGGAGGATCCTTTACACAAAGTGGTGAATTTTCTAACCAGTGATGTGGCATTATTCTAAAAGTGGAAATGTGTAAGTTTGATGGAAAGGATCCACTCAATTGGATTAACTAAATGGAGAATTTATTTGATCTATGTCATATCCCATTACGAAAAAAGGTGACCATAGTATCCTTATATCTAGAACCTAACAAATTCATCTAGTATCATTGGTTATGTACTCAGAGGAAGAATAATGGCCTTAGTTTCACATGGACAGTTTTCTCTAAAGATCTGCAATTGCACTATAGTTCTAGTGTGTCAGAGAATAACTTAACCCAATTAGCAAAGTTACGGAAAACAAGATCAGTCAAGGATTATGTTCATCAATTCCAAAACCTATCTTTTTGTGTGGATAATATTACAAAGGAGTATTTGAATGACATATTTCTTGGGGGTCTTAAGGACCACATTGAGCATGAGGTGTGCATGTTTAATCTACTTAAAGTTTCTGATTTTATCATCATGGCACATCAAGCAGAGGAAAAAATTATTTCCAGCAAAAGGAAGACTTTCACTAACATCAAATACCATAGTACCTTAACACCATCATACCCCAAGCTAATTAGACTGACACATCAAAAAATTGAAGAAAAGTGAGAAAAATGGTTATGTTTTAACTGTGATAGTAAATATGGACCAGGTCACAAATGTAATGAGAAGAAAACATTTTACATTGAAGGGACTAGTAAGAAGGAAGAAGATGAGGAAACATAAAATGATGACGTGGAAAAAATAGAGGAAGACTCTGAAGAGCCCCAGTCGACTATCTCATACCGTACCCTATATGGTATTAACACTCCATAAACCATTCAAGTTGTGGGGTACTTTTCAGAATAAAAATTCCCTGAGAGGGGGGTGAATTAGCGAATTTAAAAACTTTCCGTTAATAATGTTTTACCATTCAATATGCATTAACCATAGTGAGCTTATTATGCATGAAAATCCATCCATAAGAAAATGAAATAAGATAAAACACACATATATGAGTGGGAAACCCTCAAGGGGAAGAAAACCCACTAAGAACTCTGAAAGTAAACTATTGTCCTATAAAGGATTACAAAGTTCAAATTCAGTTGAGCACTCACTCAACTTGGAGCACCAGCCCCAAGACAATTAAGCACCTACTTAACTAGGTTTTAGTAAGAACCAAATTATAAGGAATAACCAAATCCCTGAGTTACTCAACACTGAAATTAGCCACTTATCTAATTTTGTCACCTTCTTAACTCTCTAGTTGTTTGATCAATAAATGATGACCAGCTTTCTTGCCCTTCTACTCTTGATCACTCTTCAAACTTGACATGATATACTTCTTCGCTCATAAATCTTCTTCACCTTGATATAGGGAATGCACAAATTGTCTTTCATAGGTTGACCACCTTTTTGATATTCAACATAAACCCTCTTCCCATGGTCTATAAGACATTCATACTCCTCAAACATGCACTATTTCACTCATGTCACACTCTCACATAAATAGGCTCTAAGACTAGGCCTAAAACGGTCTTATATATATATACATGACTCATGAACATATACCACTAGGTCAGTTCATACACCTAGATACCACTTAGGTTCAGCCATAAAATATGATCCTTTTAACATCATATAAACATGAATTAATTACAACTTAAACCTTCTTTTGGTCTACAATAACTCAATTATGCCTTTTTCACCTTTAGGACTCATGAAGACCTAGATTGCATTAGGTAATCGCCTGGTATAACAACACAACATGATCTTCTTGGGATCACATGGTCATCTCCAAAACTCAAAACCATTTCAAAAAGTTTGTCTTTGAACTCTACTACCTCATGTCCATTCTTGATTACTCTATGCACCTTTCATTCATTCCATGAAAGCTTCTTGAGAACGACAATGTCAAAACACTCTAAAAACAAGTCATGAGAAATTGACCTCATAAGACCACTTAGAGGATAAAACCTGTTAAGAAACCACCATATACATGAAGAATATGTCTCTAATATCCTCTTTCATCCATTTTTTTTAATTTTGACCAATGCAATTCTTGAGAGCTATAACAATTTGTTGACAAAACAAAGTTGTACCTGCACATGTTTTCTCTAATCTGATTAACCACCACCACTTGGGGGTACCTTGAATATTTTAATACATGCCCCAATGGTTTATTTGAAATTTTTAATCCATTCTAATCTGATTTGAACAAAAAAAATTCTATCAAGTCGTTATTAGGGTTTTAGGAGTGTTGACCAGTTTTGGTGTTAACGATTGTTCATAAAGGATAGGACATCAAATCTAAAACTAATGCCAAGATTTATTAGCTAGGACCCTTCCTCATCTCTCCTCAACATATCAGGTTCTCATGTAGAGGTTTAACATTTCTATAAACACTTGAATGTGCTTCTCAATTTTGGAATCCTTGTTTTATGAGCTTAAGAAAGCCAAAAA
Organism: Taxus chinensis; assembly: GCA_019776745.2. Lineage (NCBI taxonomy): Eukaryota > Viridiplantae > Streptophyta > Pinopsida > Cupressales > Taxaceae > Taxus > Taxus chinensis. The sequence goes on from CM034154.1 coordinate 227,265,150, forward strand.
TAACTTTCATGTAAAATCCTTCAAACCATGACTCCAAACTACATTAACATACCTAAAACAAGTTGTATTACCTATTTCCATTCTCAAATATGCATTCTTTATTTGAGAATTGGTCATCATGACTCATTAAGACAAGTAAGGTTTAAGAAGGGGTTTAGGTGCATACCTAGAATGATGGTTTTACCCCTCAAGGTGAACTCTGAGTGACTTTTCACCTCACTAACATGCTCGTACAACACTCAAATTTCCTTCAAATTCCTATGAACATATATGATTTATTCTATCTCTCTTCATGATTCATGACAAGGTTTCATATGTACTCAACCCTAATAGGCTTCTCCAACAATGTCCTGCATCTTGCAAGATGACCATGACAACCTTCATGTTGTCTTCAAAATCTCTCTTATCTCAAGTTGAAATGTCAAAAAAACAACCTTTTTACATCAATGACAATACTCAACAATCTCCCCCTTTTTCATTGATGGCAACCAATCTCTGAACACTATGGAAACCACTCTATTTCTCCCTTATTATGAACACTAGATGTCATTCTCCCCATTTAACATTAATGACAAAGAGATACCTATAGCTTCTTGATTCTCCCCTATTAAATAACCTAGAACTTACCATACTAGAAGATTGGCATCAACCAAACATGCTCCCCCTATCTCCATGCATACCTTCTCAACACTAATTTCTTTCTCTTGGAGCTAAAGAACCACCTGATTAGCTCCCCCTAAGTTATTGAATTCCTTAATGACTGTTAGGAACAAGAATTACACCCAACTCTTATCTTAAATGTTCAAATGTTTCCATTGGAAGTGGCTTGGTTATAATGTCTGCAATCTGATCCTGAGTAGATACATATTAAATCTTAACATCTTTTTCACTCACCTGCTCTCTTAGGAAATGATATCTGATGGGAATGTGCTTAGTCCTTGAGTGCATGACTGAATTCTTTGAAACACTTATGACACTTGTATTGTCACAATAGATGGGAATAAGATTGTCATACTCCACCTTGTAGTCCTTTAAGGTCTATCTCATCCATAGAACTTGAGTACAACATGAAGTTGCTGCAATGTACTCAGCTTCACAAATAGATAAATCCACAGATGCTTTCTTATTACTTATCCATGAAACTAGGCATTCTGCTAACAAGAAATACCCTCCACTAGTTCTCTTCATGTAATCTAGACTTCCTGCCCATTCAACATTTGTATAGGCTATCAAGTTGAACTCCTTGTTTCTTGGGTACCACAACCCAAACTCCATAGTCCCCTTGAGATACCTAAGTATCCTCTTGACTACTTGCAAATGGTTTTCCTTTGGATATGCTTGAAATATTCCCACAAGACCTACTGCTTGCATAATATCAGGTCTAGAGGTAGTAGTATACAAAAAACTCCCAATCATTGACATATATGTTATTTGATCCACCTTTAGAGACTCATCCTTCTTGCTTAAATTAAACCCTATGATCATCAGAGTGCTAACAGCCCTGAAATATTCCATACCAAACTTTCAACATCTCTCTTATGTATTTAAATTTTCAAATGAATATACCGCTTTCAAATTGAGTGATTTTCAATCAAAGGAAGAATGATAGCTCTCCTAGCATAGACATTTCAAATTCCTTCTTCATCACATCTGCAAATCCCTTAGTCATGTTATCATTGTTTCTGCCAAAGATGATGTCATCCATATAGACAACTGCTATCAACTAATGATCACCTTTTTTCTTTATGTACAAATTGTTATCTGCAAGTCCTCTCTTGAATCTTTGGTCTAATAGGTACTTGTCCAATCTGGCATACCAAGCTCTAGGAGCTTGCTTTAGACCATAAAGAGTGTTTTTAGTTTGCAAACATATTCCTTGTCATCTGATAATGAAAAACCTTTAAGTTTATCTATGTATACCTCTTCTTCCAAGTTCCCATTTAGGAAATCTGACTTGACATCCATCTGATACACCTTGAATCCTTAAAAACTTACATAAGCTAGAAACAATCTGATAGCCTCCAATATTGCATAGAAGAAAAGGTCTCTTCAAATTCAACTCCTTCTACTTGTGCATATCCTTTGCATACCAATCTGGCCTTGTTCCTAGTGACTTCTCCATCCTCATTCAATGTGTTTTTAAACACCCATTTTGTGTCAATGACATTCTTTCCTTTAGGACCAGGAACTAGTTTCCAAGTCTCATTCTTTTCTATTTGGTCTAACTCCTCATTCATTTATTTTATCCAAAAATTATATTTACTTGCTTCTAAAATGTTCTTAGGTTCAATCTTAGATAATAGAGAAACATTTTCTTAGTTAGGATAACTTACCATATGCCTCCTTTTCTGCACACTTCCATCCTTTTTGCCAATGATTTGTGTTTCAGGATGGTCTTTTTGAATCTGTCTTGGAAGTCCTTTTTTATTCTTGTCTTTCCTCAACTCATTCTTCGTCTTCCTCATTTATCTTTATAGCTTCTTCTTCACTTGATTCCAATTATTTGTGTTTGGAGTCCAAATTTCTTTGATGCGAATTCTTTTGTTACTCATCTGAAGAATGTGATCTTGGTTAGAACAGGTCTCATCAACCTTCACATTGGTGCTTTCCACTATCTTCTACAATCTCTTATTGTAACATCTATAGGTTGAGCTTACTGATGAGTATCCCAAGAATATCCTTCATCAGACCTTGAATCAAACTTACCTAGGTCTTCCTCATCTCTTTTGATGAAGCAATTGCTTCCAAACACTCTAAAGTGCTTCACATTAGTCAGTCTTGCCTTTCCACATCTCATAGGGTTTTTTATTACCATTAATCCTTATCTATACTCTATTACAAATGTAAACTACAATGCTTACTACCTCTCTCTATTAGCTATTAGATAGCCTTGACTCATTTAACATTTTCCTTTCCATTTCTTGAATTGTCATGTTCTTTCTTTCAACTACCCCATTCTGTTAAGGTGTTCTAACTGCTGAAAATTGTCTTCTTATTCCATGAGCCTCACAAAAATCATCAAACTCATTTGACCAAAACTCTCCTCCTCTGTCAGACCTTAGACACTTTATTTTTACATTCTTTTCATTTTTAACTAGAGCCTTAAATGCCTTGAACTTATCAAGAGATTCTAACTTTTATTTCAAGAATGATACACAAGCTAGTCTTGTGTAGTCATCTATGAGTAAGATAAAGTAGTTGTCTCCTTGAATTATTTGAATCCTTGTAGGTCCACACAAATTAGTGTGAATTATCTCTAAAGGTCATGAAGTAGAGTATTCCTTAGACTTGAATCTCCTTCTAGTTTTCTTACCATGTTGACATGCCTTGCAAAGTGTGTTTGCAGGTTTGGTGATTTTAGGCATATTCTTCACACACTTCTTGGAGCTGATCTTGACCAAGTTATCAAAGTTTAGGTGCCCAACCTTCTATGTCCATAGCCAACATTCATCCATATTTCTCATGAAGCATATCTCCTTCTTGATCTCACTCAAGACATACATATTGTTCTCAGTTTTCTTAGCCTTGGCAATTAGTCTTCCTGAATTGGATCTTCTTATATCACACCCTTTGTCATGAAAGATCAGTGTGTGTCCTTGACTACACATTTGACTTACACTCAACAAGTTATGTTTCAAGCCTTCTACATACAACACATTTTCATCTTGGTCTTCCCATTGTCCAAAGTCAAGGTACCTTGCTAACAATATTGGCAAATGTGTTATATCCAAATATCACTATACCTGAAGCATTCTTCTTTAATGAAATTAACTTGTTTTTATCTCCTATCATGTGGCCTAAGAAACCACTATTTATATACCAGATCATATCTTCATTTTGGATTTGAAAATTAGTCTGAGCTATCAAATTTTATTCTTCTTTAGTCTTTTGTTCTTCCTTCACCTTATCCATAGAGTATGACTTCATGGTGTGCATCTTTTTGTCTTGAATAATCTTCCTCATATTTCTCATTTTGCAATACCTTACAATATGTCCTCTCTATTTATAGTTGTAGCACAAAATTATTCTTCTATTTTTGAAATGAGCATTCATTTCATTCTTCTATGAGGACTTGTTTCTATTATGAGATATATAATCCATGGATCTATGTCCATATTGATTGTATGAGAAATAATAGCCTTTGAAATGATTTACATACCTTGGCTTTACTCTGTCAGTGTCAACATGATGTCTACAGTTCATAGCTCTATGTCCATATTGATTGCATAAGAAACAATAGCCATTGAAATAATTTTCATACCTTGTCTTCTTGATAGGATTTGTCTTTACTTTGTTAGTATCATCACTTCTTGATGATCCAATATCCTTTGAGGTCTAACACTCCTTATTCTTCTTTGAAATCAGGACCTTCCTTATCATTTTCATTTCTCTTCTTTTGGTCTTCTCTAAAACCAAGGCTTGGATTATCATGTGGAGACCTCTTACTACTCAATATATCACCAAGAATTTTAGTGCTCTTTTCAAACTTCTGATGTGTCTTCAACTTGTTTGTTTCCTAATCCAATTATTCCTTCAAGGACTCCATCTCTATTCTAAACTTGGTGCATTCTTCCTCCTTGGTATTAAGACTTGTTGTTGCAAGCTCAAACTGATTTTCCAGCTATTTGATGATATCATCATGTTCATTAGCCTTGTTACTAATTTTTTCCTCATAATCCTTGATTAATGACCTCAATTTTTGATTCTTCCTTCTTTGGTTCTTTAACTCATCTAGAGCACTCAACAACTTTGCCTCAAGATTCACTTCTGCCTCTTCTTCATCTTCCATGAATCTTTTCAATACTTCACTACTTATTTATATTTCCATTAATAAAGTTTTTTTTCTATGATTTTTATCATTACTCTCATATGTACTATTGTCACTTATATTATAGGAGTTATTGTCTTCTTTGGTATAAAAATTCCTCTTGTTCTTGAATGACCCTTTCTTATCTTCATACTTTTTTAAACTCATTTTATTCTTTTCATGCTTATAAAACTTCTTATCCTCACCATGATGTTCATCATGCTCTTAATCATCCTTATATTTTTTAGGGAACTTGGATGAAAAGTGACCAATCTTACCACATTTAAAGAAATTAAATGGAAACTTACCTTTATATTTATCTTATCCTTTCCTTAGCTTTCTAACAAACATGGTTTCTATCTTGTCATCATCATTATTTATATCAATATCATCCTTGACCTTTTTAAATTGTGACTTCTTCTCAGATTTGAATGCAACTTCCTTCTTGGAGGGTCTTCCATCACTGGTTCTCATTTCATAGGTAGTCAAGATGCCATGAAGCTCATCCATTTGTAATGTGTTTAGATACTTGATTTGCTCCACCAAAAATACATTTGAATCAAACTTGGATGATAGAGATCTCAATACATTTTGTACCACTATTGATTCTTCCAAATTTTCTCCTAAACATTTTACGACATTTACCACTTCAGTTACTATCAAAAGATAAGAAGCAATGTTCCCATCATCCTCCATTCCCAGACTTTCAAACTATCTTTAGTGGGTTTGTAACTTTTCTAACTTCACTTTGGTGTCTCCTTCATAGATATTCTACAACTTTTCCCAAATCCCTTTGGTTGTATCACAATGCATTACCTTGATAAATTATTCATTTTAAAGACCACATAAAATGGAATTCATATCTTTATAGTTTCTTTCACTAGCCTTCTTTCTTGTTGCATCAGTTTAGCACGTATAGTCTAGCCATCAACAACTGATTTCCATATTTCAAAACCTAACAACATTATATAGGTCTTCATTTTGATGTTCAAAAATGCATAGTTAGTCCCATTGAAGAGAGGGGCCTTATTGGTTGAGAAACCTCCTTGAACTTGACTAGACATGCTTGTGCTTCTAGGATCTCCTTTAAGTGTTAGGCCTATTCCAAAGGACCAAGCTCTGATACCAATTGTTGGAAGCATAATTCACTGAGAGGGGGGTGAATCAATGAATTTAAAAAAATTCTTTCAATTATCTTTTACCATTTAATACACATTAACCATAGTGATTTTATTATGCATGAAAATCCATTCACAAGAACATGAAATAAGATTTAACACACATATATGAGTGGGAAACCCTCGAGGGGAAGAAAACCCACTAAGAACTCTAAAAATGGACTATTGTCCTATAAATGATTACAAAGTTCAAATTCAGTCGAGCACCCACTCAACTTGGAGCACCAACCACAACAGTTAAGCACCTACTTAACTAGGTTTTATCAAGCACCAACTCCCTAAGTGACTCAAAAATAACCCAGCCACCTCTATAATTTTTTCGCCTTCTTAACCCTCTACTTATTAATCAACAAATGATGACCTTTTCTTTCCCTTATGTTCTTGACCACTCTTTAAACTTGTTTTTTATGCTTCTTCACTCATCATTCTTCTTCACTTTGACATTTACATGTACAAACCGACCTTCATAGGCTGACCACCTTCATGATATTCAACATAAGCCATCTACCCATGGTATAAAATACCTCTTACTTCTCATAGAAGCATTATTTCTCTCATGTATAGACTCACTTCTCTAGACTAGGCCTAAAATAATATTTCCTTAACATACATGACTCTTGAACATAAACCAATAGTTTGGTCATACATGCTTCAAACCACTTATGTCGGCCAAAAAATTGACCTAATAACATGATATAAACATGAAATAATTACAACATAAACTCTTTTTGGTCTGCAATGACACAACTATGCCTTTTACACCTTTAGGACTCATGAAGACCTACTAGCATTAGGTTTTCCTACATAATGAAGAATTGTGATCTTTTTGGGCTCACATGATCATCTCCAAAACTCAAAACCCTTTTAAAAACTTTGTATTAGAACTCTACTAACCTCCTCCATGTTTGATTAGCTCTACACCTTGCAATAATGCAATGAAATATCTTAAGAACAACATTGTCAAAATACTCCAAAAACCAATCATGGGAAATTGACCTCATAAGGCCACTTAGAGTTTGGAACTGATCTAGATGAATAATGTGTCTCTAACATCCTCTATCATCCATTTTTTATTCTTGACTAATGCAATTCTTGAGAGCTAAAATAATTTCTTGATAAAACATACTTGTACCTACACATTTTCTCTCTCATATGACTAACCACCTCCACCTGGAGGTACCTAGAAGAGTTGAAACATGCTTCAATGGTTTATTTGGAAGTTTGAATCCATTTTGAGTTGATTTGAACAAAATATTTTTATCGAGTCCTTATCAGGGTTTTACGAGGGTTTTTGACTAGTTTTGGTGTTAACGATTGTTCATAAAGGATAAGATATAAAATCCAAAACTAATTCTAGGAGTTATTAGGTAGGATACTTTCCCATCTCTCCTCAACTACTTAATTTCTCATGCAGTTTTTTAACATGCATATGAACACCTAAAAGTGCTTCTCGAGTTTGGAATCCTCATTCAGTGAGCTTGAGAAAGCCAAAAATGCACTTTCATGTAAATTCATTCAAACCATGACTCAAAATCGTATCAACACACCTGATACAAATTTTATTACCTCATTCCATGCTCACATATGCATTATTACTCTAAAAATTGATCATCACGACTCATTAGGATTGACAGGGTTTAAGAACATGTGTAGGTGCAGACCTAGAATGATGGTTTTATCCCTTAAGGTGAAATCTGATTGACTTGCCACCTCATTACCATGCTTAAACAATGCTCAAAGCTCATACACATTCCTTTGAACATCCATGTATTCTTCCATATCTCTTCATGCTTCATGTGTACTTGACCTGACTAGGCTTCTCCAACAATGTCTTACATCTTACAAGCTGACCATGACAACCTTCTTGTAATCCTCAAAATATCTCTTCTCTCAAGCTGACATGTCAACACAAAAACCTTTTAACATCAATGATAGTTTCTTTCAAATTCTTGACTCAACAACCTAAGACATGTCATCAACTTGACATCAATGGCAATACTCAACAATATCCCCCTTTATCATTGATGGCAACCAATCTCTAAACATTATGTCAAGCACTCTATTTCTCCCTCATTCTGAACATTAAACACCATTTTCCTTCTTTGACAATAATGACAAAGAGATGCTTGTAGCTTGTCGATTCCCCACTTTTGATATCACACCTAGAACTTACCATACTGGAAGCATCAACCAAACATACTCCCCTATCTCCATGCATACCTTCTCATCCTTCTTTCTTAATTTACACCCTATGATCGTAGGTGTGCTAACAACCTTGCAATCTTCCATACCAAATTGTTTCAACATCTCTCTTATGTATTTGGCTTTCGAAATGAATATAGCTCTTTCGGATTGATTGATTTTCAATCTAAGGAAGAATGATAGCTCTCCTAGCATAGACATTTCAAACTCCTTCACCACATCTGTAAATCCCTTGGTCATGCACTCATTATTTCCACTAAAAATGATGTCATCCACATAAACAACCACTATCAATTAATGGTCACCTTCTGTCTTTATGTACAATTTTCTATTTGTAACTCCTCTCATGAATATTTGGTCTAACATGTAGTTGTATAATCTAGCATACCAAGCTCTAGGGGATTTCTTTAGACCATAAATAGCCTTTTTTAGTCTGTAAACATAGTATTTTTCATATGATAGTGAAAAACCTTCAAGTTTCTCTATGTATACCTCTTCTTCAAAGTTCCCATTTAGGAAAGTTGGCTTGACATCCATCTGGTACACCTCAAATCCTTTGAAACTTACATAAGCTAGAAATAATCTGATAGCCCCCAACCTTAGCACAAGAGAAAATGTCTCCTTAAATTCAACTCCTCCTAATTTTCCATATCCCTTGCATACCAATCTATCCTTGTTCCTAGTGACTTATCCATCCTCATTTAAAAATTTTCCAAACACCCATTTTGTGTTAATGACATTCTTGTCTTTAGGCCTAGGAACTAGTTTCAAAGTCTCATTCCTTTTTTATTTGGTATAACTTCTCATTCATAGATTTTATCCAAAAATTGTATTTAATTTCTTCTAAAATGTTCTTAGGTTCAATATTATATAATATAACAACATTTTTTTATGTTAGGATAACTTACCAACTTAACCCTTGTGTGCACACATGCATCCTTGATGTGGATGATTTTTGTTTCAGGATGGTCTTTCTGAATCTCTCTTGGAGGGCCTTTTGAGTCTTATATTTCCTCAACTTCTTATTCTTCCTCCTTATATGTCTCTATAGCTTCTTCTTCACTCCCAGAGTTTAAATTATGTGATGCATTTGTTGGCTGAGGATGTGACTTCTTAGAAAAGGTCTCATCAACCTTCACATTGGTGTTTTCCACTCTCTTCTGTAATCTCTTGTTGTAACATTTATAGGTTGAGTTTACTGATGAGTATCCCAAGAATATCCCTTCATCATACCCTAAATTTTTTTTCCTAGGTCTTCCTTATCTCTTTTAATGAAGCATTTTCTACCAAACACTCTAAAGTGCTTCACATTAGTAGGTTTACCTTTCCACAGCTGATATGGAGTCTTGTCACCATTAATCCTTATAATTCTTATATTCAAAATGTAAACTGTAGTGCTTACTGACTCTCTTTGGTATCCATCAAGTATTATTGATTCATTTAACATGGTCCTTGCCATTTCTTGAACTGCCCTATTATTTCTTTCAACTACCCCATTCTGTTAAGGTGGCCTAGTTGGTGAGAACTATCTCTGTATTCCTCGAGCTTCACATAAGTCATCAAATTTATTTGACTAAAAATCTCCTCCTCTTTCAAACCTTTGACATTTGATTTTTACATTCTTTTCATTTTTAACTAGAGCCTTGAAAACCTTGAAATTATCAAGAGATTCTAACTTTTCTTTCAATAATCTTATCTAAGTCATTCTTGTGTAGTCATCTATGAGTAACATGGAGTAGTTGTCTCCTTAAATGATTTGAACGCTTGTAGTTCCACACAAATCAGTATGTATTAGCTCTAATGGTCATGTAGTATATTATTCCTTAGACTTTAATCTCCTTCTAGTTTTCTTACCATATTGACATGCCTTGCAAAGTGTATTTTCAGGTTTGGTGATTTTAGGCATTCTTCACACACTTCTTGGAGTTGATCTTAACCTGGTTGTCAAATTTTAGGTGGCTTAGCCTCCTATGTCATAACCAAAATTCATCCATATTTCTCATGAAGCATCTCTCCTTCTCAATCTCACTCAAGACATACATATTTTTCTCAATTTTCTTAGCCTTGGAAATCAATTTTCCTGATTTGTATCTTCATATATCACACCCTTTATCATGAGATATCAATGCATAGGAAACATTCAAGGGGAATAAAACCCACTAATAACTCCACAAATGGAATACTGCCCGATAAATGATTACAAGGTTCAAATTTAGTTCAACACCCACTCAAATTGGAGCACCAACCCCAAAATAGTTAAGCACCTACTTAACTAGGTTTCAAGCACCATCTTGCAAGGAAGCACTAACTCCTTAAGTGACTCAGCAACAACTCAACCACCTCTATAATTTTATCACCTTCTTAACCATCTATATCTTAATCAACAAATGATGACCTTTTTCCCACCCTTTGGCTCTTGATCACTCTTTAAACTTGTTTATTATGCTTCTTCGCTCATCATTCTTCTTCACTTTGAAATTTACATGTACAAACGAACCTTTATAGGATGACCACCTTCATGATTTTCAAGATAATACCTCTTCTTATGGTATACAATACCTCTTACTCCTCACACAAGAAGTATTTTTCTCATGTACACACTCTCTTCTCTATATTAGGCCTAAAACAGTCTTGCCTATATATACATGACTCTTGAACATATTGTTATCCAATTTTCCCCCCTGGCAAAATTGGCTAACTTGCAAAACTTTGACTTGGGAATTTTCATGGGATCTTGGTGGTGAATATGAAAAATTAGATATTTCATGTTTTGGGAACTTGAAATTATTTTGGGCCACTTCTCCACTTTTTTCCTAACTCCTCACTTCATACTTAGCCCAAAAGACTAAGAATTTTTTGATAAAATTGAAAAAATTGGGCTATGTAGTGTAATGTGGGTCTTGGAGGTGCAAATGGAACTAGTTCCCAGTAGTTACTTTGGATCCATAGGACAAATAGACTAGATAATTGAGGAAACTTGGGTATGACAAGGAACAATGGAACAAGTTCTCTGGACCAAAGGGTTACCCGCATTCAGGTTCAGGCTACACAACTAAGGGTCAGTGTAATGTGAATGAGGTATAGGGATAAATAATTCCATGCAACCAAAGCTAACCCGATGGAAAAATGGAAACAAAAAGTGACGTAGTGTCGTGTGGAGTTAGAGTCATGTAGAGGAACAAACATCAGGTGGAACGGTTCTTGGGAACCCCTAGTTCCCTGTAATAAAGGACGGACCACAATGAAAAGGTGCGACATGGAGTTAAGTAAATAAAAGGAGTTAAGAGAGGAGAGTATGGTGCGAATGAAGACCGTGCAGAAGAACCAAGCTCGGATGGAATGGTTCCTAAGTTCCACCCAGCACTGAAAACATGCCCAATACGCCAACTAAGGCCACTGTGGAGATGTATGGAATAAATGGAAAAGTTCTGTAGTTCCCTCGGTGCTCTAAAAACCCGATCCACTCGCAAGCTAAAGAGAAATTTGATATTTAAATGTGGACTGTAGCAGTGTACAGGGAACACATGTTCTTCCCCAATCCCCTAGATCCACATGGCCATATCTTCCTCCCAGATGCTCCAAATTTGAAAAAATTTATATTGTTGGAAAGGTCTCGACATCCTCTACACCATATAAACTGGAAATCTTAAGTTAGATGAGGGTGGGTGTGATAAAAATAGGAAAATTTCTTTAGAATTAAAATATGTAGTCCTAAGTAACTCAACCACAAAAAAATGATGAGGTATGGTGCCCATTTCTACTCCTAGAATCAAGACATCATGGAGGAATGGCCTTAGTAGGATGCTCATGCCCATTTTCAAACATTCAATGCATCTTTTTGGTGGATGAAGGCGTTAATTTGATTTTCCCTCTTCTCTCTCTCACACATTCTTCTATATATTGTAAAAACCTCTCATTTGTGAGGGGGGATGTTCTAGAATGTAATGGAACTCTGTCAAAATTGTTCCAGAGCATTTATGAGTTGCAGACATCATATTTTAACATCTTATGGCGATCCTTTCCTTACACCTCCGTTGTAATGTATTTTTCATCTTCTTAAAGAAATAAAATTAATGTTTTTGTGGCTCTTATCTGCCCTAGCTTGTGTTGTATTGTGTTTTCTTGACTTTCATTGCATTTGCAGGTATATTGTGCATATCTCATTCTCCTTGCAAGGTTTAAATCTTTTGTGCTCCATGGAAATGGTGATTTAAATGTTTTTTTAGACCGTGGTACTTATGTTTACCCTCTCCTCCATTTTTCTCCCATTTTCACTCATTGGAATATCTCCACCCCTTTTCTTGGTGCTATCACCTCTCTTTTAGCATAGAATTTCCATTTTCATGCACTCTCTCTTTCCCTGGTCCCTTGGATTGTTAGAATAGGATTAGATACTTACATTTCCCTTCTTAGGAGTAGTTTTAATATTAGGAATAGGTAGAGGAACCAACCTTCTCTAGAGGTCTGTCTCACAATGTAAGTCCCACAACTTGGATATAGTCTCATGTTGCCTCAAAATCCTAGGTTGTCTATGACTCAGGGAAAGGTGCAATTTTGAGCTCCAACACATATATCACTAGGTTGGTCATACATGCCTCAAAAAACTTATTTTGGCCAAAAAATAGACCTAAGAACATCATATAAACATGAAATAATTACAACATAAACTTCTTTTGGTCAGCAATGACACAACTATGCCTTTTACACCTTTAGGACTCATTAAGACCTACTAACATTAGGTCTTCCGACATAACGAAGCATTATAATCTTCTTGGGCTCACGTGGTCATCTCCAAAACTCAAAACCCTTTCAAACTATTTGTATTTGAACTCTACTAACCTCCTCCATTCTTGATTAGTTATACACCTCGCATTCATGCCATGAAAAGCTTCTTGAGAACAACACCATCAAAACACTCTAAAAACCAATCATGGGAAATTGACCTCATATGACCACTTAGAGGTTGAAGCCTATCCAGAAACCATTGTAGACATGAATAATGTGTATCTAAAATTCTCTATTATCCATTTTTTCATCTTGACCAATGCAATTCTTGAGAGCTACAATAATTTCTTGATAAAACATACATGTACCTGCACATTTTCTTTCTCATCTGACTAACAACCACCACCTGGAGGTACCTTGAAGAGATGAATACATTACCCAATGGTTTATTTGGAATTTTGAATCCATTTCGATCTGATTTTAACAAAATATTTCCTATCGAGTCCTTTTAAGGTTTTAGGAGGGTTTTTGACCAGTTTTGGTGTTAATGATTGTTCATAAAGGATAGGAAATCAAATACAAAAATAGTGCCAGGAGTTCTTAGCTAGGACCTTCCCTATCTCTCCTCAATACCACATGTTCTCATGTAGAGGTTAACCATGCCTATGAACACCTGAGAGTGATTCTCGAGTTTGGAATCCTAATTATGTGAACTCGAGAAAGCCAAAAATGCACTTTCATGTAAAATGATTTAAACCATGACTCAAAACTACATTAACATACCTGAAACAACATGTATTACCTCTTTCCCTGCTCACATATACATTCTCTCTTAAAATTGATAATCATGACTAATTAGGACAGGAAGGGTTTAAGAAGGGGTCTCGGTACAGACATAGAATGATGGTTTTACCCCTCAAGGTGAACTCTAAGTGACTTTCCACCTCACTACCATGCTTAAAAAATGATCAAACCTCCTTCTTATGCATATGAAAATCCATTCCATATTCCATCTCTCTTCATGTTTTATGAAGAGGATTCATGTGCACTTGAACTGACTAGGCTTATCCAACAATGTCCTGCATCTTGTAAGCTGACCATGACAACCTTCATGTTGTCTTCAAATTCTCTCTTCTCTCAAGCTCACATGTCAACACAAAAATGTTTTAACATAAATGATAGCTCCCTTAAAATTCTTAACTCATCAACCTAAGATACATCATCAACTTGACAACAATGACAATACTCAATAGTGTTGTTATCTAAAACTACACCCCACGTAATTTTAAATAAATTATCATAAGGATTTAACCATTTTTATGCTTCAAAAAATCCACAGAAAACTAATTTAGACTATTATGGAATGCAGGAACTTAGTGTTTCACAAATTCTCAAACCCATGAAACAAAGGAATCAATAGTGCAGGGAATTAGGTGTAATTTGGTTAAATTTAGTATTGCACAACATTCTTTCAACTTTGCAAACACTAAGGAAATAAGTTCTTGGAAAAGAAGAAAAATATTTGAGGATCGTGGAGTTGCTTATCTGCGGAGAAATCAATGAAATTGGCTAAGTTCAAAAGTCACCAAACTCTAGTTTATTGTTCCACGGGTTCACCATTTTTAGTGTCCCACGGGTTTTCTCAAACACGCAGAACATTGGAAAATAGCCGCAAAAAAGAAAACCTCTTAGTTAAAGAATTTGAATATCACATGTGGAATTAATCATTTCCAATCCTCAAGGTATGCAATAGGTAATATTGTGAGAATCCACAATGGGTTGTGATGAAAATCACATAATGCAGTAAAAGTTGTGGATGGTCTCAAAGTCACATAGAACTCAGAACCATGGATCCAACCACCTCAAATACCCATATTTAATGAAGGATGGTATCATTTTGTATAGTTTGATGGTGTACAATAGACTCAAGGGTCGTGTTGAAGTTGTTGGTTGCAACATGGGACATTTTTATATGTACTACAAGTAAACTCTAAGTGAAATCATGATGCTGATGCCCACGCCTATTCAATACATTTTCAGGAAATGGTCAACTCCATCTTAGTGGTCCTTTTCCCTCTCTTTCTTCCCTTCTTCCATTTTAGAAATGGTATAATATGAGTGTTCCTTGATGTAAAAAGGGTTCCTTCATGCGAAGTTGCGAGTTTTGCCTTAATATTCCATGCTTTGGACCTCTAAAGATATATTTCATGGAAATTGTTGAACCTCTACACTACAAATGCATGATATTGTCTGATGAAATACAATTATTGTTTTCCTTTATGTGTTGTGTATTGAATGTGAATCTCAACCCTCTTGTTTCTATTTAAATTTTTGTATTCATATTTTACATAGATCTAAGTTTGTTTTGACTTCTCATGTGATAGTTTCAACCATTTCAATGAGCCAAGTTTGAACCATGTTTTATTTTGGTGCATCACATTCTTTTAGTTTTCATCCCCCTCTCCCTTTTCGCTCTCAACTCCAGATCTTGTGAAAGCATAGTTTATCTTAGTTCATTTAAATTCTTAGGTCGTACGTTAATTGCATTGGGCTAAAATAAGATGAAGCTGACATTTTCCAAAGGTTGATCTCACTCTATAAGTCCCACACTTGCAATATCCTCCCACATTACCGAAATTTTTGGGTGTTTTCCAAATAATATCCACATGGAGAAACTTTTGGTGTTAATATTTTTGGCAAACCCGATAGGACTCTATCTTGTTCTTTCTCTAATTTTTTTTGTGTGACTTAGTGATTTCAATATTTTGAGGTAGTTCTTCAACACATTTGGAGACTCCCAAATTTAAATCTACTGGCTTCTGCAACCCAGTGCCCATTTTTCATGAGAAGAATCCAGAAAATATCAAGAACAACAAGAGAAGAGTCATTCGACTATTTGCAGTTGTCACCAAGAAGAAGGAGAAGAGGCATATTGATTCAAAGATCCCCATCACCTCCAGACTAAGTTCTTTCTACTCCTCCTAGTAAGCCCTTCTCACTATCTTCTAGGGTATTAAGACATATCATTTTCATGGCCCATCAAAGGTACTAAGCTTTTATCACATTTTATTGGGGAATCCCTCTACTCATACACCAGTATGATGATATTCTAGTTGTGACCATAAAGAGTGTTCCTTTCTTCACTATAGATAACACCGCAACTCCTATTGATCACATTAAGGATGTTGCTAACATTTTCTTCAGTATACCATGTCACACAAGATAATGTAGTGGTCAGGTTACTAGCAAATTATTTCAAAGGTAAAGCCCTACAATGGTACAGAGGCTTAAGGGTAAACTCCATCACCACTTTGGATGAATTAGAGGAAGCTCTTTACAATCATTTGAAGATAAATAAGATCATTTATCCTTGGTAGAGAAGCTCGTGACAACAAAAAGAGCACCTAATGAGCCAATTTTTGATTTCAATATCATGTTTCAAAGTACTTGGGATTATATTCCATAAGTGGTAAGGTATGCCCCTCAATATGCATTTATTTATTATCTAAAGACTTTAAATAGTGAAATTTCAGTCATGATTCAGTCCATGGGGGATAGAACACTACCATATGCTTATGAAATTTCCATTAGGGCAAAGAATAGTATCATTCAGGCCAAGAAACTTTCCCTTAGACCTCCAATGCCTATATTTCCAGAGCTATGGATACCCACGCCTCATCAAATTCCTAAGTTAACACCTATTTTGTCCCCAAGAAGCCAAATCTCAAGTCAAACATCCACCTCTACAAGATATTCAAGAGAGTTACAAGAGGTCATGAAATAATTGCATAATTTTGGTAATGAGTTAGTATCACTAAAAAGGCAAAAAGCCTAAAACTTCAAGCCTTACCAGCCTCCATACTAACCCAACAAACCTTTGTACCCACCAACCAGATCACCATTCTAAGTGATCCCACAAAATCAAATTATTCCTGTAAAAGTATTATAATCTTACAACCCAAAAGTGGCTAGTTCATCTAAGGCTTTAGTCCCAATAAAAAATAATATTGTGCAAGGTTATGACTGGTGTTTTCTTTGCAATCTTCCCCATACTCAAGACCAACTTGTGCCAATGACATCCTTCATCCAAGAATTAGTGGTGAAAAATGATTATCATTCCAAAATATACACCCTATAGAAGCAAATCCATAATTAGAGATGTACATAAAGAAATGTCGTTAATCGAGTGATACTTCACTTGTAAATTGACAGATGGAAGGAGTTCTCGTGAAATCAATCAAATGATAAGAAAGTGGTAAAATGCCGTATCGTCAATCAAGTGTAGTTGCAAACACCAGGGAAAAAAGAAGATATGTGGAGAGAAAACATCCCTCCCCTTGTTCCTCTAGGTCTGCATCCTCAAGTTAGAAAAACTATGGAATCAGACGGATTTCAAGATTTAACAGTGGACCCACATAGTGTTATGAATCCATAAAACATTATGAGTTTGCAAATATGAAGAACAGACTGGACCACGACATGTTTTGGATCCTTACCAATCAAAGAAAATCCTACACATTGAACAAGACAAGGAAAGGAAAATATCACGTCTCTATTGTAGAAGCCTGTGGGTACCATCCTTTCAATATCCTAGAATCAAATGAAGAAAACCAATGTAAGAATTTCCATGTGGGAATCCCTAGACATCATGGGAAAGAAAGATCTTTTACATGCTGCTATAGCTGATCTTCCCGTGCATTACATAAGATGTTCAAAGAGAAAGTAAAGGTTGTGCTCGCCAATGCACTTCAATAGAAGGATAACCAATCAAGTAAGGACATCAAGCCACCACCCTTATATGTGCCTTTTATTATAGGAAATCATTTAGTGCACAATTATATGATAGACTTAGGGACAAACAACTTAGTAATTCCCTAATAAATAATAGATCGACTTGTTCTTGAATATGAGTCACTCTCTAAGGTAGTGGTGAAATTATATGGAACCATGGTAGGGACCATTGGGGTTATAAAAGGCCTAATTCTTACACTTCATGCATGCCCCAAATTATGAATATCCATAGGATGTGTTCATCATTGATCTACCTCCTTTCTTTGCCTTGTGTCTCTCATGGGATTTCACTGTAAAAATTAGAGGATACTTATCCTTGGATTGGTCACATATGCTCTTCAAAACAAGATATGGCACAAAGTGTCACTATAAAGTTTGAACCTATTTCTCCAAATACCATATATAACCTTATACACTTAATCCCATCAATATAAATTGCACCATCTTTGATCAAGACAATTTTCTAAATTTCAAAAAAGAAGGTACTTAAGTTGGGGATATCCCGTATTCACTTCTTGATAAATGGGGAAATGAAAATCATGGTGTTGACCTATATAACAGATTGAAGAGGTTGGACTCGACATTTATTGTCAGCAAGAAGAAATATTTTCCTATTCCCGATATTGTGAAACTAGAAAATGAAGAAGACAATGACCTATGGAAAATGTTTTTTGATGGTTCAAGAAGTAGAAAAAGTGAAGGAAGAGGTATAATTATTATTTCTCCCACTGGTATGATGTATTTCTCTACTTTTTAGGTTCTAATTTAGTTGTATTCTAACAACTCAACAGAGCATGAATCTATCATACAAGGTATTCAATGGGAGAGAAATGAAGAATATTAAACAACTACAACCTTCGGGGGTAGTGAGATAATTATAAATTAAGTTAGAGGACTAAATGCAACTAAGAATCATCAACTTAGAAGCATACAAGCATATGGTTTGGGACTTGATAGATGATTTTGAAGCTTTCAGTATCTCGTACCATATCAAGAGAAGATAACAAGTATGTAGATAGATTGGCTGCAATAGGAGCTAGGTTTGATATTGCTAACCAAGTCAAAACAAACAATGAAAAACCATATGTCAAAATGGTGGTGAGACCCATGGTACTTGACAATAACATCAACTGAAAAGTCTTTGAGAATGATGGAAATATCATCTACTTTATCCAAGAAGAAGTTGACTTCTCTTCAAGGAACAAAACAAATTAAAGCAATAATATGGGGACTAGATTGTCTAGCTAAGGTCAAACATGTCTCCCCAAGGATTATTTACTTTAGAATCCATGTTTTAAACTCAAATGACCAGACTATGAGAAAAGATAAGATAAAAATTACAGTCAAGGATGAGGATCATGAACCTATTTCAGTTGGCAAGGGCAAACTACTTAAAATTGGAAAGACATGCACTCCTCAAGAAAAACATGCTTTTGTGGAGCTTTGTCAGGAATTTGCTGAGGTATTTACATGGAATTATGAAGACCTTATGGGTTTTGATCTTGATTTAACACATCAAACTATTGAATTAGGATCCCATTGGCTAATCCTATCAGATAAAAATAGAGGCCTGTCAATATGCGGATTGAGCCACCAATGAAGAAGGAGTTGAATAAGTTGATTGAAGAAAACAATATCTTCCTTATCAAACATTCAACATGGATTACAAAACTTGCCCCTGGTGAAAGATGAAATGGATAAATTAGGCCATGTGTTGATTTTAAAGACTTGAATAGGGAATCTTTGAAAGATCACTATCCATCTGTCCTTCTATGGAGTAAGTTCTACAATGGTAACAGATTTTGAGAGGTTTTTCCTATTGGATGGATATTCAGGATTTAATCAAATCATGGTGAAGGAAGAAGATCAATTCAAAAATGCTTTCACCACAAAATGGGGAACCCACGCCTACAAAAAAAAAGCTCTTTGGTGCTATCTAATATAGGAGCAACATTCCAAAGAGCCATGGACATGGCATTCAAGGTACTAATCAACAAAATCATTCCTTGTGTATTTGGATGATATCACAATTTTCTTTAAAAATACAAAAGGCCATCTCCTTCACCTCAAGCATGTATTTGAAAGGTGTAGACAATTCGGGGTTTCTCTCAATCCCAAGAAATGCATTTTTCTTGCCCATGAAGTAAATTTCTTGGCCATGTAGTTTCAAAATAAGGATTAACCATTGATCCAGAAAGACTCAGTGTCATACTAGCATTTCCATTACCCAATTCATAAGAAAATATTCCAAATTTTCCTAAGAAGGATTAAATTTCATCAACGGTTCATCCTAAATTTTACAAATCATGTTAAGCCACTGACATCCATGCTAAAAAATAATTTGGTGTTCAAGTGGAGACATGGAAGTAAAGATAGATTTGAAGCTATTAAACATGATAATTACAGAAGCTTTTACTCTCATCAAACCTATATATCTTTAAAGGATTTACCGTATATGCCTTTGATGGCATAGATACAATATCCGCCATGTTGTGGAGACTAATGAAGAAGTATTGGAGCAACCAATTGCATTCTTTAGTCAAAATCTGGAAGACTATGATGTGAGATATTCCTTCATTGAAAGACATGCTCTGGAAGTGATAAGAAGTCTAAAGAAATTCAAACATTTGGTGTTGAATAAAAAGATTCACATCATGGTATCTCATTTCTGAATAAAATACTTTCTGTTTAACAAGAATCTGAACTAGAAAAGAGTGGGATGGATAACAAGGGTTATGGAATAAAAGCATTGACATCAAGATAACTAAACTAGTTAAGGGCATAGGGTTATGTGAGTAGTTGGATTCAAATCAAAAAATTGATGGAGAGGTATTCCCAGTACTCTAAAATGATCAAGAGAAACCAAATGATGATACCTTATCTACTCCTTTTTGGACCCACGACCTTGTACACTTCCTACAAACAAGACAATGCTCTTAAGGCTTGAACAAAACCAAAAGAAGGTACTTTAGGATCCAACCCATTCCTTATGTGCTTATTGATGGAATTTTATTCAAAAAGGATGTTAATGGTATTCTCCTAAGATGTATTGAGTCCAATCAGATTGAGAAATTTTTGCATGATTTTCATAATGGAAAAGCATGAGGTCATTTTTCTCCAAAAACCATAACACTCAAAATTATGAAGGGTTGTTATTATTGGTCAATCATTTTCAAATAATTCTATGCATGGATTGGGAATTGTAAAAAATGTTCCTTTTTCTTAGGCAAGGAAAGAATTGCAGCTCTCCTAATCCACCCTATCTCAGTAGATTAGTCGTTCATGCAATGGGGGTTGGACTTCATAGGAGTAACAATCCACACTCCAGTTTAGGGCATAAATGGATTTTGACAGCCATAAATTAATTCACTAAGTGGATAGAGGCAATCAATTTAAATGAAGCCAACGAAACCAACATTCTAGGTTTCTATGAAGGCATTGTAACTAGGGTTGGCATCCCTTATAAAATCATCTCTAACAATTCTTTGGAATTTATTGACACACAAATATTTGACTGGGTTGTCAAAAATGGAATCCATTTGAGTACCTCATCAAACTATTACCCCCAAAAAATGGGTAGTTGAGTCAACCAATAAGAACCTACCAAGGATCATAAGAAGAACCTTATAGGAGAATTAAATAATATGGCACATCAAGTTGAAGTCATTCCCATGGGCGGGCATGATCAATTCCAAAAGGTCTACAGGTAGTTCACCTTACAAATTAGTTTATGGTAAGGAAGCAAGGTTACCCATATCTATTTAGTTTCCTACATTAGAGATCATTGAATAGTTGGAATTATCTAAGTTTGAAGCCATGAATATCAGATATGTTGAACTTATGGAGCTCGAAGAATTGAGAAACTAGGTCATGCAAGCTATGGAGGTAAATCAAGCTCAAATCAATAAATGTTTTGACAGGAGGGAAGTAGCTAAATTTTTTAAGGAAGGTGATTTCATTATCAAATGGGATCAATACCGAGCTAAACTAGGAAGACAGTCAAATCTTGATACAATGTGGAGTGACCCCTATGTAATATCCGGTTGCAAGCAAAGCAATGGTTTCCAATTATCAAAATTGGATGGAGGAGAACTTACAATCCCTGTCAATGGGATCTATTTGAAGAATTGTTATTGAAAATGAAGTTCTCCCTTGTACACAATTATATTAGTTTCAATTCCTCTAAGTGATTTTGAGCACATGTTTTTTTGTTAGTATAGGTTTTCTTTGTAATAAGTGCTTTGTGCACTCTCTGCATGTTTCAGTTGAAACATGTATGATCTTATCTTTTGTACATAAGTTTTGGGCCACTTGCAATCATGTGTGGATCATTACAAAATAGGTTCATGGTAAAATTAGATAGTTGGAGTAGTTCAAAATATTATCCTTCAACTTCGCATATCAGTTTTAGTTCAATGTTAAGCCTATGTGGATTCATGAAACAATTTTCTAAGGCGAGATCATTTTTTTCAAGTTCGAGCTTGAATCCATGCCCAATAGATGCTTTAAGGTAGTTGGTCTTTGTCATCTAGCAGGTAGATGTCCCTAAAAGTTGCAAAATTGTTATCTAAAATTACACCCAATGTAATTTTAAATAGTTTATCATAAGTACTTTACCATTTTTATGCTTCCTAAAATCCATGGAATACTAATTCATTCTACCGTGGAATGTGGGTACTTAGTGTTTCGCAGATTCTCAAACCAACGAAACAAAACAATCAGCATTTCAGGGACTTCAACGGAAATTGGTTAAACTTAGTGCTGTGTGGCATTCTTTCAACCTAGAAAACTCTAAGGAAATAAGTCCTTAGAAAAGGAGAGAAAGATCTTAGCACCATGAAGTTGCTTATCTATGGAGAAATCAAGGAAATTGACTAAATTCAAAAGCCTCCGAACACTAGTTTATTGTTATGCAAGTTCACCAAATTTTAGTGTCCGCCGGGTTTTCTCAAACCTGCAGAGCATTGGAAAATAGCCGCAAAAAATAAAACTACAGAGTTAAAGAATTGAAATCTCATGAGTGGAATTAAGCATTTCCAATCCTCAACGCATATGAGAGGTAATGTTGTGAGAATCCGTGAAGGTAAGGAAGAAAAAAGGGTCGTCATGAAAACCGCAGAATGCAGTAAAAGCCACAGATGGTCTTAAAGTTGTGTAGAACTCAGAACTAGGGAGCCAATCACATCAACTACCTAAATTTAATTAAGGATGGTGTCATTCTATATATTTTGATGGCATGTATGATGTGATAGACTTAAGGGTCATGTTGAAGTTATTAGTTGCAACTTGGGGCGTTCCTATCTGTACTACAAGTAAACTATTGGTGAAATTATGGCACCCATTCCTATTCAAGGAATATTTAGGAAACAATCAGCTCTAACTCGACGGTCTTTTTCCCTCTTTCTTCCCTTCTTCCATTCCGAAAATGGTATAAATATGAACACTCTTGCATGTGAAAAAGGATCTTTCATGCGGACTTACAAGCTTTGCCTTAAGATTCCATGCTTTGGACCTCTAGATAAATTATTTGTGGAAATTGTACAACCTCTTCTCTACAAATGCATGATATTGTTTGATGAAATACAATTATGGTTTTCCTTCATGCAATGCATATTGAATGTGAATCTCGACCCTCTTTTTCTCTTAAAATATGTATATTCATCTTTTACAAACTTCTGAGTTTTTTTTGACTTCTCACGTGATAGTTTTAACCGTGTCAATGAGCCAGGTTTGAACCTTGTTTTAATTTTGTGCGTCACCTTATATTAGTTTACATCCCTCTCCCCCTTTTCCCTCTCAACTCTAGATCATGTGCAAGTTTAGTTTAGCTTAGTTCAATTACATTATTAGGTTGTAGGTTAGTTACGGTGGGCTAAAAAAAGAGGAATCCAACCTTACTCGAAGGTTAATCTCACTCTGTAAGTCCCACACTTGCGAGATCATCCCACGTTACCCAAAGTTCTAGGTGTTTGCCAAAGAATATCCACATGCCATAACTTTTGGTGTTAAAAGGTATCTTAAGGAGCATAAGGTGACGATATTGATTGATTCAGGGAGCACACATAATTTCATAAATAATAAGCGGACAACAAGGCTAAATTTTTTCATCTACCCAACACTTGAATTTCAAGTAATGATTGCAGATAGTGGAACAATCCAATGTTTAGGGAAATGCCATAAAATCATACTTATGATGGGTGACTACAAAATGGATTCCACTATGTTCCTATTCCCATGGTCAGAGATGATACCTTCCTAAGTATTCAGTGGTTTACAACTTTGGGCACCATAGAGCTCAATTTGTAGGAGTTGTTCATGCGCTTTCATTCTGAAGGAAGACAGTTTGAACTTTGAGGAAGGGAAGTCAATGAGCCAATGTTTCATGCGAAGAGAAAAAGTCAAGAAGAGTGAAAATAAGGTGTATGCCTAAAATTATTAGATAACAATAATAGTTTAAGGTATATGTGTTTATATAGGTGGCTATTCAAATGGTTTCTCACATCCAAAAGTACCACCTATGATGACTAAGATAAGTTGTGCATTTAAAAATATAATCATTGAAACTGTAAAGGATATGTACATAATAAGTGGGATAGGTTCATAGAAAAACCTATTTTAGACCCATGAACCTATCTAGGGTGCTCAATGAATATGCTTTGAGACAAATATGGGTCTATAGATTTGTTGTGTAAAGTGTGTAATGATTCTTGATAGGATGGGCTAGAGAATAGTTGAGGTCTTGTGGACTTAGAATATGTGGAAGAGTGAGATGCTTTTTTAATTGGTCATTTGTGTACAAATGGAATTAATGTTTAAGATAAGTGCCAAATTTATCCTACCAAGTGCTCAAGAATATATTTTGAGTACTACAAAGACACTAAATACACTACAGCGAAAATACAAGAGTAAAGAGACCAACGTGCATGAAGTGGGAGAAGTGCTCACTGCATATTTTATAAACAACCATGCAAAAAGTGTAAGAAAAAAACTGAATATTTGTGTTTAAAAACTTATTGGAAGAAATACCAAATAATATAGAGGCCATAAAAGCCATATTGACTAAATGGAAAATATTTGAAGAGGAGATTCACAAAGACATGTCACAATTTTTGTACGAGCCAATTAACTACGATAGCTTGTTTGGGGATGGACAAGGTAATTAGAATGGAGATGTTGGACCTTGATTTTGATTGAGTATAAAAGCGTGTTAGATGGGTAGAACCACCCAAGGCATGAAGGGAACAAGTTATTTGGGTGCACAAATAAGTAAGCAAAATAGCCAACAAAATCCACGTCACTTGTCAACAGAAAATTGCATAAATCAAGGTGCGCTATCTACTAAAAAAACATGAATTAAGGAGCGTAAAGAACATAGGGAAGAAATACTTAGGTTTTTTCAATAGAATCCATTGAGAAAAATAAAGAGATAACAAAGCATACAAATGGTTATGAGTTGTTTTGTAAGGTGTTTACTTTCTATAAAAGCATGCCTCAAAATCTAATTTAAGGGTTGACTTGTGAATTTTTGCTAGGTTGATTAGTTGATCTCGCATTTTAGGTGATTGAGTGATAAAATAAAATTCTTGTACGAACTATCATTATTACTCACATGTGGAAGGAGTATAGATTTATAATATGTTGATAGAATGAAATTGTGTTTAATTGATAGTTTTGTATATGCATGTGATGTTTATGGAATGAATCTCATAATCATAATGTTTATGTGTGGATTATTTTTTTGAATAAATCGATAGATTTATTTTTTATGAATGTTATTGGAATAAATACATGTTCTTTAATGGAGTTAGGGTCCCTATTAAGACTAACAACCTGAAATCACATAGGCTTGGTAATCTCTCATCATTTTGGGAGAGCATTTATGAAAAATGTTAAGTGAAATGTCGGTGGTTGGAGTGCAATATCTATCTATAAGGCTATGTGCTTAGGGTACATGAATTTAGTATTATGTGAGTAGCTAGATTTATCCCTATAGTTAGGCACACTATGAAGCTAATATTCTTCACAATTGTAACCATCTACTATGAAATATAAAATTAGTATTTTCAAAAATAATATTTTACCATGAAAAATCACACATCTAACATAATACAATAAATAATGAGTACTCAGATCATCCTAACAAAATTATGAGATTCGAGTTAGCTTGCAAAATACCTCTATCTGCCTTCACATTAGTGCATTACAAATATCAAACAATTATGTGTGTTTGATGATGCATATGCCAACTATGATCTACATCTTAAAATACCATTTTTTAAAGTTTCTATTATCTTAAATGCTACAAGAGTGTACTGCCTAAACACATTTTAACCTTGAAGGTGTATAATAAAAGACATTTCCATTGTTGTCAATGTAGGTAGAATATGACAAGATAGTCATCCTCATAGCATTTCATGAGGTCAATATGATCATCATAATAATAATTGTAAGCTGTAGGGAAAACAATTTTAGAGAGGAGAGGAAAGATAGCGAGTTTGTACATCTGGTGATATGCGCCTATGTAGTAATATAGAGGCAATCTAAAGGAAAAGTATGTCTTCTTAAAAGTCATGTCATAGCCATGTTCACTCTTCACATGTAGAGAAAACAAACAACTCCAACTAGATTTGGTGTTGCAAGTTGCATATGTGCACTTGATCGAACCACTACAAGGAGATATGTTGATATGAAGATTGTAGCCATTCGTGAGGATGGGGAAGTAAAAGTATTGGGTGTCGAGGTAGAACCTAACAATTGTAATGGGTGGTGTGCTTTTGGCACTATTATAAGTCATCTTGTCGTGACACCTATGACCATAGATTTGACCTCATTATTTCTAGGGGGCAACAACCAAAAAAGAGAAAACACGGCAACCCCATATTTGACCCACAAAAATCGACAAGGCTAATCAAGTCATTATACAAAATGTTTTATTGGTAAGCAGTTGCTTTCCAATGCTCAATTGAATACTTGTACAAATTTAATTCGTGGATTTGTTTAATGGAAGCATTGGGATAGAATCATCAATTCATATTTCATAAACAACAATACCAAGTTAGAAGATAAATATGCAAATATTAATTTATCTATTACTACTAAAATCTACGAACCATAATGTCATTGAAATGTGAATAAATTTCTTAGTATCTAAATAAGAGAAAGATGGACGGACTAAAATTTACCAGTCAGAATGATAAAAAGAAAAAAAAAAAATTATTTGTATAACTATGTGTATACACCAATTATTATAAAATAAAATTACTATTAAAACCAACAAATAAATAGAGAGAAAGGAACAACACTCCGAAAAGAATTGTGAGGTGGACTCTTAATGTATGGCCACTAAATGCATTAAGATAGTTTATGCTCCCCTCTCATTATTAACCCTTCTTTTTGAAATTTATAGAATTTGTTGCCCTTCTTAAATGACGGCGAATTCAAAAACATTTTTTTTCCTTAAGACAGTGAATTCAATAACGCTGGCGGACCCTCTAATGCATACCTGGAATTAATAAGTATTTGGGTGATTTGGAAAGCATAGAATATGTCTATGATGCTACAGCTGCACAGGGACTTGAAATAGTGTTGAATTCATGCACACTCGCACAACTGAATAGATTTTTCCTTCCATTTAAATAGTAATAGCCGATCTGCCATGGAGCTTGCAGTTGCCATTCACAACTCTATGTTGAAATTTCATAGAATCATTAGTAAATTTATTCTATGATTGGCAGGTAGAGACAAATGGATAAATCTGCAACGTTGACTCACTCATAAACGATAAGAAATAGATGGTCAATAATTGAGGTTGGCAACCATCTATGCCGATCCCGATGCCGAGGTCTATGGCCTCTTGTTCCATCTAAACAACACCACGCAAATATTTGCTGTTATTTTGTTTACAGATTTTTATGTTTAGATTTTTTTTAGGGGATGTTGTATACGAATTTGTATTGAGATTTAGATTTACTTGGAAGTGAAGGTGAGGATTATGTATCGCTGTGGTATGATGAAGGGGATTAATCTGAATGATGGCGAGGAAGAGGAAGAGGAAGGGGAATGGGAAGGGAAAAAATGTTCCCTTTCAAGAATTGCAGTTGCAGTTGGTAAGGACAAGAACAGTATATATGCTGTGAGATGGGCTTTGGATCACTTGATTTCTCAAGAACAAGTACAAACCTTGGTTCTCATTCATGTACGATCGCCCATTCTAACCATCCCAACACCAAGTATGAATATATTCTATCTTCTTCAGTCTTTGATTGTGGGTTGGGAGCTGAATGTTTTTCTGGTTAAACTTAATTGGGTACTTGTCGAACACTTATTTCTTATAATTTTACAGTTACATTGATCTAATTTGGTCAGTTCTGGACACTAATATAATTCTGTGATGGGTTAAATCGGATCATAGCTCTTTTCTAGAAACTAATGGACTGTGGAAGCCTAAAAAAACTTAATTTCTTGGCTTTTTATCCATTTCTACATATCTACATGAGTGAATATGGGAATGGATGTACCCCAAAAGACTATGCTCTTCCCTTCTACTTTTAGTACAGCGTTTCTCTGTCAATTTCTGATGGTTGACTTGCCTTTTTATGCTGGCAAGAAATTCCATTGGATGGACCAAGGAAAAGGTCTTCTCATTTATGTTGTTTACTATTGACCGTCTAATTCGGCACTATTTATCCACCATTTCTAGATGGTTGATGAATGCATGACAGCAAGACAAAGCCATCTAAATTTACATCTCTCCACCAAATTCCTTATTTATGGTTCATCCTTTCCTTTTATGCCTAAAGTTTTTTAAGACTGCAAATATATCCTGCAGAGAAGGTATAAGCAGGAAGGAGGAAAATCCTGCAAGATCGACGCAGCATACATTAGTAAAGGTTTCAATCTTTGGAAGATTTAATTATAATATGTTTTAGCATGTTAGGGCACCTTTGGTAGTCGGTAAGTGAAAAATTGTATAAAAATTAAATTCACTATGATCACAATTTTTACCTTTTTGGCATACAGGGTGACAGAAATTTTATTGTGTTTGATCTTCTCGTTTCTGATCATCACTAGACTGCAGGGTCTTGCTGGTCCTGACAACAATCTTCTGTTCTTATTTTGGCCAGGAATTTGCTGTAGAGGAGCATGATCTGAGTTTTTGAAGACAGTTGCCCTACAGGAAATCAAAACCATAATAGCTATTTTAAGGGGCCATAAACATATCTCAACCACCTCAAGACCAGGAAACCCAAAAAACTTTTTAACTTTCCTTCCTGTTAAGTTGTTTTGTAGCACGTATTTCCTCTTGCATCTATGTGAAACCTACCATCACTTCATCTGCACGTTTATTCTAAAGAATCTATACTTGTCAAATAGGCAATCCCCATGAATTCTTTCTTCGGCTATACCACACATTTATTTTTCTCTATGAGTTGTGTTTTTGTTTCATCACTTTATTTTACTCACCATGCATGCTGGTAATATCCATGTCGAAAGAATTTTCCATGTCATTGGTTATTTGCCAAATGTAATTCATTTTTCCATCATCTCATGTAGGATGTTGACAACTTTATTGCTTAGATTCCCCTATCCGATTGGTCAGGAGAATAGGTACAACCCTGGTCACCATACATCTTCACTTGCTCATGCAAATTCAATTGAGATCCAATGGAAGCGTGTAATGTATCAAACCCCAAAAATAATCAAGATAATTAAAATTTCTATTTTTTAGTTATGAAAGGTTTGTTAATTGTCTATTTAGGCTTTTAGATGTTCATGCAATCTATAGTCTTCAGTCTATGTGTTATACTCATGCATTGCGTACAAGATGGCATCCATTTGTCAAAAATTCATTTCACCAACAAATAAACTTGGGAAATTTGAATGAGTTGAGATGCGGATGATGGGTAGTTATCACTTATCTTAATCTTTTTTTTCAATTTTGCGTGGGTTTATGAGATAGGCAGTTGAGTTTAAGTTTTGAAGCTCCCCTCATCATGTGGAAGAATTTCATTAGATTAGGTTTGAGGTTGTTTTCATTGATTTTGGATAGGATTTCTTAGGTTTAATGTCAAGATTGGTCTCTTAATTTTGGATAGGAAATGATTATAATTTCTTATCACACAAATTTATATGGAAATACAAGCATACAACAACACAATCATTAAACTTAGACATAAATATATAGATTCAATGGTTGCGGATTGGATAAATGCCCTTTATCAATTTCTGTTTCCATTTTCATCCCCTCTCAATTACTATTATTGGTATATATCATAATATTTCCATGTTAGACTTAGAATTCTATTTTCTAAGTTGGTGGGATTCTCCTACTTTCTGTCTTGTTAAAAGATTTGCTCGAGTAATGGGATCCATTGTGAGTAACAATTAGCCCTCTTTTTATTTTGTAATATATCTTTCTTCAAGTTATCCTCAATTCCTCTCTTGTTGAAGTATGAGACCTTAACCCAACATGTAAGGTCTCCTGATTCTTCCCCTATGCTTGAGACAAGATGAGGCCTTTGACATGTTGTTTACAAGTGGGTAGGCACTGCTTGTTATACCTCCTATTGAAGAATGGTTAATGGAATTTGATTGTTCAATGATTGCAATGCTAGAATTCAACTCAATAATTATAGGATATCAAATAAAAGTTAGTTTGTAAGTTCATTTTGATATGAATATTGCTCAACGTATGTGCCACATCACTTCATAGTTCATACATGAAAGAGTTGGAGAGTATCTTTGCAAATGCCATTTTTTGAATATCCTGCAATCATGGCATTCCATAAAACCACATCTATTGGATTCATTTCACCAAACAGTTCACACCCCTTATGTATGCCTCCACATTTTGTATAAATTTCGACTAGGGCATAACCTGTGCTAAAGCTCCCATTTTGGCACATGTTAGGAGTATGCCAACAAAGGTTGCGGAGTCTACTTTAACGCCTCCTGAAATCCATTTCCTCACATGTTTGGAATGCATTTTCAATAAACCCGTTTTGTGCATTATCATGCAGTTCATGAGGGCAAATCTATTTGAGGCATCCAATCAAACAGTCTGTGTGCCTTCTATATGATTATGATGAATGTCCATGCCATATTATAAAGCTTCCATTATGACAGCCTACAAGGATGGGGTCTGGGTGTATGCAGCCAATTGCATTTGTTAGAAAGCTTCCAAAGAATGTCAATACATTAATCATAGGGTATGACATTGGATACGAAAAAAATAGATATTGGGAACAGTGAACACGAAGGGTTAACATTCACTGTAGTGTCGCACTACAAAAATTTGAAGAAAAAATCAATAGAAAGTCGAAGAAATACGAGTATCATAGCCTAAAATCTGAGGAAAAAATACAATTTTCATAAATTCGGCTTTACAAACTATATTCATATTTTTAAATACCACCATTTTATCCCAGACGTGTTGACTAGGGCAACATTATACTTTATTTATCTTCAAGGTAATTTACTCTAAAATTGGGTTTAAAAGTATGGCTTGTTTATATAGAGAACTTTATACAAATTGACCATGCACTGTGAAAACATAGATTTACTTTACATTCTTAGAAATTTCAATGAATCTAATTTTTTGTGCAGAACAAGAAAAATATAAATGTAGAAAAAAATGTGAAAATCAACCACCCAACATAAAATAGCCCATAAATATCACCCTAATTTGGATCTATAAGCTCTATGGATGATCGAGTTTCATGGTTTATATTTGGACTGGATTGTGATCCTTCCAAATCGTAACCCTTGGACAGATGTTTGCAAGGTGGTGCAAAACAGTTCATTCTCAAGCCTGTGGATGTGAAAGGATTGGAAGGTCACATTGTAAAGGGCCTGTCAAAGGAACGCCTACAACAACTGCAGCCTTCCTGAGCAAAAAGAAATATCATATCTGACAATATCAAGAACCTTCTAGGACAACTATCAAATAGAAGAGCCAGGCTTGGAGAATTGGTTTCATAAACTATTGTCATGACACCCAACCTCTCTTGGATTGATGCCTCTTCCCTTCCCTTTTTCTGTGAAGAAGATTAAGATTGGTATTGCTTGAACCAAGGGCTTGCCAAAGATAGACAAATAATGTTTGACACACTCCCCTACTCCCTTTTCTGTGGTCACAATGATGTAGGCCATAGAAATAAGAATAATGCCCTGTTTCACCCAAAAAGCTTTTCCTTGGTAATTAAGTGCCCCTAGGCATCATAGGCTTTTGAACAACATCTGAACAAGTCATGTCTAAGACTAAAACCAGTAGTTTTTAAATTCTTTTTTTTTATTTTTTTGATGCTTTGATTGCATGCATACAAGTAAATTTAAAAACTTATGTATTGATTACTTTCCATTTAGACCTTGTTTATATGTAAATATTTGCATCAATTACTCCAAATTATGATCATAAATTTGCTCAAGGTTGGAAGATATAACTACGGGAGATCTAAACCAATTTTTTTATTAATTCATTACTCCACAAGGACCAGTTAAAGATTTATATGGTTTAGAGGGGAAATTTTGTGTAGTGTTTTCAGAGGAAATGTTTGTACAGGTTTTTTTGAAGAAATATTTTTGCAGGTGAGAAATTTTCTATACACGGTTTAGTTTCCTTCACTCAATTGAGTTGTCTCATCACAAAGTACTACCCCATCAGTCACATTTCGCTGATCTACTCTAACAGGGAGTGCTAATACATCAAAGTTACTTGGGGCTTGCACCAAGGCCATCCGTAATATTGAACCTTGGTGGATGGCGTGACATGCTAATATGCTACAAGAAGCTTAAAGAATAAACGGGTTTCCTGAAGAGGCATGGAAATTGATTTACCAAATAAAACAAAAATAAATCCAGCCTAATCACTTCTCTCTTACTATCAATCTTTCACCTTGTGCCAAACTAAGAGCATTGGGACGAAGGATGGAAATGCATCAAAAAATAAATGAAATCCGTTTGGCATCAATAGGCTTGCGAATTATTTGACAAAATACATATGGATATGCACAAATTGAGCTTGTTGAAAAGGTCTCAAAGTTTTTTAAACAAATGAAATTGGGTGGTGTAAAAACCACCTTAACAAGCTTTGCCAGAAAAGGAGCCCAACATGTATAAAAATGGGAGGTTTGGACTAGGGTATGAACATCCATCAAAGAAAACTTGAAAGTGGATTAATGTCAAATGTTATTTTTGCAAATACTGTGGAAGATTGCAAAAGGCACGTGAATTGCTTGACAAAATTCCTTAACAAAATGTAGTCTCATGGAATGCATTATTGTTTTATATGCAAAAAATCGTAGTTTGTTGAGATTTTAAGCAAAAACAATAAACAAATGTCGAATCCAATCAGTTTATTTTTTCCAGCATCTTGCTAACTTGTGTCCAATGGGTGCTTTAGAATAGTGTCTTGAGATCTATCAAGGAGTAATTGAAAGCGATTTTTTCGTTTGGTATTGTAGTTGTGATTCCCCTTGTATACATGTCTACAAACTGTGTAATAATACAAAAGGAATGCAAATCATTGGACAAAATGCCTCAACAAAACAGAGTCTCATGGAATGCAATGCTTATATGATATGCACAAAATACTTTTCTAGATGAGGCTTTAAACTTTTTCAATAAATGCCTTGACAAGATTGTAATGTCCCTTTTTGGGGACTCACAGGAAACTATGCAAAGCTGAAGACAAACAACATTTTTCATATTTTAGAAGTCTGTTAGGGACTGAAATAAATATATAAAAACCCTTAACTGCTGCCAACAAACACCCTTCTAGGGCAGCAACCCCTTTTGGGGTTTCAAATCCACTTTAGTGCCCTCAAAACCCTTGAAATCAGCTACCTTTAAGTCTCTAAAATCATTATATATTTCCAACAATCATATCATGCAAGAAAATTGATTTTTATAAGCTTGGAAGTGAGAGATCTAATTTTTATGATAAAACCCTCAACTGCAGAAATTAATTAAATATTCTAGAACTGCAACTAACTTGAGAGAGCTTGGAAAAATAGTAAAACACCTCCAAAATTAATAAAACTTCAGATCTTGTCCTCTAAAAATATGAAGAACATGATTCTAATCTCAAATCCACAAATTGTTGCAAGAACACACCAAACTATTCCTCCAAGCTGGTTGCCCTACTTGGAACAACCAATACATATGTCAAATTACACCATAAAGTTGGTCTATCCGCTGTAGGAAGGCCAAATATGCATTAACAATCATAAGTAGTGCAAAGATCTTCAATTAATGACCAATTGAGCTCCTTAAGGCAACTCACCTAGGGCTAGAATTAAGAGAACAACAAAGAGATCCCTCAAGGGGGTGGAGACTCCCGTGTTGAAGTCTTCCTTGGTCTTGGTGAAGGGTTTCGTCCTCACACAAGGCTCTCCAAGGGTTTTCGTCCTCAGGAGAGGGACAAAGATGCTTCACAAGCAATCTTTCCAAAATAATAGAATTTACATATGATGATCAAATGGCCAAACAACCTTATTTTATAACCATAAGGGGTGCTACATTTCAAATGATGGGCAACCCAAATAAAAAATATTTTTTAATTATCTAATTTGTATTTGGAGCCTACATGCTCAAAATATTTTATCTTCTAATTAAAGTTTTTCTATTGGAGTGCTTGGCTTCACAATAAGAATACATGATGATAATAAGAAAAAGATTTGCTTAAACAATGACAAAAATGTCATTTAAGTCTTTCCTTTCCTTCCTTCCTTAAACCCACGGAGAGGAAAATGGGCTTAGGTCTTCAAATCCGCTAGTCTCCAAAAGGGACATGATAGTCCCCCCTTCCCAAGATTGCTTGTCCCCAATCAATTACAAGTACCCAGATCCCAAATAAATCTCAGCTGCTTCTTCTTTGATATACTTGCACATGAAGCAAACTCATTAAAGGAAAAATGTGTCCCCTTCTTCATTCACTCATGCTTTGTGGATATGATGATCGGCTCTTCTTCTTTGCTTGCCAAGGCTTCATAAATGCCATCCAAACATTGGTTGTTCCCAATTTCCCTCATGCTATCCCAAACACCAATGTAATCTTGCTTTTTCCCTTCAAAAATCAAATTGTTAGTGGTTGGAAACCACCTTAAATCAGCCATGAACATGCCAATGTTTGTAGAAGCTTGAAATTCCTTCAACCATATGATTGGAAGCTCTTTCTCCAGTGTCTTATAAGTAGGAACGTAGCTGGGAAAGTTGTGAACAACAGATGAAAGGAAAGTACAACAATTGTAAGGATGACATCTCTTCAAAAATTTCCACATTATCAATAAGATGGGGGGCGGAAACAACCCTGTTAGGAAAATCATGTTCATAGTGTGAACATTAGTGTATTAGAATAATAGTATTATTTAATATTTAAATAATACACGAGTGTGTGAGTGAGTTGTAATAACAACTCACGTAGCTATCCTAGGAGATGAGGTTGAGATATTGTAGGGATTAGAGATGATGTTTGACTCCATTAAATAAGGAGTACAAACTATTATAAAATGTAACCTCTAATCAATGAATAAGAGATCCCGAATGAATTGAGCTTTTTGTGTTAAATGTGTTTTATTGAGAATGTTATTTAGTGCAATCTAATACCAAAATAATATTTGGTATCAGAGCAAGCGATCAAGTTCAATAATGGAGCTATGATGTGTTGTACGGGGAAGAGCCACTATGGTTCTTGGCTGACCTGGCTAATGAAGAGAGAATTAATTTTGCGTTGCAAATCATAGTGAAGTAGCACTTTCAATTTTGTAGAAGGCGTTCTAAAGCCATTTATTTGTGTCGTAGTATCAAGATGAACGCATATCTCAACCAGTAAATTGTCCAAACTGCATTAACATTAAGCTGCGCTATTGCATTGATTGTGTTTCACCATACTCATGCACCGGTTAACCCATCTATGCTCTGTGCATCTATCTTCCACTCGCGGTATTCTTCACTTTGCACCTGGCTTGATATAAATTGCATCATTCAGATTGCTTCGACATTGATTTGATCGGTTCGGTTTCAAAATATTTCAATACTGCCAAATTCTACGCTGCCAATAGAGCTACATGAGGCATTTTATTCATCTCTGGATTGAGTTTCAGTGGTTATTATCTATCCAATTGTTGCATAGTAGAAACATGATTTCTTTGAAGGAAGCTTACCATTGTGAGCTTAAAGACATTCAACACACTATCAGCTGATTACAAATTTTATTATATTCGTGGGATCTCAAACGTCCTTCACGCCTTGATCACTGTCAATCGACTACAATTGCTACATATCCAATTGTTTTGGTGGGTCGACTTCTTTTGTAGATTTGTGTCCTAGCTTGACAAATACGTGTGTAAGATCAACATTGTCTGAAACGGAAATCCAACTATTCAAGCTACATCCTTGCCAAGGATATTGCATAGCTGTTTGTTTAACTGTGTCATTCATTCTCAGTCTGCACTCATACGTATGTCAATTGGTAATATACATTGAAATAATTTGTTTAACTTCATATTTTTGAGGTCTTTCGGTCAATTTGTTTTGTTATAGTTAGAAAGTAATCGCATAATACTTTCTAGTAAATAGGTGTTAATTTCCATTTTGAGTCTTAGGTTCTAGTGCGAGTAAGAGTTAAAATCATTATCAAAAGTAAATTCATACTGTCAATGTCAAAATCATTAATTATTGTCATGTTATTGTAAATTATATGAGTCAAGTTAACAAAGAAACTGTTTGTCATCTTTTGTGTCTCGACATTATTGTCTTGATTGTCGTCGTTTGTCTAAAGTCGAGTCAAATCTTTGTAAAGTCATTTTGTGTCATTATAAAAGTCCGAAAATAAAAAAAAATTGCCTTACGAATGCATTTTCGGTGGAACCCGACGTTCTCTTTTGTAAAAAAATGAAATTTGAACTTCAATTCACATTCAACTGAGCTAGCCGTATAGACGATGGCAAACAAAGGTAATGGAGGAAGGAGACATTTTAACGACCTCTCGTCAGGCACCATCGACGATGCCGCAATACTGCTTTAGTGGCCATGTTTTTTCAGTTGTGTTCGGTGTATTTAATTTCAGCATGTGTGGTAGTAAATAAAGAACAAAAGGATAATTCCTATTCATAGTTAGGAACATATTTTCCTATATATTGTTCTCTTTTGTAAAATGTGAGTGGGGAAACATTTACTTTGCTATGGAGTGGTTGGTGGTTCCACTAGAAAACCAATTTGCGAGATTGTGGATCTTTTTGAAAAACACATGCAGAGTGGTTGATGGTTCCCCTTGAAAACCAGTTTTGAGTTGGTGGTACTCTTTGAAAACCATCGTTTTGTAGATCAAGAGCAGGTACTAGACAGAATTCACCCATGTTCACACTAAGGGGATGATTGTTAGGAAAATCATGTTCATAGTGTCAACATTAGTGTATTCGAATAATAATATTATTTAATATTTAAATAATACATGAGTGTGTGAGTGAGTTGTAAAAACAACTCATTTAGCTATCCTAGGAGATGAGGTTGAGATATTGTAGGGATTAGAGATGATGTTTGACTCCATGAAATAAGGAGTACAAACTATTATAAAATGTAACCTCTAATCAATGAATAAGAGATCCCGAATGAATTGAGTTTTTTTGTGTTAAATATGTGTTTTATTGAGAATGTTATTTAGTGCAATCTAATACCAAAATAATAAACCCAACATTGATGGCATGTGTCCTAACAATGTCTAGGAACCTCCATTTACTAACTCCAATGATTGAAACTACTTGTATGACATCAAATACAAAAAGACCATATGGCTTACCTACTTTCCATATAAGCATCTCGCTGCCCCGATAATGGTGACTATACTTCTACCATTGTTTCCAAGTGTGAGACTTGGTTCCGAAAAGTGATCCGTCTTCTACCTCCAAAGACTATCCGGATTCCTCATCTTCATGTAGAAACAACTTGGATTATGTACGAGGAGATCTATGTGTTTTTTGCCCTTCAACATGTTCTCCCAATGAGCTGATATATAGAAAAGGGAACAAAAACAACATTCCTTCTTTCTAGCTACCCTATACCCTTCATTCACTATGACTTGAAGTCTGACTTTGTTGATTCTAATCTAGAATGTCAGTCTTCTATTATGGTAGTTGAGGGTGAATTCCCCTAATGATTGCAACCAATGTATCTCAAAAATAATCTCTGCTTCAATTAGCTTAATTAAAGAAAATTCATGACATACCTCATACCTTTCTATGAGGATGAGCAGCTGGAATATCTTCCTTGCGCATAGTGCATTCTTCAAAAAACACGGACGATCCATTTTCCTTATTCTGAAATATGTACTCTGCAATTCCATCATGATGGCTCCTCTTTTTCCACCACCTCTCCAATCCTTCCATGGAACCACGGGTTAACAATCTATGGAAAGAATAATCAGAATTTTCATCATGTCTTAGATGCCCAAAACATACCATGATAAATTTGCTCCCCATGCTGATTTGGAAATCAACAATCCCTTTTTTTATAGGGCTCAACGCATCACTTATATTTCCCTAGTGAAAACAATCTTGAGATTGAATCCAAACATCCATACGTTTTTTACCACAAGAGGTACTTCTTACGTCATCATCCCTTGACATATGTTGTGCATGATGATATCCCATATGTGGTCTCATAGGACACCATAAGCATGAATTATGATCACTCCATATCTGAAGTGACAAAGTGGTAAGCAGTAAATCTGAGATACTTACATGCCTTGGGTTGCTTACAACATTCTTATAACTTAGAGATTCCAAGTTAGGTGCAGCACTCTTGTAGGGAACATCTTTGGGCTCCTTTCCGCAGTTGAAAATGTCATTAATTTGCTTGTTATTAACTGCTGTTAGGAACAGTCCAACAAGTTGAATGTTCTTAATTTCACTTCCGAATTTTTGTAAACCAAGCTCTTTCTCTTCCCACTTGGTACCCTTCATCTTAACAAAGTGGTTAGGGTATTCTATATGATGACCAAAACATTGTAAATATATAGAATGATGGTGATGTAGCAAATCTTTGCTAAGAAGATGATGAAATGGCTTCCCATAGTTCGCTGTCCTGAAATTTCCAGTGAGCTGAAGATTAACATGAGCATCAAAAGAGGCCCTTATTACATGGTCGTGTCTCCCAACAAGGGCACCTAGAATGCTCGCTTCATTAACCCCATGCGATCCTAATTTTCCTCCATTCTTAGCACCATGAGGATTGCCCATTTGCCATGATTTACTATGGAGCATCAAATTTGCCCCAAGATCATCTTTTCCAACAAATTGCCCATGAGCATAAATGTGAAATGACATGATAGAAAGCAACAAATATGAATTATCCTCATACCTTTGGTGGTCTTCATGAGAAATTGTTGTAGCCTTGTCCTTATCCTTTGGCAATTGAGCTTCTTCAACACTGTGCAAATCTGATTTTTCTTCAAAGCCTAGTGTCTTCGTGGTGTTTCCCGGAGAATCCGTCAAGAGTTCCACTTGGGCAAGAGTGTTGGGGGTTTTTAGGACTCCCAAGGGCTGCTCCATCTTGGTAACCAACCAATGCGTTATAGCTTCTTCCTTCTTTGCCTTAGAAGGATGGGCATCCTCTCCGTCATATAGTTGATCCACCACATGCTCTTTTACTTGTTTCTTCCTGAGGGAAGGGTTTTTCCCTTCTACGGTTGATCATCTCTTTGGTGTGGTTTGGTTCTTAGGCCTTGTGCCATTGCCTACTCTCTTGTTCTCTATTTCCACGAATTCCTTAAAGGAAAGGGAATCATGTATCCTTTTCGGAAGGGCTTGGTTCTGTCAATTTTTCAACCCTTGAAACCCTTTTCTCCTTGAGCGAACAATCACCCTACATATTTTGGATGGCTAGGATACGCCTCTCCATTGCCTCAGCTATCCCTTCTTGTGGTCTCATGATCATTTTTAACTTGTTTTCCATGCTTCACAGGCTGGGAGGATAATGCTCTGATACCACTGTAATGTCCCTTTTTGGGAACTCACAGGAAACTATGTAAAGCTAAATACGAACGACACTTTTCAGATTTTTAGTAGGGTGTTAGTGATTGAAATAAATATATAAAAACCCTTAACTGCTGCCGGCAAACATCTTCTAGGGAAGTGACCTCTTTTGGGGTTTTAAACCCATTTTAGCGCCTTCAAAACCCGTGAAATCAACTACCTTTAAGTCTCTAAAATCATTATATATTTCCAACAATCATATCATCCAAGAAAACTGATTTTTATAAGCTTGAAAGTGATTTAATTTAATTAGAAATTAATTAAAGATTCAAATTAACGATTGTAATATATGATGTATGAATGATAAAATACAACAATGACACAAGCAAAGAAGCATGCAAAGTATGTAACCCTAAGCGAGAAGGAGAGATAGGGAGGCTTAGCTGATTTCCTGTAATGTCCCCCTTTTGGGACATTAATTAAATAAAAATATTGGAGACCTTTAATACACCCTTCCCATGGATTAAAGGATAAAAATTGGGAAAATGTCATTATTCCTTTTATTTTTAAATTAAATAATTAATTCTCCTCTTATGTTCTTATGTTAACTATTAAAAAAGAGGAAGTTAATGTTTTAATTGCAGTGTGACTTTTCAAGAAAGTGGACCATTTTAAAAGTGACCCTCTTACATGAAGAAATAAATGTGCCATAAAGTGGAGGGAAGCTTGGAGATTTGAAATGCAAAAGCTATATAAGGAGATGTGGCGACCCCTTGTGGGCATGTTTAAGTTTCTATTAAAATATCTTCATGCTTGAAGAGGGATGTATGCCCATGATGATCACATAGCAAAGATGTTTATTCAACACCACCATACTTTGGAGAGTTTAAAGCCTTATATGCTATTCTTTGAGTGAATGTTTGCATGATATATTCATTCTAAGATTGGCAACTTGGCTTATATATTGACACATTTATTTGTGGGGTTAAATCTGCATGTTGTTCCTTTTTAAGTGATCTTGGAAGGATTTGAGATGTTTCTTTACTACTGCTGTTCACTACTGCTATCATTTCCAGCTATGACAACTTGTATTGGGAAATATTTTAGCATGTTTAAAGGGTAAATAAGCTAGATCTACAATCTGATTTGGATCAGCTTTTATTTCAGAGCAAGAGCTAATATTTTGAGTGTTGTTGGAAGGTTAGAAAGAGCTAGAAATAAAAAATATAATGTTCTTTAACCCTAGCGACTTGATATCAGATTAATGAGGGTTGTTTTGATGAGGTTTTATTGATAAGAAAATTCAGATTCATAGTGCACTGGAAAACCCTTAATTTTTAGTTTATTATGCACTTTATTTCGTGGCAAAATATGAAGTATTGAGTGAGATATTAATTTTTGAAGTTTCAGTTATTCTAAGTGTCATTTTATTTATTATCTGCTAATGTAAAAATCAGATCTGGAAAAGATTGGATTTCCAATTGTTTTTTCCATCTAACCCACTACTTTGGCTTATTCCAACCCCATTTTGTGTTGTAATAACGTTGACATTGGGTTATTTGAGGTCAAACTAAGAGGATTTAATCCTTCTAGGGTCGATTTCGGTTAAGAGTGTTGTAGATTTATAATTTGTCCCTGAAAGGGGAATATTACAATGTGGTTTCAGAGCATCTTTCCTTTACTCTTGTGGGGGTATTTTTGGATGCAAGGAAACAAAGAGTTTTTGTTCTATAAAAGGAGAAATAACGGATCAATGGCGGATCAAGTGAAATTTTTTCAAGAGTTGATGCAGAATTGTGGCATGGAGCTCCAAACAGACTATGAGTGAGCAAATGTCTAAGCTTATCAAGGATGCTTTGGGTAAAGGCAAGTTGTCAAACTCCAATGGAGAAGAAAGCTCACATGGTGGGGAAAGGGGGCTCTACACAACCCCCTCCCAAGTTCTTCAAAGGAACTCTCCTTCCTAAGGAAACCCATAGAGAGGTCGAGGAGCCAATAATGGTAGAAGCCATTGAATCTTACAACATTGAGTATGGTACTTTGCATCCGGCCACTAGGGCCATATTGACCTTTGATGAGTTTTGTGCATTGAAAATGGGCAACAAGGCCAAGAAGGCCCATAAGCAACCCCCTAAGGACCTTCAACAAAGATTGGGGAAAGTTTCACTTCTAAGCTTTGATGGATCAAGCAAGATCTCGATTAGAGCATGATTCCAAAATATGGAGACCTACTTTTCCCTTAACCCCATGCATGAGGAAGAGGCCCTTAAGTTTGTTACTCTTCACTTGGAGGGTATGGCACATGAATGGTGGTTCCATGGCATGCACACACAAGGGCATGATTTGATCCACACAATGGAAGAGTCTAGCAAGAGGATCATGGAAAGGTTTCACTGGAAAGATCCAGAGATACACTTCTGGGAATTTGCACAACTTAAGCAAGTTCATGATCTTGAGGAGTATGTGGCGGATTTCCAAAGAATTGCAGTCATGGTAACGGATGTTAGTGAGAAAAGATTGGTTGTCCACTTGACAAAAGGCTTGGTTGAGCCTTTGAAAGGTTTGGTAAGAGCATTTAATCCTATTTCTTTACAAGAAGCTATTACTAAGGCTTTAGATTTGGAATGTACAGCTTATAGAAGTGATTTTGGGCAAAAAGGACAGCCTACTAATGCCACTCATTCGCTTGTCCAAAAGTGGGATTTGAGGGCAGTAAAAGGTCTGATTTGCGCAATTCCATGAAAGCACAAGGGGGTCAGCCCCTTGGGCCATCAAAAGAGGCCCCAAAAGGGCCAAATCAAGCCTATGTACCGCCACATAGGAATCAGCCCCAAAACAGCGTGCAAAAGGACATAAGGGATGAGTTGAGCAGGAAAGGTTTGTGTTTTGATTGTAAGACTCCTTGGACAAGAGGCCACAATTGTAAGGGTAAAGGGCAAACTTATTTTATTGAAGTTATTGATTCAGATTTTGAGTTGGATTCAGATTTTTGTGATACTAATGATGTGATTGATGAGGTTGTTAATGAGCATGCCCATGAGAAAGAAGGAAAAGAAGTGAAAGGTACATTTGCAGCTCTTTCCCAGCACTCCCAAATATCTTCCTTTCCAGTGGAAGGTATACTACACAAGTACAAGGTAATCATTCTAATAGATAGTGGGTCAACTCACAATTTCATTAGTGAGAAGTTGGTAACTATGTTTGATTTGCATGTTAAAGATTTCCAAGGGTTTAATGTTACCATAGGGGATGGATTTATCCTACCATGCACTAGAGTTCACAATCTTTCCATTTCCACAGGAGATTATGAGCTTCTTGATAATTTTTATATGATTGACATGATGGATCTTGTATTAGGAGTGCAATAGGTTGCATTCATTGGGGGACTTCACCCTTAATTATCAAAACTTGTTGCTTAAGTTCATGATGGGTGGCAAGAGCATCATTTTCCAAGGTATGACAAGAGGGACACTTCACACTAAATCCATCCTTTATGATCATTCACCAAGGGAAGTAGAAATTTGTTTTGTATCTTTTATAATAGCTGATTGGAAGGATTTAATTGCTCTAGAATATGCAAAAAATCAGTTTTCTAATGATTTGGTTGAAGGGGTAATTGTTGATGAAAGGTACAAGATAGTAGATGGCCTCATTCTCTACAAAGGAAGGGTGGATTTGGCTCCAAATTCAAAGGTGAAGAATCTGATTTTAAAAGCAGCACATGACGCTCCTTTGAGTAGACACCAAGGGTACTTCAAAACTTACAAAATGGTAAGAGAGGTTTTCTTGGAAAGGTATGAAGAAAGATGTTGTTAAACATGTTAGGAAGTGTGTTATTTGTCAAAAAAATAAGAATGAACATACTTTTCCAGCTGATCTATTGCAGCCCCTTCCTATTCCATCCCAAAAATGGGAAACCGTATCCATGGATTTTATCACTAGGTTGCCAAATGTTCAAGGTAAGAGTTGTTTATATGTGGTTGTGGATAAACTCACTAAATATGCACATTTTCATCTACTTCCTTCTAAGTTTGATGCCCCTATGATAGCTCAGTTGTTTTTTAAAGAAATATTCAGATTACATGGACTGCCAGAAAATATTGTGAGTGATAGGGACACAAGATTTTTGAGTCATTTTTGGCAAGAATTATTCCATCTAACCGGGACGGAACTCACACCAGGTACTAGCTATCACCCACAAACTGATGGGCAAACTGAAATTGTGAATAAGTGGGTTGAAGGGTACTCAAAGTTCTATGTTTCAAGACAATAGTTTGTATGGACCAAATGGTTACATATAGCTGTGTTTTGTTACAACACCACACATCATATGTCTATAAGTATGACTCCTTTTAAGGCACTATATGGATATGATACTAAATCTTTCATGGATATGATGATGACAAATAGTAGAGTACCTAGTGCTCAAGATTTAGTGCAGTAGAGTGTTGATATCATGAAAGCACTCAAGGAGAATTTGCATCGGGCCAAAAATAGGAAAACATTGTATGCAGATCAGCATAGATGTGAGAGATCTTTTGAAGTAGATGATTG
Source organism: Taxus chinensis (assembly GCA_019776745.2). Taxonomy (NCBI): domain Eukaryota; kingdom Viridiplantae; phylum Streptophyta; class Pinopsida; order Cupressales; family Taxaceae; genus Taxus; species Taxus chinensis. The sequence goes on from CM034154.1 coordinate 227,309,375, forward strand.
GGTGTTCCTTATATTGCAGCCCTATAGGCAATCTACTCTCAAACAAAGTGGTAAGGAAAAGTTGAAACCACGCTTCTATGGGCCTTACAAGATCACAAGGAAAACTGGTAAGATGGCTTATGAATTAGACCTTCCGGAAAATGGTAAGATTCGTGATGTATTTCATGTTTCTTGTATTAAGAAGGTTCTTGGGCAGCATGTTGTTCCTTCTTAGAGTTACCTCCTTTAGATGAAGGAGGAAGATTAATCTTAATCCCGGAATATATTGTTGATACACGTGAAAGAAACTTAAGGAGGCGTAGTATTAAGAAATATTTGGTGAAATGCAAGGACTTGCCACTAGGAGATGCTACGTGGGAAAGTGATTCAGTTTTGAAGCATCCAAATTTTCAATTGCTTGAGGGCAAGCAATCTTGGGAAGGGAGGACTTTAATGTCCCCTTTTTGAGACATTAATTAAATAAAAATATTGGAGACCTTTAATCTACCCTTCCCATGGATTAAAGGATAAAAATTGGGAAAATGTCATTATTCCTTTTATTTTTAAATTAAATAATTAATTCTCCTCTTATGTTCTTATTTAAATATTAAAAAGAGGAAGTTAATGTTTTAATTAGAGTGCGACTTTTCAGGAAAGTGGACCATTTTAAAACTGACCCTCTTACATGAAGAAATGCGCCATAAAGAGGAGGGAAACTTGGGGATTTGAAATGCAAAAGCTATATAAGAAGATGCGGCAATCCCTTGGGGGCATGTTGAAGTTTTTATTAAAATATTTTCATGCTTGAAGAGGGATGTATGCCCATGATATCTCATAACAAAGGTGTTTATTCAACACCACCATTATTTGGAGAGTTTGAAGCCTTCTATGCTTTCTTTGAGTGAATGTTTGCATGATATATTCATTTTAAGCTTGGCGATTTAACTTATATATTGGCGCATTTATTTGTGAGGATAAATCTGCATGTTGTTCATTTTTTAGTGATCTTGGAAGGATTTGAGGTGTTTTTTATTACTGATGTTCACTACTGCTATCATTCCAGCTATGGTGATTTGTATTGGGGAATATTTTGGCATGTTTTGGCATGTTTTGGGGGTGAATAAACTAGATCTGCAATTTGATTTGTATTAGCTTTTATTTCAGATCAAGGGCTGATATTTTGAGTGTGCTGGAAGTTTAGAAAGAGCTGGAAATAATTTTATAATTTTCTCTAAACCTAACAACTTGATATCAGTTTTTAGGGGCTGTTTTGATAAGGTTTTATTGATAAGAAAATTTAGATTTATAGTGCATTGGAAAACCCTTAATTTTTAGTTTATTATGCACTTTATTTCATGGAAAAATATGAAGTATTAAGTGAGATATTGATTTTTGAAGTTTCAGCTGTTTTGGGTGCCATTTTATTTATTATCTGCTGCTATAAAAATCAGATCTAGAAAAGATTGGATTTCCAATTGGTTTTCCCATCTAACCCACTACTTTGGCTTATTCCAACCCCATTTTGGGTTGTAATAACATTGACATTGGGTTATTTGAGGTCAAACTAAAAGGATCTAATCCTTTTAAGATTGATTTGGGTTAAGAGTGTTGCAATTTTTTACTATTCCCTAAAGGGGGATATTACATTTCTGAATGGACAGGAAGTGATCTGGGTAGGTGCGAGTGTTGAACAGACTGCAAACAGGGTTGTCATTGTTCATTGTAAAATTTGGAACTTATGATTAGAGCCAGACAGGGGTGCCCACAGAAGGGTAAAGGCGCTTGAGCACTGGAAAATGGAACTGGGCACTGGTGACTGTGCAGATGCTCGGAAACTGATTTCTTTTGTGCCACTAGGGTTTCGCAGTTGTTCTCTGTTGATCGCTTGATATTTTCACTATGATCGCCGATGATACATGTAACCTGCAAAAGAAAAGTTTACCTACACAAGCCCACAAACCGCACCAAACCTAAAAAGGAAAATGCAGAATGGGGAGTCGAAATAGCCTCGACAGTCACCTGAAGAGTGAATGTATGACCGAGCGTTGTACTACATCTCAGACTCCATGTAGTTCTTGTGATTGTGTGTAGAAATTGTGCGCTAGGATGCCCTTGTGCAAGTTGCTATGTTACCAGAAAACGCTTGGGACCTTGACGTTTCAGGCCTAAAACGTTTCTGGTCCGAAAAAGTGGTTCGAAACGTTGCGGAAACATCTGGACGTTTCCGGAAATGTCCAGACGTGGAAACGTCCAAACATTTCCTAGACGTTTCCGCCGAATATTTCAATTTTTAAAGCTTCAAAACTTAAGGAAAAATGTATTTCTACTAAGAATTTTCCAAACCCATTTTTAAGTTACAGTGTGCTCAGCTGTAAAGTCTTATAACATTAGAACTATACTAACAAGGAGGCACATTAAACAAGCCTAAAGATAGTTTGGGTCTGAGTAGTAATCCAAAGAAAGTAGGAACAATCTAGTAGAAACCAAGAAATACTAGGCTAGAAAGTAGGTTTTGACTCAATGTGTTACTGCTTCTTAGAATAGAATTTTTGATTGGAATCCTCAATCAATTGAATACAATGAAGCGGGTTACAACAATAATTATGACAGATGATTATGAAGAAAATCTAGATGATATATTCTAGAATCTAGATTATAATCATGTATATATGAAACATTGAAATTGTAACCATGTTGAATAATGATTCTTTAGAACTTCAATGAATACAAAATATTTTGAGTGTTTTATCTCTTATGGTCCATGGAATAAAATTTTGAAAATGAGTACCATGCATATATATTTATTTATTTTTAAATTTTTTTAATAATATATTGTACAAACGTTTCACATAATGTTTTGTACCCAAAGTTTTTTGAAAATCGACATTTCCACATTTCGAACCCGTACCCGTACCCGTTTCCTGGCAACATAGGCAAGTTGCACAAACGATAGTGGGTTGTAGTTAGAATCTAGCAATGTAATAGGATGTGCAGATGGAATTAAATGAACTTCCCCCTCCTATGCAATGTATGCAGACATGATGCAACCTTTGTCCCTTGGATGGATGCTAGATGGATGCTTTTAGAGTACTCTTGTGCCTTTGGAATGCAAGCTTAGGTGATGATTGTAATGCTTAGTGCTTGGTGAATACAATGAAAACTAACTAAAATGGAGACAAACAAAATAATGCAAACCTCCCGTAGCTTTCTAATGCAACCTCGATTTAAGATTGTGTAAAGCTTAGCTTGTGGAATCTTAAAAATGATTGTGGGTGTTCTTGAGTGACCTCCAAAGTGGGGATGTAATTGCTACAAATACAAAGATTTTAGTCTTGGATAGAGCTTCCAGTATGCAGATATTGGAACCATGTCGACAGAGTTTTTGTACAGTAAATCCAAGAGGATTTGTAAGAGGATGAGCTTGCATTTTATAGAGGCTAAGTTGATTGGAAGTTGTTTACAGGTAGTTGAATGCTAAGTTGCCGCATTCGGCGAACTTGAAGGAAAAAATTTGAAATTCGCTGAATTTTAACAGTGGGTTGAAATTCGCGATGTAATTCGGGTTTTTTTCTTTTTTTGGCAATTTTTTCCTTTTTTGGTGAAAAAATCGCAAGCATAGAAAAAAATTTGCCATTTTTGGAAAGGGTCCGAGAAGATGTAGCAGCAAAAACTTGCATGTGCCATAACTTTCATTCTGTAGCTCCGTTTCAGGTGTCGTTTTCTCTAAAAGTGCATATTTTCTCGAGCTCTACGCATTGATGGCAATATTTTTCTTATTTTCATAAAATCCATTTTTGCATCTTTTTGGACCAAGCAACTTCTTGCAATCTTCTGAAAGAATCATGAGCTTTGATTTCCTGTAGACAGATTAGTAATTAAAAATACTGGATAGCTTTCCAAAACTCAGCGAGTATTCTCCCGTGCTCGGACTAATCGTCCCACCTGCCAGCTTGGTTGCAACCTGCGAGCACATGTTTTTTGAAGTTTTTGCTTTCAATCACATTATTGTAATAGCTACTTATGAAATCAATGAAATGTGATATTATCTGTCTTTTGAAATGTGAATTTATCTTTTGTTTTTATATATGTAATAAAAATGTATATTTCTCATAGTCGAATTTAATCACAAATTTAATCGCTGATTTTTTTACCAGCGAATTTTTCATGAATTTAATCATCGGCGAATTCGAACATGAATTCGAATGCGGCAACTTAGGTTGAATGCACATGCTATTTGTAGCACTTAAGGAAATTGCATCAGTTCTGGGAAGTTAAATGCCATTTAACTGCAGAAGTTGCATCTAGAAAGGTGGTTGTATGTGCAATTGAATTGACCCCACCTTTCGAGGATTCTAGAAGTTGAATTGACTGGACTGGTGAAGTGGAGTCCATGTGGAGTTGACTGGGATGAGGAAGTGGAGTTGGTTGTTATAATGTGCACTCTTAATTAATAAATGATAATTAAACTAGCTAAAGGGGTACTAAGGAGTAATTTAATTAATCCAAAGGGGTGTAAGAGCATGATTAATCAATTTAATTAATCAGTCGTAAAGGTGGGAATAACAGGATGTGTACTAGGATAAAATGGAAACACGTGTGTAATTTAGGGTGTCTACATTTGCCCCTCTTTAAAGTGCTCTTGCGAAGTAATAGTGTTTTGAAGATAGTAGACGCATGCAGATCAACGAGCAGAAACCGATGAAGCATTTGGATGCCCCAACTAGAAGGATAGTAGAGGAATGCCCCCTCAAGCGGGTGGGCGACGCAACAAAGCGGTGGACAACCGCTTGATAGGAAGAAAACAATAAGAAGGAAGAAGCACATGAAAGCTGGAGAAGGGAAGAAAGTCATGTTCCACACATTACTCTTACAAAAGGCAACAAGGATACAACAAGAAGAACATTTCCTCCAAGGCGGCATTTCAAACTCAGGTTTCAAAATTCCTTTTATGGATATTGTTTTTCATGTAACCAGTTTGGTCACAAGGCAATAGATTGCAGATCTCATGTAAGAAGTGTTGATAGGAAGAAAAATGCAAATTCATGTGTCCTCAAATAGAAATTACAACTCATTTGCACCTTTGATAAACTTTAATATTGAATGTTATAAGTGCCACAACTTTGGGCATAAAGCTCATTTTTGTAGAAGTTGGTTTGTGAAATCCTCTAGGCAGTCTAAGAATGAGGAAGCCAAAGACAATCATAAGGATGAGTCAACAAAAGTTTGGAAGGAGAAACATGAGAAAGAAACTGACAAAGAAAAGTCCATTACTGTTCAGACAACATTTCATGCACAAAATGAAGAAAATCGGTGGTACATTGATAGTGGTTGCTCAAGCCACATGCCTGGAAACAAAAGTAAGTTTCTTACTTTGAAAAAGATAAATAAAGGTACTGTAAAATTTGGAGACAATACCACTGCAAGAATTTCAAGTAAAGGCACTATTAGCATAAATAATGGTAAATCAAAAACTGAAAATGTCTTGTATGTTGAAGGACTAAAGCATAATCTTTTAAGTGTGAGTCAAATGAGTGATAAAGGACACACAATAACATTTTATGCTGGAGGATGTGAAATCAGAAAGGAAAGTAGAGGGAAAGTTGTTGTTGATGCATGCAGGACAACAAATAATCTCTACATTCCTAGTGAGAATAAAGGTGAAAAGTGTTGCATGGGGCAAATTGTTGAGAGTTGGTTGTGGCATAGGAGGATGGGTTTATATGAACTTTGATAATCTAGTGAAGATCAGTTCCAAACAAGCTGTTGGAGATGCATCAAAGATTACTTAACCAACAAATACTATTTGCAAACAATGTCAGTTTGGAAAATAGACAAGAGTCTCATTTAAGACAACGGAGTACTCAACTACAAGGTTATTGGAACTCGTGCATACTGATCTCTGTGGTCCCACAAGAACTCAAAGTATGCAAAGTGAGAGATATTTCATGTTATTTATTGATGATTATACTAGGATGACGTTGGTTATTTTTCTAAGAGAAAAGTCTGAAGCATTTGAAAGATTTAAGGCATTCAAAGCATTGGTTGAAAATGGAACGGACCTGAAAATCAAGTGTTTAAGATTGGACTGAGGAGGAGAATTCACTTCAAACGAATTCATAGAGTATTGTGAACGACATGGAATACAAAGATATTATTCAGCTGCAAGAACTCCACAACAGAACGGAGTTGTTGAAAGGAAAAATACTATTGTGCAAGAGATGGGAAAAACCATGCTAGATGAATCCAAAGTATTGGACAAATTCTGGAGAGAGGTAGTCAACACAACAATCTATATTCTAAATAGAGGCAAATTAGAGTAAATAACAACAAGACACTCGTGGACATCCCCTATTTTCTCTTGGTCCTGCGGCATTCCATGACCATCGTTGACAATTATGTACATTCTAGAGTTTTCTCTTTGTTGTGCTGCTATACTCCTTTGTATTGCAATGCTTGCTGATATCTGTGGATTTCTCTTCATTGTGTGGCATTATTTCAAACATAAAAAATACTTCAGTTTGGTCCTTCATTACGCGAGGCTCTACTACAACCCGCAATACACCACAAACACTCGTGGAGTACTTCAAAACCCACGAAGCATCACAGATACCTGTGGAGCATTACAAAACCCGCAAAACATTACAAAACCTGTGGAACACTACAAAAACTTGCAGAATACTACAAAAACCCGCAAAACACCGTGAAATAGTTTTCTTTGGCACGCGGTATGAAGAATTCAAACTAAAACATATTTTTCATAAGGGGCACACATCTGTAAGCATCAAATGACAATATTTCTAATGTAAGAGATACTTATCAGTATTCCTTTGACATCATTGACAATATTTCCAACATCCCTTATTGTGCACAAAAGGATGACACTGCCACCTTAGATGTTTTGTATTGCCTACTAGATGATAGTAAAAATTCATAGAAACACTACATTTGCATCCCTTATGGAGTTTCTTGCACCTCAAGTGCAATTGCTAGTAGATATATACACATGACCCCATCTGAACTCAATAGTTAAGAGCACTTGGAATCAAATGGTACTAGAACAGGCAACCTCTTTCCATATGTATAAATTTTTATTTTGATTGAAGGATAAACATCCAGATCCTTGAGAACGATAAATACATAATAAAAGTGAAAAAATCCCCTTGTTCCCAAAAAGGCGTCTCAAAGCCTTCCCGACTGGAACCTAAAAAGTCTGGTCTTTCCTTTCTCTCATTGATTCATTAGAAAAAAGGGGAATTGAATTAAGAACAAAATGTAATTATTGCAAATTAGCAAGCTTTGTAGGTCAACAACTGTAACTGCATGCCTACTGCCTTTAGTCTGTTTATGAGATACACAATTTATAAAACAGGATTTTCTTTAATCCATTGTTTATGAGCAACAACCTGAGCTGAAATTCAAAAACCAACCTATTTCCCCGACTATTTTTTTGCTATTGATACCTAGGAAGAAGGCCCTAGCCTACAAAAAAATACATGAAGTGGCAATCCATGATAGCAACATTCATCAACAGACTCTCAAAAAAAGTGTAAAGCACCTTATCTTGCAACAAAAAACAGGGGAAAGAGTTGATCTAAGCCTCTAACCCACCCATACCTTCCTATTTGTCACCATATACATTATCATGCCAAAAAAGGAAACATTCGAAACCTTCTAAAAAAACCAACTAAGCACTTATAGACAGACACCAAAAAATTCATTCGATCGCAGCCTGTGACAAGAGCACCACCTACTTCCCCTTATGGTCACTGGGAGATACTTCTGTAATGATCTCGACCTCCGAATTGTCCGAGCTCTGGGTCGAAGACGTAGGCGTCACACAACAACAGGGTAGATCCACTTTCACATCCACTAGAAGAGAAACGTCTAGACTCGCCGCCAGAGCTTCCCATCCTCGAGCCATCCCCTGAAGATCCTTGGTTAGAGTGTGCACGTGAAACTGCAGGCTCATAATTATCTCCTCCAAGCTTGCATGCTCCTTGTGGAGGATAAATTGACCGGAGGCATTCGATAGAATGTTAGCAGAGCTCAAGCCCTGGGCCATATCGAAGACATTGTACTTACCAATTGATTGGTTTAGATACAACATCAATTTCTGCATGCGCTCGCATATATCTAATTCATCAACCTCATCGAATTCCTCAACAACTAACCAAGCCTTCTCCAACCACCCTCTCATTGCCACATTTTTAATTTTGCCATCCATCCAAGAGGCGAAAGATTCACCAGCTTCTTCACCTGTTAGTGCTTGTTTCCTTTTCTTACTCGGCCCCGCTTCAAAACCACCCAAATTCTCCATTGCTAAAAGATAAAGGAGTAACCCACAAAGCTCACCAAGTGCCACACCAACAGAGCACCAAGGCGCAATAAAAATGAATACCCACGCCGCAAAATAGCGCTAAATAGGCCTTCGGCTCACTTCACACGAGGGAAGGGGTGGGTGTTCTGTACCTGAGATCTATGTGAATATTTCCCACGCATTACCACAATTCATCCTAACTATGGTAATAAACTCCTTGGCTGCCAAAATAATTATTCTTTAACATGGCTTACGGCCAATTGAGCATCATGTGAGGAGAGAGATATAATGTCTCTAGGAAAATTCTCTTCCCATAAAAGACAATTTTTATGGCATTCTTCCCACTCCTTTGTTGGCCAAGTAGTCGGCCACTTGATTTCCAGATCTTCTAATATGGGAAAATTGAGTCTGAAAAAAAGGGGGGATTGCCTTAATTTGTTGATAGATCGGTTCCAACAACCAAGCCTTAGGTTGCTTACCCATGATTGCCCTGATAATAATTTTCGAATCACCCTCTATCCACAAACGTTGCCATTTTTTATTTTTTGCCTCCAAAAGACCGAAGAGGAGAGCCATGCCCTCTGCCACATTATTGGAGGAAACTCCACAGTCAATTGCCAAAGCCATCACAGGTTGACACCCTGAATCCCTAAAAATGCATCCACAGCCAGCTCTACCCAGATTTCCTTTCGATGCTCCATCAAAATTTAATATGATCCAACCTTCCTCAGGAGGCCGCCATAGACTTTTTTTATCTTTCCTGCTCCCTTTATCAAGAGGACCTATTACCCCTGCTTAAATATCAACTAATAAACATGTTTTCTTGCTTAGATGGTTTTATGTCAAATTGACTATCTCCGTGGAAGTCTGTTTGCTTTGAGTCAACATCCATTCACTAGGGCCAACTGTTTTTTTGGGTACGTAGAGGTGACAACATAAGCTTTTAGTGTTATCAGTGGACCCTCCTATTCTCATCTGGAGTTGGAGATTTCTCGGCTCAGCGAAATCGCATGCAGGATGGATGCCTTTGTTACTTACGCACAACTTTAGAGTGGCAAACCATGGTATGGGCTCGGGGAGCACCCCTAGTGAATAAAGTGGTAACACACACCTTCATGGTGGCAATCTATGGTGTGGGCCAGGGGAGCAACCTTAGTGAATAAGGTGGTAACATAAATGAATGTAAGAAACATGATGGAAACAATTGAGCCCAAAGTCTCTCTAGCTCAAAATCAAAATCCTACACCATATGGATATGGTGTAGATTCATCTAAATGTGTCTCGAGTAAACCTCCACCATTCCTATTGTGCATCGGTGAGCATTTTTAACGAGCTCCAGTTCAGTCCAGGAAAACGCTAAAGCATTTCCAAGACTTGTAAGACTCTGGTTGCCTGACATAAGCACTACACACATTTGCTTGACTAGCTATTCTTGTATTTTTGCTGAAGTATAAGGCCATTGGCTGCTTGCAGTATAAAAAATATTACCTTCAGGAGAATTTTCCCAACTTTTTCCTAAACCTGAACTCTGGTGTTCCATTATTTGAAAATTCACTCAAACTTTGCCATTATTATTGAATTATGCATCTTGTTCAGAGAGTGAAAAATAATAAACAAGAAGTGCCCCTTACAAGAGTCACCATGATGACCCTAGGATCCCACAAGTAGGGGACATTTACCCCTTTGGCATCCTTTCTCAAGGTATGCCCATTGCCCATTAGATTGAATTTTGAAGGGTTAATTTTTGAGTGAAATTTATGTAGAAAAGTTTGCTGACAAAAATTATCACCAATAAAACAGCTTTAGATCTAAACCTCCCTCGAGTGAATCACAGAGCCTGATACACTGTCAATCCCCATGATTATCAGAGAGAATATGTAGGCAATGCTCATCAAGAACTACAGATATCCAAATTTCAGAGACAAATAAAACAAAAACCATAGTCTCAATGTGCTGCCAAACTTGTTTGGCTACAAAGCAATCCCAAAAAATGTGCCAAACAGTCTCCTTATTTAACCCAGGTATCTGCACTCTTGGAGATCTTAAAGTCAACACAGTTTCATTTTCCCAAAAAAGTGATCCCCTATTTAAATCTCAATTTTCAATGTGCATAGCTATCTGTGGTTTTCATTTTGGGTTTTCATGATAATTAGTTCTTTTGCATCTAGGTATGTACATTCGATTATAAAAGGGAAATGTTTATCTTAAGAGACTTTCATGACTATTATGTGGTGGAGGTAATTTACATTTGATTCTCATTTGCAGTGGGGAATCATGTTCCAATTGCTCACGTCCGCGAAGATGCTGTGGCTCTGTACATGAAACAAGTGGAATCAGAAACTAATGAACTATTGCTACCGTATCTGTGCATGTGCAATAATAAAAAGGTTAGTCTGTAATTTCATCCATTAGGCAACTTCTTTAGTTATCTTATAGCTATCTGTTATTGGCTATGGTATGTTCTCCCATGTTGTTGGTGTGTGATTTTCTACTTTTACTGTTATGGCTCATTGCCATTGGAGATGCATGGAACACTTTTCTTGTCTATTCTAACATGGCTGTAATTGTACAGCCCCATTGATATTATTTAGTCTTTTCTGCACATTCAAATCACTTCTTTCTTCATTAAGTGCTCATAGGTAAACTTAAGCTCTGGTATTAGGATTCACCTACTATTATTGTGATTCACTTACTATTCTTCAGGTACAAACAGAGGTCACGGTTCTTGAAAACGAGAACATACCGAAGGCAATTGTAGAACATATTTCAAATCTCAATATAAGGAAGATCGTTATTGGATCATCTTCTCGAAATGTAATCACAAGGTACCATTATTGCTATTAATGTTTAGAGAAGTAAAGGAGGGCTTTAACAATTTTGTAAATATCATTAATTTCTTTTGGAAATAGAAATTGGCAAACAATTTTCTGTTTATATGCTAGGTTGCATCACTGTATACAACAAAGCAAGTTTGATTTGAATCTTTGATAGATTCTTCTGGAAGTTGTGTTTTATATGTTTAGATTTTTAATGTGATGACATTGTTACAAATGAATCAGAAAATCAAAACAAAAAAGATATCAGGTAGCAGTCCCATTTCAATGTTGTGATCTAGGAAAAAAGTGTGTATTCAAATTACACCAGTTGGGTTTTTTCACATTCAGCCAATTCTTAGCTTCATGTATAAGGATTCTCTGTATGGGGTCTTCATAATCATGCTTTAGGTCATTGTACTATATTTGAAAACAATGATTTTCTGTAGGAAGTTCATGGCCCCTGATGTACCAGCTGGTGTGGCAAAAACGGCGCCAAACTTTTGCACGGTATTTGTTATATCAAAAGGAAAGTTATCTTCACTGAGGTCTGCTGTTTTTTCAACACAAATCATGGGCATTGGAGAAAATATAACAAGTGATCACAATTTTGAAGATCCAAATGTAAGAGACTACATATGTCCACTAAATGGAAGTGAACCAAAAGGTATTACTTTGCTGAGTTTCCTTTTAATAGAATATCCATTTTTGTGGATTTGCTTTCAAACAATTGAAATTTGTATTTGCCTCAGTTGATTTCATGCTGGACTGCATTCCTTGTACCTGTGGCTTTGTAAACTTTGTGACACGCACACGCACACACACACGTGCACGCGCACACATACACACATTATCATTAAATCTTTTCTCCTGCTTGTTCTATACCATATGTTTTTCCTTGTTGCTTTCTAAGTGATAGAAAAGATGAGAATCAGGAGCTTTCAAGTCCACAATTCTTCAGTCTGGATCATCGTATCATCAATAACTGCAGGAACTTCCAATTGGGAATCATGTTATAGTGACTGATGAATCAAACTCAAATGAAAATGCCAATGTATGTATTTACAGCTCACGTTCTTCAAACTTTGACACAATTTCCTTATTTTTGACAGATTCATTTGCTGAAAGTGAGCAATCCCATTTTCTCAGCATGCTTAGTAATGACCGAAGAGGAATTACTGATTCAAGCGCAGGAATTGATTCTCCTACAGACCATAGCCTCCCATCCATTGCAGTGATCTCCAATTCAGGAAAAGAGTTGCCTATTCAAGTGGGTCAACATATTTTACAATTTAAGTCAGAGAAAACAGCATATAGGCCCACTGACGCCTTGTATGGAGAGAATAAATATTTTGATCCTACATCAGAGGGTCCTTTAAAAATCCCTAATGAATCTAATTTCCAGAATGAGACTACATCAATGGGAACCATAATGGCTAGCGAGGACAGTGATAACCCATCTCCAACATGGGATATACATACGATTTCATCCCCATCGCTAAGCATGGTGAGAGAGGAACCATTCATTCATGATGTTCCTGCCACATTGTCTCTGTTTGGATCCACCAAGACTGTTACATATCTTGTCGAAAAAAGTTAGAGAATCATGTTAATATTTTTATTTCCCCAATAACTCGTGTGTTCTCTGTCATATTGAGTATATTCAGAATTTCAGATATATACAATATGACTGTTATAAAATTGAGTTGTTAGACTCGTCTAAAATGCACAACCTGCCCTTCTTGAAACACACTAGGTTCATATTCTCTCCAATTTGTAACTTTTTTTTGGCCATTGTCTATGCAGGCTTCATATCAGTACTGTATATTGGGGACTGATTTTTGAGTTGTTTTGCAGACTATGCAGTCACAAGTTGGGACAGAACCTGAAATCTTGGAGCTTGAACTGAATCAGACTGGGGAAACATATGATTTAGCTTGTGAAAAAGCAATCGTTTCAAAACAAAAGGTGGGTTCTTTCCTGCTCATCTTCTATTTCTAATTTTCCATTAGATTTGAATTTCTGCAGTTTGGTAGCAGACTGCTCAAATTTTCGAATCATCATGACAGGCTAGAGAAATACACATTCAAAGATTGAATGAAGTAAAGAAAGTGGAGGCAGCAAAGGAAAGACAGGAAGAAGCAGCCATGAAGGAGGTAGAAGTGGCAAAAATAATTGAGACGAAACAGAGAACACTTACAGAGTTTATAGCTGCAAGAGGATCGGAAGAGAGGGAAATTGTAGAACATGTCCTAGCATCAGCTCATCAAACATACAAGAAATATTCTATGGAAGAAATTGAGTCAGCAACTGATTTCTTCTCAGAATCACTCAAGATAGGGGAGGGATCATATGGGTCTGTCTACAAATGCATATTGGATCATATCCCAGTGGCTATCAAGGTTCTTTGCCGGGATGCAGTCCAAGGGTGGAGGCAATTTCAACAAGAGGTATACAATGTGGAGATAATTCAAGAAATCCATACTAATTCTAACTTAAAATTATATAAAAGCAGCTAGACAGTGTTATTCTTTGAATAAGAATAATATGATGTGCCAGAACTAGAAGTCCATGGTTTCACTCTTGCTAGACCCTTTTGCAGGTTGAAGTTCTAAGCCATATACAACATCGGCACATGGTTTTGCTGCTTGGAGCTTGCCCCGAGTTTGGATGTTTAGTATATGAATACATGGAAAATGGAAGTCTAGAGGATCGTTTGTTTCGCAAGGGAGCAACACCTTCTCTTCCATGGCCTGTACGCTTTAGAATTGCTTCAGACATAGCGACGGGATTACTGTATTTACACAACTCCAAACCTAACCCACTTGTTCATCGTGACTTAAAGCCAGCCAATATTTTACTCGACCATAATTTTGTAGGCAAGATAGGTGATGTGGGGCTGGCTAAACTTATTCCTTATGATGCCTCAACTAGTGTTACACACTTCCGAAACACCTCAACTTCTGGCACATTTTGTTACATTGACCCAGAGTATCAGCAGACTGGGACACTGGGAACCAAATCTGACCTTTATGCTTTTGGGGTAGTTCTTCTACAGCTACTGACCGCAAAGAAACCAATGGGGCTTGCATATGATGTGGAGAAGGCTATTGCTAAGGGCTTCTTCAAACAAATTCTTGACCAAACTATTAGAGATTGGCCAGTGAAGGAGGCTCTAGAGCTAGCAAAGCTTGCATTAAAATGCGTTGAATTGCGGCGGAGGGACAGGCCAGACCTTGAGACAGTTGTACTGCCAGAGCTTCAGAGGTTGAAAGTATTTGCAGATTCAAAAGATAGCTCAAGGAGAAGGGAATACTTTGTCAGTTCAACAAGCCACATTTTTGGTCCAATTCTTCAAGGCGAGGAGGTTGTTCCCCTTGACATTGACTCCTCAGCAGGCCTAATCAAGCATACCTTTCCTAGGAAGTTCAGGTTTTTTATAGGAAGGTATTTTAATCTTGAAAGAGGGGTTTCTTGAATCACTGTCTGGATTACGCCATTGCTCAAGTGATAATTCTTATAGTGCTAGACTTGGGGGTTTTGTCCATTTTTACAAATGGACCATTCAAAGTTAGTGAGATGGGTTCTTGTGAACTACTAATTATCAAATATAGGTTATGAAACATGGGTTCCAAATTAAAGAATTGGATTCCGAAAAAACATATGGTATGAATTTATCCATATTCAACATCCAAGTGGAATTGCTTGAAAGTTCTTTCAGCAGAGGTGGAGTGGGCATGATATTGAGAAGTATATGTTTATAGAAGAAGGCTATTAATTTTATATTGCTAAAAGTTCTGTTGGTTGATGAGTTCAGTGCGGAAAGTGATTACCATCAGACCCACAAAAACATCTCCAAACCATTTGCTCGGGGAAACCTGCCTATGGATGATGATACTCTCAAAGTTTGGCTGAAAGTTTTTTGAGTGCTTCTGTGTAGTCTATTTTGTCCTGCAGCTGACAACTCCTAGTTTTGAAGTATATATACAGAAAAGAGAGTGTTATATAGCATGTATTCATCTTATTGTGTCAGTTGCATAGTAATCAATATGGAAAAGAGACTGTTATAGAATGTACTTATCCCGTTGTATCTGTTGTATACCTGCGAATTTTGTGCATATTTAATGAGTTGTTTAATTTGGCCGATAGGTTGATGTAAATGTTACAATTCTTTCTCGAGTTTCTTGGAACAATTAAATTTCTTGATTGTAATTTTCAATTTTTGTATAGTTCTATATAGGTAACGATGAGTACATGTGTAGTTGATGCTGTAATGAGAATAGTGGATAAACTGTTATAGTGGGAATAGTGGTAATAATACATCGATCCTTCTTCATAAGTGCAAATATCACCAGGAAGTTGTTTGTCAACATCAATATAAACCCAAAAAAGGTTTAATTAAAACCAGTGGTTAATTTAAAGGGTAGCTTTTGAACTACTTGACCGTTTGGGTAGCCTTAGACAATTCTGCTTTACCACTGGACATAATGAAATTAAGAAGACTGACAGATAGGGAGAATGTTTTTGCATTCTCAATTTAAGGGGTAGCTTTTGAACTGCCAGATTGTTTGGGTAGCTTTACATAATTGTGCTTTACTGCTGGATATAATGAAATTAAGAAGAGTGACAGATGGGGAGAATGTTTTTGCATTCTCAATTTAAGGGGTAGCTTTTGAACTGCTTGACTATTTGGATAGCCTTACACAGTTCTGCTTTACTGCTGGATATAATCCAATTAAGAAGAGTGACGGATGGGGAGAATGTTTTTACATTCTTAATTTGATTTACAAAGAGTTAAATGTCTTGTGTTTTGGGAAGGCATGGTTCATTTTCCCATCATGTCAGGACAACATTTAGCATATGTTAAGGTACACCTTTCCACTTCCTTCTAATATTTTTCTCTCAAACTGCGTAATGTTCTGTTACTACTTTTAGAATGCAAATCTTCTTGATCTTTAAATGTACATCCCGTTCTTGTTGTCACCCAAAAGTTGCACCCTGATAGAGAATGATGTGTGTACTCTTTCTCCTTTCGACAAAATTGGGACACATCAACGTTGTGGGTAACCTATGTCTGAGGTGAACCTTCAGAGAGGGTTGGTTCCCTTGTGAATCACCTAAAAAAAAGAAAAACTTTGACAAGGAAAAAAGAAAAGGAATGCGGGAAATGGGAAATAAGGGTAATACACCAATAATTTAACACATGCATGTAACTCTGTACACAAAGAAATCAAATATCCACACACCTGCACAACTCTAAGCTATTTTACATAATAAATTCAAGGGTTTATGAGAAACTGACAGCAGTAGTGGGAGTAAATTCCACACTAAAGCAATACAATATTCTATCAAACACAATGAAAAACCGGAAAACAACAATATGAGAGGGCAAACAAGGAGTTTTTTTATTCATAGGTGCAAGTACAAGACTAGAATTGCTAGAGCAAATCAACCCAAGTGTATTTGATTTTCTACAATTAAAAATTATCCTATATGAAGATGAATCCAACTCTGCCTCCAATAATAGACTTTTGTGTCTAAACTACTATTCCTGTATTTTTATTTTATTTATTTTCTTCACCTCCTTTCTTTTTCTTAATAAATCAGCAGTTGCATCTTTAATTTATTTTCTTTTTCTCCCATGCTTGGCGCCACCATCTAAAACTAACAGCTGCATGCTTTAGGACTGTTCCAATTTATTTTTATCACCCCTTTTGGTGCCAATTATAGGATTAAAGTTGCTAAATTTAATAAAAGTATTATCCTTTTGACACTAAAGATTAATTTAGAACAACAATTGCTAAATTTATCCAAAGTACTTATCTTTTTAGCTAATTTCTATTTGGAGCAGCATTTGCTAAATTTAATAAAAGCTATCTTTATCCATCCACTTGTGCACTCCCTTCAACTCCTAAAAATAGATTTGAAACTTATATTTTTATTACTTCTAATTTTAGCACCAACTATTTTTAGCCAATGCTTTATTTAGCACTTCTAAAAATAGAACTGAAGTTCTTGGCGTGGAAAATATGGTAACATTTTGGCGACATCATGGGATTGCTTCCCTGCTAAACAAAGAGATCAATAGCCTTATGCATCCATTGGGCTATGGAGTCACATATCTCTATCAACAATTTGTATCCTCTGAAACAAAACCACTGAAATACTCTCTCCAATAATAGAAAAACATGTGCATGCAAGCACTTAATGAAATGACAACTAACTAAGAAAATTGGAAAAACAATGTGCATGCAAACACCTATTACGCAGGAAATAAACATAAACTACTCCAAATTTTAACAAAGAGAAATGAAAGTTAAACAACGCCACATATTGGTTGGGAGAAATAACTTCATTTTATAAGAAATTGCGGCCATGAGATCAATTTTGCAACTAAACCACTTGTTAAAAGTGAAAACATTGTTTTCACCTTTGTTTTGTTCAAAATATAAGTCTAGAAAAGAATAAACACCTCTATAGGATTTGCACTTAGCTTTTGGAGATGTTGAGGCTGATTTTTGGTAACTTGAAGCTCTTTCTTATGCTATGAAGTGAGCACAAATGATGCAAGCTCCTTATGTGGCTCTAAACTAGCCAAATACCTGATTGGACATGTTTTTCTCATAGCTGATAGATTGATATTTCTCATCTTCCCCTCTTCTTTGTGTGTAATATCATCATTTGGAGTACTTGAAGCCCTTCCCTAATCATATTTGATGTTTGGAGAGTGATTTGAAACTTTTTCTACTTCATTCTTTGCAAACAACCTCATATTTGGCGTTTTTTCAAGCTCGAAAGAAGATGTAATAACAAGAGAGTCTTTATTGAAGAAGATAGATGATGGAGGTGGAATACTTACAATTTCAATAAACTTTTCCTCATCAACAAAATCTTCTAAGTCGGATAAAACCTTATCCTCTTTATTGTTCATGCTTGAGGAAAACTCCTTTTGAATTTGAATTTCTTAGCTTATTTCCTCCTCAACTTTTATTAAATTATTTCCTTCATTAGAAGATGATATAGGCTCAAGATCACTAATATGATCCTTAGAAACATTCATATACTCCTTCAAAACATTATATTTACGTTATATCTCAAGAGATTTGAGAAAACTTTGTCTAACCTTTTCTTACTGGTCATATTCTTCTTGTTGTTCTATGTAGACACTAAATCACGCACTTTGGATAATTATATAGCCCCGATTGCATACTATTATTCATATTATTCCTAAGTAAGAAAGATACTAATTAACCCATGTCTTTGGCCACATTTCTTTGATTTATATTGCCACTTTTGGTCTTGCACTCTTACTTGCTCAATCTGCCTTTTTATACCTCGACATTTATCATCTTGGACACCAATGTCTAGTGAGGACGCCAACACTAGGCGCCCTCGTCCCCTCTGGATGCCCCTAACCCTTTTGTACTTTGTTCCCACTTTTTGGGGGGTTTTAACTGTTTGAGCATCTTATCTTTTTGATAGTCATCCTTTTTGGGGTTAATTATGAAATTCAAGCAAGGGAATCATATAAATATAAAGTTATGTGATCATAATAAAGAACCAAACACTAAGCATTAGTTATCACTACCTAAGGTTGCATCCATCAAGCATCTAAGAGCTTCATTACATCCATTCTAGCATCCGTCATAAGGGTTGGTTTTCTGCATACACTTCATAGGAGGGGAGTTCATTCTATTCCATACACACATCTAATATATTTCTTTACATTTAGCTATTTGCTCGTTATTAAGTGCGATATACACAAGAGCCACCTATGGCATAATTTCGCACAAACAGACACAAAATTGCATTGGTATGAGATGTAGTACAGTGCTCAGTCATAAGTTCACCATTGTGATAACTGAGGACAATCCAACCCGTCATTATGCATCTTTCTTTTTTTCGGATTTGATGTCTATTTAAGGGTTTTGCAGGTTCATACTTCATTGCAGGTTTCCAACGAGCTCGATGATCTTGGTGCGACTTCGTAGCGACAAAAGGCGAACAACAATGAACAACTTGCGACCCTGAAAAGTTGGAGTTTTGAGCATTTTCGCATCCTCAAGTGCCTGTCTCTAGTTTGTAGTGCCCGTGGGTGCCCTTGTCCAACCTACTCCTCCAGATATGCATTTTTCTGGGTCTCCGTGTGATGCTCTTGCCTCTTTATTCACTTGGTTAGCACCTTGGTACACTCTAGAATTTATTGCGAACCAGCTAAGTACCTTCTCCTCCTCATTGCAACCAGGGTTTCATAATTTATTGCTTAGTTTGCTTGAATATTATTGTTGTACTTAATTGTCAATTATTTAATGTTGCAATAACAATTAGGTTAGGATCATATAATTCACATTTTTAGCTAAATCATTTTGGTGAACCCGAACTCAATCTGAACACCCTTAAGACCATCATTCTTTCATTACTTCTATTTTTCTAGGGTCTCTTCATCATGCATATCTCTATTAATGATTTCCTACTTATCAATCCTAAATTAAGAGATAGAATTAAGACTCTCCTCGCTACCACTCACATTCCTACTAACATGCATCGAGATTCAGTATATCAAACATTTGTTGATGCATTTTCTCAGCATATTGCTTTTCCGTCCAATCCTAATGCTGATCTTACTATTTTTGACAATGATCCACCCTTGCATATCATGATTCACATTTACTATGTAGGTGTCAAACGTACTTTAATTGATAATGTATATGAACTCAATCTTTGTCCTATGTCATTCCTTGAAAAGATTGGTCTTTCAGATGCCAATGTTAGTCCATCATGTTTGTCTCTTCATGCATATGATGACTCTATTCATCCATGCTTAGGTCACATTACTCATTACGGTTGGGCCAAAAACCCTTACACACAATTTTCTTTTTCATTGAATTCCCCGTTTCATACAACTATTTACTTGGTAGGCCATGGCTTCATGCCATGCAAGTGGTTACCTCTACCGTACATCACTTTGTTAAATTCATACATGAGGGATAGAGTATACCGTTCCTCGTGACCATCATCCATACAAATATTGCGACCATGATCCAAATATTACACTTCCTACTCCAAGAACTGATACTACCGATGTACCCCAACGTAAGGATACTCTGCCTCATTTACCACCACTTGAAGGTGCTATTTGTATGATAGATACAATCTCATATGCAACACCACCTCCTTATGCTACTACTACTGCTATGATTCTTTATTGGGGCATGTCCCACCATCGGACATCATTCCACCTACCACACCTCATGCATCATCTTCATTATTATGACCTCCATTTACATGCACATTTTCCATGATTGATTCATATTGGGAACACATTCCATTTGACCCTACTTTCTCAGATACTATATGCACACATGATGGGTTGACATGGCTAGGCTTGACAATCGACGACATATTTCCTCTGCTTTATGATCATCATCTCTACCATGGGTTTGTTTGCATCACCACTGCTTATGGTCTTCGAGTCTTTTATCTCACAGTCTTTCTTGCATGCACTCCCCACACTTCTCCACTCATGCTTGGACAATCTTGACTTGGTTACATTGTGGGCATGTTAGATCCTGATCATACTAATATACCTTTCCCCATGCCATTTGGTCACGTTTTCATTTGCAATGAATCATTCCTTAGCTATTCACCTAATCTCACTCGTTGGTATGCACATGGGTGTCCATGACCTCCTTTTACTGACGAGGAATACGCTTTGGACATGCATAATTTACGCCTCAATGGTTCTTTACTCGATCAACACGACACTATCGCTTATCAAGTTTTAGATCCTTCACCAATTGGTTTTGATTATGACAATGACGACCTTTTTGATGTCATTACTTGATCACTCTCACCATCACACATCCGGGGCGCATCACACTTATTTTTTCCCCTCCCACTTCACATCAACAAGCGTCTCATTCTCCTCACCTCGCACCTAGTCTATTACATACGCCACGTACATCTTGATACACGAACATATCGTTATTTCCCGATGATGCACTCTTGTGCTACGGTTCACACTCGATTGTTGAGGGCATCCTATGCACATGAACCTCATAGAACACACACTTGACATACTCAATCTCCTTGTGTATCTATCAATACACAACATAATCAACACATTTGCGATATACTCTCCTCACTACACACATTCAATGCAACATGCACCACACTTTCACAACATACCTATCTTACATTACATCATATATATTCCTCGCACACAATCAACATAAACATCTTATACAAATTTTACATGTCTACAACGCACTACACATTCGGTGCTCTCATGACATATTTGTCTTGTGCAACCTACACTATAGTCGACACATTCACAACATATTTCTCTATGCGAGTAATCAATACAAATCACACATTCAATCCTTTTCACACACAATCAACATGACATACTACACAATCAACGATACCCATTACACACTCGACATATCAATCTCTTTCACATACATTAAAAAACACATATTCTACAATTAACATCTCTCACACAATCAACATGACACACTACCCTATGACACACTCTAGTTCTACGATCCATACTCGACTGTTGAGGGTATACATCTGAAATGGACCTCACCACACTCACACGTTTAATCACTCACTCACTCACACACTCTATACGTTGTGCTTTGACGATCAAATCTTTCTAATACACACATTTCAAACCATTTTCCGATGACGCAATCTCGTTTATGGTTCATTATTGACTGCTGAGGGTGCATAAACAAATAAAACTCACTGCATACAACTCTATTCAAAGTCACTCAGGGGGCACGCGGCTTCCATCACACCCACTCTGCAATCCATTCCATCTACACTCCACATGTTGTATATATTGGTCGCACTTAGTCTTGCTTACATTTACTTGTTACATGTTCAATTTATTACACATGCTAGATAAATATCTTATGTCTTTATCTTTATCATATACACATGCACATTCACTTACCTTTCTAGTTATGATCACAAATTCTATAGATCTATTACACACAACACAGATGCTTGGTATAGTACCTATTACTAGTCCCACAATGGCTCCTGAGGGCATCCACTTTTGTACACCACAGGTGCTATTGTTTCATTTTGTTTCATAGCACATTACATTATCGGATTATACATGTTTTGACATACTCTTTATCTTTCTAGCATGCTAACGGGTGCTTTATGTGCAACATTTTTTTATGTAGAGCTATTTACCTC
This sequence comes from Taxus chinensis, assembly GCA_019776745.2. Lineage (NCBI taxonomy): Eukaryota > Viridiplantae > Streptophyta > Pinopsida > Cupressales > Taxaceae > Taxus > Taxus chinensis. The sequence goes on from CM034154.1 coordinate 227,331,698, forward strand.
CATGGTTATCTGTTACATTGCTTATCATTTCTTGCCCTTTGTATGCCATTTTTTGCGGGCTTTTTCCTTTATCTTGTGTGCACACTTGTCTGCTTTGGGTTTCGTCGCCCTTGATTGTCTTGTGACATTGTAAGTGGTGTCCCATATTTGCAACCCACTTTTCACTGTCTACATTGTCTTCTTGCGTGTTTACATTATCTTCTTGTGTCTTAGCGTACACATTGTCTTCTTGACTTACATATTGTTTTCTACATGTGTGTTTGTATTTGCTTGTACTAACACTTGTTTCCTAGCCACTTTGTTTGCTTGTGCCTTGGTTTCCACCAAACATATTCCCTCCCCTCTACAGGGCATAATTTCAACATAACGATTAGTCCTCCTTTGGGCCGCATACTCCTTCAATGATGTTGCATTCACCCCAAATGAGGGGGGCATCATTTGGGTGAATCAGTCACCCCATACAATGTTATACACAACACAACACGGTACTTGTATAACACAATTTTTAGTTTCAGGGTTCATAATCAAACTTGGGTCCTTAGCACAGAGCGCCCCTTGCTGGATGCTTGTAAGTAGGGGCAATTACACAATGATTGGTAGTTTAACACAATCTATAGAACTCCACACAATGGATTTTACATGGCAAACAGTCCTTAGCACTTGCGTTTTTACACACCATCTGCAGTGGTGTTCTACATTGTGGGAAGCGGTTAAAGGTTGGAAGATAACACCGGAATTTTCTCCCTACACTTCTTCCATATCACTAGCGTGAGATTGCTCGTAAAACTCATTCATCTACAACTTCACGATCCTTTCTAAACTCTTTTCCTCATCGCGGATTAGGTGCACAAGTTCATTTTTCACATTTTCAATGCTTTTACATACTTTTCTTATACACTTTTTACATATTGCGATCATATACATGTGTATTTGACTACTTGTTCATCTTCTATTTTGTAGGTCTTTCTATATAGGAAGCAGTAGTCAACATCATTCCAAAAAATCAACAAAAATGTCGACATTGACAACAGACACATTTGCGACATTTACAACATGTGTTTCCACACTAGATTCATCATCTCATCACTTTTTACACTTCCTCATCCTTAACATCCATGTTTCACACTTTTATCACTCCATGCTTTGTCTTGTCCCTCATGATGCTCTTTCTACATCAATCTACATGGTTATAAGGTATGCATCTTTATCTACTTTATGTTACCAAAATTTCCACTCACCAACATAAAGTGGGGGAAAATGTAGACATTAAATCATGCACTTTGGGTAATTGTCTAGTCTTGATTACATACTACTATTCATATGATTCCTAAGTAAGATAAATTCTAATTAACTAATGTCTTTGGCGTCATCTGTTGTCACTTTTGGTCTTGCACTCTTAATTGCGTAGTGTGCCTTTTTATACCCCAACATTTATCATCATAGACACTAGCGCCTAGCCAGAATGCCAACACTAGATGCTCTCGTCCCCTCTGGGCGCCCCTAACCCTTTTGTACTTTATTCCCACTTTTTGGGTCTTTTCTAGCCGTTTGAGAATATTATCTTTTTGTAGTCAGCCTTTTCGAGGTTAATTACGAAATTCAAGCAAGAGAATATTATAAATATAAAGTTATGTGATCATAATAAAGTACCATGTTGGCAGGAGTTTAGGCATAAATCCACGAAGTGATAGAGATAACTGTGATGAAGTAGGGAAATCCACGGATAAAAGAGCGAAGCCGCAGAATGAAGCAAATTCATGCATAAAGGGAAGAAGCTGTCGAAGACTACAGAGCTGCAAAATACTAAGAAGAGCCGTGAAAGCTGACAAAATGCGGCAAAGTGAAGACAAATAAAACCAGATCGTGTTAGAAGATGACAGAGGCATGAGTTAAAGGAAGTGACCTTTGAAATAAATTGTATTTTGTATATTTATTGTAATCAATACATTATGAAAAGTGGACCTCACGGAAGACTTATGTGAGAGTGACTTTCTGAGAATTTGTAAGAGAGATAAGAGAGAATGAGAGGAAAGAATGTGTAATGAAAAAATGAAATGCGTTTTGATATATAATTAAAGATTGGAGTTTGGAGTGTTAAAAAAATCAAAAATACTGACCTACTTGAAAACCGACAATTCGACGGGTAGGTCGAGGGGTATGATGAAAACCCGTAAAGGTATCTCTACCCTTAGAAAAAGAAAAAAAAAAGAAAAAGAAGAACACCGGCCTATTTGAAAACTGACAATTCGGCGGATAGGTCAAGGGGTAGGATGAAAACCCGCAAGGGTGTCTCTACCCTGAAGAAGAAGACTGAGAAATATAAGTCGCGTAGGTAACATACCTGCATGAAAAGGAAAAGGAAAATACGCGGAGGAAGCATACCTACGGGATAAAGGGAGAAAGATAAAATCCGCAAAGTAAAGAAAACAATAAAAACCACAAAATAAAGAAAACAACCGCAAATTAAAGAAAGAGACAACGAAACCGCGAATAATGCACACAATGAAGTTGCACAATATATGATGCTACGAAACACAACAAAAGGAAGAAAAACCACGAGAGAAAGAATAGAAAATCCGCAGTCCAAAGCAATAAAGGAACAAGCCGCAGAATGAACAAAAAGCTGCCAAATAAAGGAAAGTAGAAAAACACAGAAAATACATGGAGTAACACCGTGACTGATGAAGAAGAAATTTTCCACGTAAGAAGCAATAAATGCGGTAGGTGGAAAGACAATAGTATAAAAGGCATCAAAGGGAACCAAACTAAGGCACAAAAAGCTAGAAGAAAAATCAAAGTACAAATGTGAAGAAAACTAGGGCACAATGAGGGCAAATTGTGAAAGAAAAATGGATGTTTCGGTCGAGATCACACAGGCAGACCTTCCCAAGCTGAAATTTCTTAAGCACTTGATGAAGTCATACACCAGTGACCATGAGGGTGGTTTCTCACACATTCCATTCAAAGTTACACATGCAAGAGATCTACAGAAGTACATACACTCGCAAATTCTAGAATATGATCACACAACACTTGAGGTAGAGAGAGCATTGCTGTTAGAAGAAGATCCAAATACAAAGGCACTGGTATACAAGAAGAACATTGAAGTCATCATGGAATTAAAGATCGATGTTTGGAGTCGAATACCCTACTTTCCTCGGGTAGATTACGTACTTCGAGTTCTATTGAGCAAGCTCAAAAATTAGATGTTGTACTTAGATGAACCATATTAGATTAATACAGAGGTGATAGCTAGGGTTAATAGCTTATGGGATAAAGGGCGTTCTGCAATTACCAAAAATAAGATGGCACTGAAAGAAACAACTCGAGAAATGGGCGTCAAAAAATCAAAATGGGGAGTCTTAATATCAGATATTTCCAATCACACATTAAGGTATGCTGCTAAAGCTATATGCCTCAAAATTTATCACACCAATAGAGAGGATGGTGCCCATAGGCTTAACGTACAGATTTCCCTAGATATGATTCAATTTCATTAAGAGTACAATCTTGAGGAACTATTAACAGTAGAATTCCATTAAAATACTAGGAGGATAAAAGAGGGGAAGAATACTTTTTGCTACAGTTCATTGTTAATATGTTTGACTATGTACTTCACAAAAACCCTACCTCAGATAACAAACACAATAGAGTGGCAGGTAGATAAACCTATCGCAGAACAAATTTGTGAACATATGGCTACTCTGGATGCAGTAACTCAGATCACATCATTGTTAGGCTGGATAAAAATGGTTAAGCAAATCATTGGATACAGATCTAGGATATCTAGGCAAACTATTGCAAAATACGAAAAATGAGGTTTATTTTATCACAAATATCGAATATACATTCACTTAGCCTATAGTTCCGCGCACACAACACATGCCTCCATTACCCTATGAGGTGTCAGATTAACTAGTGGCTACATCTGTAGAAGCAATTTAAAGTCTTCCTGTCGATTCTACCAAAGCTAAGTTGCCTAATTTTTATGAGGTAATTGAAGAGACATTTGAAGAATATCGATAGAAATTCTCCACACAAGCGAACAAAGCAGAATCAAGAAAAGCCCTTCCCAAGACATACAAATAGATGAAAGCCCCTAACATCACAAAACCCATCACAAAAAGACACAAAGCTCTAGGAGAAAAATATAAGTTGAAAGAATTCGTGACCAACAAAGGAAAAGAAGAAACAAAGTCTGAAGAAATAGAAGTCATCTTTGACTCAGAGGAAGAAAAATCTTACACTCCATCACCTCCACATCCATAGGACCCTTCTGCACCATCAATTTCAGAAGATAGGTAACCAATAGAAGAAACATGGCTTAGTCAGCAAGCCTATATATATTATAAAAAATGTCTAACTATTGGCGGAATCTCACAAATTTCCCAAGAATATACCACAAGTACATGTAGAGAACATATGGCTATTGCAGAAGCCATAGTGTACTATCTAGAGAAGCATGCATTCATACTCGAAGATATAAATCACTTGCTTACACCATCATTGATAGAAGAAATCCAGGACCAAATAGAGATAGAGAAAACACATCGCTTGGTTGCACTTCAACAAGAACAAACCATTCTTAAGAAAAATAAACTCCGCACTAAGAGCATCTTACCACACATAAAGGAAGTGGACAAGTTAATTGGCCTGTTGGTGAAACAAAAGAAAGAGAGAGAAGATCAGAAAAAGTAAAATGAATCAAAAGGTCAAAAATAGAAGAGGAAAATGCAAGAAAAAGAACAAGAAGAGTTGGACAAGAAACAAAAGGAAGAAGGCATTAGTAAGTAGAAAAGGGAGAAGGAGAGAAAGGTAGAAGAAGAGAGAAAACTGAAAATGGAGTTAAATGAAAAGAAGAAGAGAATAGAAGAAAAAAAGAAAGAAAAAGAAGCAAAAAAGGAGGAAGAAGAATCAGAGAAGAAGGAGAAAGAAGAAAAAATAAGAAAAAGAAAGAAGAAGAAAGAAGAAGAAGAAAAGATGAAGATAGAAGAGGCAAAAAAGAAAGCAAAAAAAGAAAAAGAAAAGAGGGAAAAAGAAGAGAACGAGAAGAAGGAGAAATAAGAGAAAGAAAATAAAAAAGAAAGCATAGGAAGAAAACAAAGCATGTGAAGGGAAGGAAAATAAAGAAAAAGAAGAAAAAGAGAAGGAGGCAAAAGAAAAAGCAAAGAAAGAACAAACAGACAGAGAAGAGAAAGAAAAAATGGAAAAAGAAAAAGAAGACAAGGAAGCAATACAACAAATATGAGCCTCCACAAGCCTAATTACATCTACACATTCCTGTAGAGACTCCTTAGAAAAAATCAAACAATTCCTACAGAAGAGGAAGAAAGAACAATCCATTCAGCTACAACAAGGGGTCGTGGAAAAATCCGCAAAAGGATACAAAGTTAATTTAGACAAACTAACTCCACTACAGAAAACAACATGCAGCTAAGTACTCGAACAAAGTGCCACACATGATTAGATACAAATATGTGTAGAGATGGAGGAGGTAAGACATAAAATGATTGCTGCTATCCAAACAGAAAAATCAAGGATCAAAAATGATCCCGCGCTTTACATTGAGGCAAACATTGAGAATGCGGTACAAGAGATTTTGAAGGAAAACCACACAGACTTAGAAGACGAAAAAGAGACAATCAGGAAAAGTGCAATAAGAGAATATGAGTTTGAAATCACCAATTCGCACAAAATATAAAATCAGAAGAAGAGAGGGGAATTCCAGGCCATAATAACAAAGTTAGAGACATAACTAACCAATGATGCGGTATATTATACATACACGATTAGATGGCCTAGCATGACTGTGTAAGACAAGGTTGAGATGGAGAGGCTGGAAAAAGAAATACACAAAGCATCCACGTGCTATGATATTTCAACACACATGGATGGAACACAAAGAAGAAAAATGGCAAAGCTCGTTGATAAATACCAACAACAAAAAACGCGGACATAGAAGATCTACGATATGCATGATAATAACAGCTCGTTGGATAAAGCACTAATAAGAATGCAACAAGAAACCTGACTAGCACAATCTAGATGGAAGAAGGTGCAAGCACATCCCACTCCAATAGATATAGTCTCTTTGGTCCAAGAAAATACACAACTTCATGAATGGACGGACCAGGTAAATACTCATTTGGAGTCTTGGCATAAATATGAAAAGATTATTACTTCTCAGATTTTGAAATACATGCCATAGAGTACACCGTAGAAGATTAGAGGTCGAGGCGTCCCAATAACCCAATCAGGTGAGTCGAGCGAGGGAACCCTTCCCTATGTCTGACGTCTAAGTCCTTGTGGTTGATGCCCATTGATCAAATTTTTGGCTGAAATTTTGAAGGAGGGATTAAAATTTGTCACCAGTTGTTGTCTCGAGGACGAGACAAAGTTTAAGAGGGGGATAATGTTGGAAGGAGTTTAGGCATAAAGCCGTGAAGTGATAGAGATAGCCGTGATGAAGTAGGGAAAGTTGCGGATAAAATAGCGAAGCTGCATGTAGTAAAGACACACACAAAAGGAAGAAGCCACTGAAGACTACAAAGTCGTGGAATACTAAGAAGAGCTGCAGAAGCTGACAGAATGTCGTGAAGTGAAGACAAATCAAACCAGATCGTGTCAGAAGCCAACAGAGGCATGAGTCAAAGGAAGTGACCTTTGAAATAGATTGTATTTTGTATATTTATTGTAATCAATGTATTATGAAAAGTGGACCTCACAGAAGATTTATGTGAGAGTGCCTTTTTGAGAATTTGTAAGAGAGATAAGAGAGATAGAATGAGAGGAAAACATGTGTAATGAACATATGTAATGCATTTTGATATATACTTAAAGATTGGATTTTGGAGTAAAACCTGTAATGTCTTTATTTACATTTCTATGCATAGATTATATCTAGTGTATTTCCCGCATACATCATTAATCTTGATTGATCTGTGCCTGCCTCACAATCTTGTTGGGGTTCTAGGTCAACATACCAAACACTAAGCATTAGCTATCACCACCTAAGGTTGCATCCATCAAGCATCTAAGAGCTTCATTGCATCCATTTTAGCATCCATCACAAGGGACAAGGACTGGTTTTCTACATACACTTCATAGGAGGGGAGTTCATTCTATTCCATGCACACATCTACTAAATTTATTTACATTTAGCTATTTTCTCATTATTAAATATGACACGCACAAGAGCTACCTGGGTCACAATTTTGCACACACACACATAGAACTACATTGGGTCTGAGATGTAGAATAGTGTTCAGTCATAAGTTCACCATTGTAACAACTAAGGGAAATCAGACCGCTCATTCTCCATCTTTCCTTTTTTGAGATTTGATGTCTATGTGAGGTTTTTGCAAATTCATATTTCATTGCAATTTTCTAGCGAGCTCGGTGATCTTGGTGCAACTTCGTAGTGATAAAAGGTGAACAACATTGAATAACTTACAACCTTGAAAAGTTGGAGTTCTGAACATTTTTACAAACTCAAGTGCTTACCTCTAGTCTGTAGTGCCCGTGGGCTCCCCTATCTGCATTTTTTTGGGTCTCTGTGCGATGCTCCTGCCTCTCTGTCACCTGGCTAGCACCTTGGTACACTCCAAAATTTATTGCGAATGAGTTAAGTACCTTCTTATCCTATTTGTAACTAGGGTTTCATAATTTATTGCTTAGTTTGCTTGAGATATATTTATGTACTTAATTGTCACTTATTTACTGCTACAATAACAATTAGATTAGGCTCATATAATTCACATTTTTAGCTTAATCAATCTATAACTTCAACCTCTTTCGTGTAATCCTTTGTTGTAGGCTTAACCAATCGTGGGATTTTTTTGTCTTCAAACTGTAAGCTCCATTTTTCTAGATTTTTCTTGAGAACTTCTTCACTTGGTTCTTTAGTTGGCTGCTCTTCCAAACTGATTTTCTGATTAACTTCAATCCAAAATGGATTTGGTAATATGAGGGGAAGGGTGGGTTGGGTTGTGAATTGATTTTGCAATGGTTGATATGATTGGAGAGGTGTAAGATCATGTGAAGGAGAAGCTTTAAGAAATCTAAGAATTTGGGACTTAGGATCTGGTAGAAGTGGAACTGGTGTATCAATGTATTAGTTAACTAAGCTACAAGAATTAAAACTAACACCTCAGTAGATTCAAAACTAAGTTAACCCTACAAAGATCATCATACTAAGAGCTTAAAGAGACTAACTACCAACATTATGCATTAGAACTTGAAATGGAAATCAAACTAATATGCTAAGCACTTGAATCTCTACTCTTTAGATCACCAAAACAAATGAATGAACCTAGATAGATCCATGACAATCAAAGTTGATTGTTTTATCTTCAAGGGTTTGGGAATGGAGGCTCATCAAAGTATGGCTACAAGACCATTTTTATTCTCTCCATATGACCCAAAAGCTTGGATGGATGAAATGCAAGAATGAGGCTATTAGCTCAAATGAAAGATGCTCTAAGATGAAATGCCTATAGTTTAGGTTATAAGCATGTAAAGGTGTAAGTAGAAAGGTTGGAGGAGGGTTCCTTTTATAACCCAATGGTTTAAAGAATACTTTACATCCTATTACATGTGGGATAATAGCAAAGCTAGGTTAGTAATGGATAAACATGGTTTAATAAGTGGTTGAGTTTACTTTAGGAGAGTTTAATTTGTCCTCTTAGTGACTCATGGGAGTTGAGGGGATTTATTGATTAACCAAAGTGATTAATTAATAGGGATGTGCAAGCTTATAGAATTTTTATAGAATAAAATTAGCATGGTCTAGACTATGAGAGGGATGTAGTCACATAAATGATGATTTATTGATCTAATGGAAGAGGAAAATAATTAATTAATTAGTCTAGATAGAAAGGGGGATTAATTAATGGAAGGTCGTTAATTGTTGTATATTTTGGGGAGAAGAGTTAATTAATTAACGTAATGTAACTAATTAACAGTGATAGAAGAGAAAATGAGCATTTATTGATGATATGTCATCAATTTGTGGGAAAGGATATAATTAGTGTAATTTAAGTATTTAAATTACTCGAGATAAATTATAGGTGTCTACATTTTCCCCTCTTTGGGGTGGCGTAAGTGACGCCACTTCAAAGATAGTAAACTGGTAAAATTTTGAAGGGGTTGAAGAAAAATTAGTAGAAGTGAGAGATGCCCCCTCGAGTGTTAATGGGGTGATGAAAAAGGCAATTGACAATCGAAAAAAAGGTGAGAGAAATGGATAGAAGAATGGGTAGGGGCATGTGGCCCCAAGTGAATTAGAAGAATAAAGTTGACAGGAGAATGATATAGAGGAAAAATGAAGATGGTGAGAAAGGAATGAGATTTCATCCATTGTATTAAAAAAAACTTTTGTGTCATCATATTGCCAAGGATCTACATCATCATTCCTTATTAAAAATATAAGCATACTACAAAAGTGTAGACAGACATGAAAAGCCATAATACGAACAATTGTCCATTGTTGAAAAACACCAACTCAATGCAACATAAAAAATGTAATGCAGTATGAGAAAGTGAAAGATGCCTAACTCCATGCAACATACATAATGCAATGCAATACGAGAAAGTAAACAAGCTAACCTAACAAAGAAACGTAATGCAATGTTTTTGTTATCAAGCTTTGATTCTGACCTATGTGAATTAATGACAAGGGTTAAAATATGGTGCCCCAAGCAAGGATACATGCAAAGGGGAATAACGGAGGACACTTGGGTCCTATGAAAAGTAATCATGCACTATGAAATAGTACCAAGCAACTCATTGTACCCCAAAGTACATACATAGTAAGCAAACTAACTTTGTTAATGGAGGTAGATCAAGATGATCCTTGAGTCACGTACAAGAACATGTGAGAACCAAAGAGTCAATTTGTAGGATGATTTTTATTTTTTTTATTTTTTAGAAACATATTTGAATGTTTTGATATTTTGAATTTTTTCCAAAACTATGTATAGGAAGACAAAGAAGCATGGATGCCCCCAGTGATAGATGAGATGTACAATGGCAGAAGGCCACGCTTGCATGTGCAAGAAGGTGAAGATGTGAAAATTCCCCAGCATTAGGTGGGAGTATTCAAAGGAAATGTCTTCACACGCAGAAGGGGGATCAAGGCCAATATGGATAAGTTCAACAAAATGATGAACACAAACCAATGAAGTGCCAAGAAGGAGCAAGGATGCCCCCAGCGTAAGTTGGCCAAGAATCCTCTGATAGATAGAAGTAGAAGATTGTTTATTGAATGAAGGGAAAAAAGTGTCCACAAACATATGAAAAATTAAATCTTATACACATGGATGTTCTGAACGATTCCAAAGAATAGAGGATTTCTATGAAAAGATTTAGAAGGTGGACGATGAAAAATTGATTAGCCAAAGGCACAAATCATGAGACAAGACATGCACTAAAGCAATAATTTGAACTAAGTATAAACAAACCTGGTAACATACTAATCATGTTTGCTCATAGAGATCCAATGTGTGCACGTGGAAATGAATTACCTCTTAAAGGAAAGAGCCGATAGATAGTAAGTGAAGACACTAGCCAATGTGTAGGAATGATTTAGTTTGAAAGTTGATTTGTGAATGGATTGTGGAAGGAGCATTGTACATTTCTATGTTGCCATCCAGGTGTCCATAGCCCCGATGGAGATGCATTTGATTCTAATCACAACATTTCTCTACTATCAGTCAGGCGTCCATAGCCCCGGTAGAGATTATTAGAAATACCCCAAGAGAGAGTTATATATCAATTTTCTTTTTCTTTTTGATTGATTGATTTTGATTTTTTTGCTTCTTGAAAACTTATTTCAGCTCTCTTGTTTGACAAGGGGTTAAGAACCATTGATATCTTGATGGAAGGATATGGAATTGATTGTGATAGCGAAATTGGCTAGTGTCAACAAATATTTCCAAAATTTCTTCGCAACAAGTTTATTAAATGTGAATTGTGATAGGATCTCTAAGAGGTCAGTCGTTCTTTAATTTACCAAGGTGATAAAAGACCAAGGTCAAACAGATACCATAGAGATAAATGTCACAAAATACGTGTGAATAGGCTAACCACAATAACATCGAAGGGATGAAAATGGTGGATGACTTGCAGAGGAATATGAAAGAAAGGGAAGAAAGAACATCCATCTGTACGCAATCCCTTATTGTAATGTTTGATCTTTGTACCTTTGATTATGTTTTGTAATGTTTTAATGTTTTCTCATTTTTTTGTATTTTTGAATTATTTTATGATTTTTTTTATTTTTGGGAAGTTAGGACCAAATATGTCATTCTACATGATAAGATCCAACAATTATGTTCACAATTTCTTTGATAAGAGATACTAAGCACGTTTTCTTATCAAGTGTAATATTAGCCCCAATCTCGATGATCGTGGTGAGTTCACACTCAACAAATGATTGTGATTTGTTTTGAAACATGGGTTTCATATGTGGGAGCTTGAGTTCCCTATCCATAGGTTTTTGCACTTTGTGCCATACTTGATGGGTACGTTGGTATGCATTCTAGAATCACGTTTAATTTTGGATTTTATGATCATTTGAGTTGTTGGGAGATTTTGAGATCTTTTCAGCATTTTGATCTTAGCTTGGTAAAAAACATGTCTAGGTTTTTTATAAGCTAATGTATGACTTTTCTGATCCCAAGAAGTGGGAGAAAAACCTGGACGTTTATAGTTGATGGGAGAAATGTGAGGAATGTCAGTGGGCTTGCCACAATCATTGATATAATAATAATGTGATGGACTAAAAGTACATGGTCTGAGAGTTGAAGAAGAGGGGCTACCAGAAGGTGAGCCATGAATAGAAGATGAAGGGCTACTAGGATGTGGCCCAAGAATAGAAGAAGAAGGGTTATTAGGATGTGACCCATAGATGTAAGATGATGGGCTACTAGGATGTGTCCCAAGAATAGAAGATGATGGACTACTTGGGGGTGACCCATACATAGAAGACAAGGGGCTAGTTAGACGTGCCCCAAGAATAGAAGATAATGGACTACTCGAAAATGTCCCACAAATAGCAGAGGGAGGGCTACTAAAAGGTGACCCACACCTAGAAGAAGATGAAGGGCTACTTGCATTGACCCCATAAGAGATTGTGATTGAGGAATTGTGATAGACAAAGATTGATTGGGTGATGAGAAGATAGGCCATGGATCAATGCAAGACCCAAGAGTTTCATCACATAATGAAGAATGTGAAGATGGAAGAATAAGAGGAGGATCAAGTTGCATGATCTGAGGCTCTTCCTCCATTTCTTGATAAAAGGAATCAACCTTTTCCTCACAATACGTGGATGCATCGAATTCTAAAGAGAATCCTTTCTCGTAACTTGTTAGAGGGATATCTTTGTGTGCCCCTATAAATGCCATGATCACTCCTTCATTCTAAAAGAAATCAATTGGTATGGGTTGTTGATCGACCACAAGGGTTTGATTGGAAGAAAGAGGCCAACTGGTGTGGAAATATTGAGAAGATGTTTGATGATGATTGATAGAAGAAGATGACGTAAGAGATGAAGTAGAATTAGATGTCTCGAGCTAGATGTCTTGTGACCTAGACGAGAAGATTTGGAATTGGTTGGTATAGAGTGATTCCCTATAAGGAATAGTCACCCAAATCGTGGAGGAAGAATAGGATGAAGATTTGCAAATCAGGGGATCCAAAATTCCATTAGAATTAAAAGGGGTGTAGGAGTCAAGAACTTTAGATGATTGACTAGAAGGATCTTTGAGTACGTCACATGAATCTTGAAGAAAGGGAGGAAGGACGTTCATTGAGGTGACTGATAAAAGAGGTCCTACGAAGAAAGGGAGGACTGAGACATAGGAATTGCATTAGATGGATGATGGGGAGAATTTGCAGAGACACAAATTTTTAGAGGAGGATAAATTCATTTAGGTGACTGATAATAGAGGTCCTGCAAAGAAGGGGAGGACCATGATTGAAGAATCACATTAGATGAGTGATAAAGAAGGTCCTAAAAAGGAGGGGAGGATTGCAATTCAAGAATAACATTAGATGAATAATAAAGAAGGTCATGCAAAGGAGGGGAGGACCATGACTTAGGAGTTGAATTGGATGAATGATAAAGGATGTCCCACAAAGAAAGGGGGGACTCAAAAATTGCAGTAGAAGTATGATGAAGGAGGTCCTGTGAAGAAGGGGAGAACCATGACTTAGGAGTCGAATTAGATGAATCTGAATAGTAGTTTGGATCCGAATCATTAGAATAATCAGAGGAAATATTTGGATTGGAATCCTTAGAAGAAGATAAAAAAAAATTGGATTAGGATAAGAAGAAGAGTGGGGGAAGCCGAATAATAATTTGGATCAGAAGTTTCCAAACTATACCACCAACTATGAGATGAAGGTGGGGAACGGTTTACCTGGATGGGTTCTCTAGCATGAAGAACCAAACAAGGTTTATTTATGATGGGCGTCTTTTGATGTGAACATTAAAACTTTGATTCCTTATTTTCATATGTATAAGGGACCTTGTGATAATCATTCATTGTTGGCATGTGTTAGGTTCAAAGGTCTAGACATAGAATGTATGACCAAACTTCTTCAAAGTGAAGAACGTTTCATGTTGATTTGGGCAGCATAATGAAAACCAACTAGACATTTCGTAAAGATGGTGATGTTTGTGTAATTTTCCAAAAGGGAAGCTAAGGAAAACATACATCATGATGACTCAAGATTGATAATCCAACAAGGTTTGGACAAAAATTTTGGAGGCGTAAATTTCAAAGGATTGATCAAAATTTTAGCAACATAAAGGATACAAAGGAAAGATTTCCAATGTTTGATTGATGCAAAAGTTGCTTGATAGGAAATTTTTTTGCCAAGGTTTGAAAGATATGTTCAAAAATGACCATGAACTTAGGAAAAAACAAGAAGATCAAGAGGATCAAAGACCCAAAGGATTTTCCTAGAAACGAGTTTATAAGATGGATAAACACAAGGAACAATCACGCAAGTTCAAAACACAAAGCCAAATTAATGACCAAAGAATAATGAATGATAAAGAATCAATGGATTAAAGTGATTTTCCTAAATGGATAAGTAAAAATGATGAATAATCACAAGAAACAATCACACAAGGTTTGTTCTGAACCAATCAATCAATGAAATTACTTCCTAAGTTATTTCCAAATGGTAGTTGATGTTTAAGATGATCAACGAAGTGTCACCACTTATGTCAAGTTCAAAGAAATGAACAAGGCGTAAGTAATAACAAGAGGTTGATATGATCCCCAAAAAAGTATGCGTAAAGTGAGTTTGAATCCAACCAAGACCTATATCTCAAAAAGTGGGAGTTACGAAGATGAACAATGCAACAATACCACTAAGATATGTTAACCAAAATTTATGAAAAACTGAGGTATTAATATCAAAATAATATTTTATACGATGTGCACAAAGGTTAAAAAAACGGTAATGTTTGAAATCAAACTAAAGCTTAAGGTATACCAAGGAATTTTTAAGGTGTGCATAGCGTAATGTTGTAATCTAGAAACTTAGGAAAAATTTACAAGAAACAAGACGTAAGTATCAAAATTGTGGTGATATAATACAAGCAATGTAACACTTCAAAGGAGAGTCTAGTGACGAATCAAGCCTAACTACAAATGATGATATTGACTTGGGTATCAAGATCAAATGGCTATCAATGACATAAAGACTTACTCACACACTTTAGATGTTTAAAAACTCAGTCGTAAACATGGATGAGCGTAAACAAACATAAAAGTGGTGAACACAATCAATTGACAACACACGTATGATTGCTCTTCTATTGATCAACAAAGTGTCAAGAGAGAGAAAAGGAAGTAGATAAAATGGAGTTGAAAATATTTTAGACTCACTTTAGAAGAGTTTCGCCTTGCCTTACAGTGAGTGAAAAATTAAGAAAAAGTAATGTCACACAAATTTCGTGGTGAATAAAGTGTAGTGTGCACTTTAATGGAGTATCCCTATGTTCAATAAATAAAGTTTTGACTCCAATAAATTTCTCCCTTTCTTATGTCTCTCAAAACGATGGTACAAATAAGTTGGCTCCAAGTCAAGATAGCTTCCTAGGTGGTTTGCTCAACTAGGTGTCACAATTTTGTCTAATGCGAGCTTGATTTACTAATAAATTCAGACTTACTAGTCTTGGGTTATCTCAGATTTACTTTACCCCCTTCAATCACAGTGAGCAATAAAAATTTTCATCGTGTGTTCTCATTGGGGTCTTGATATAGACAACTTTGACTCTAACTCACAAAGGTGAAACTAATCAAGTAGGTGTGTGGAGCACTTCATTTTTAGTCCACAAGGTCCCCTCTTACGTGGACTACTTTAGGGTTTCTAGAACCACCCCCATTGTTTTATCTTAAGGCTTATGCCAAAGGTGTTATGTCTTAGTTAAGCAGATGGGGCATACCCGCATCCAAACCTATAAATATAATGTTTTGATTGTGGTGTGTTTTTTAATCTTTTATTCTTAATGTGGTTTGCTTATACACCTTTTGGAAACCTACACATAAATTTTATTAGTAGTTTTATGTTTCAAACCTCCTTTCTTTGGCAAGCGTATTTAGGTCCTACATGCAAAGTTTAGTAGTTTTCCAAATGATCAAAACATCATATATAAAGGAGATAACATGTTGTTTATTTTTTCCCATATCATCCTTAGACATAATGAAAGAGCATACATAACACGAAACCTCACTAAACTTGTAGAAATGGAAAACACTTAATAGAATTGAAATAAGTAATATTTTTTTAACCAAATTTGAAGTTATTTCATTAAAAAATCTATTTGAAGCATTTGTGAAATCATAAAGAAGGTATTGAAACATTATTTATTCCCAAGATCACCTAAAAGGTGTGAGGGAAAAGCAAACGTGTTTCAAAACATTTATAAATGACAATTCAACATTCATCAAATTAACAAAACAAGTTAGCACAAATCATGACTCAATATATCCTACAAATAATGATTAGTTTCAATAAACCTTGCAAAAGTTTAACAATTCAAAGAAATCAAGTCTTTGCAAAGAATTTAAACATGTTAGAAAATGACTATTTTCCTAATGAAGTAAACCATAAATTTTCTCTAATTCAAAATCATAATTTTATGTTTCCATTGCGTAGTTTCAGTTTAATTACCTTTCCAATGTAAAAAAAAATGGAAGTAAACGTTGTGAGTTTGAGAGCAAAAGTTATGCACCTCATGGAATGATAGGTAATGAACACAGTTCAATGTGTACGCACCCAGAATGATGTGTACGCACCCAGAATGATGTGCACATGCACTTTTGAGTGTTTACACACCCTTGTACATAAAAAAATATAGAATGACAAGTAGGTGTCCAAAATGACGTATACGTGCCCTTTTGAGTGTGTACACACCCCTGTGTAAAAAAACACATGACTTGTACGTGCCCATAATGACGTGTATGTGCCCTTGCCAATTTTGTGTATGCATGTACCTAGAGATGATGTCAAAACATTGGATCCTAATGTATGCAACTTCGAAAAGCTCAAATTTTTCCTAATTTAGCTCAAATTAAAGAGTAGCCCATCACAATAAATCACATATAAGAGACTCAATGTACACAAAGTTAGTAAAACAACATAAAAATCTTATCCTATTTCACATGTGCATGATTTGGGTTAGCAAAAACTTGAGAAAGTTAGAAAAACTTCATTAAAATCAAAGGAACTATGAATCTGTCCCACCGGGCATGCCATATGTATCAATATATTAGTTAACTAAGCTAGGAGAATTGAAACTAACACCTTAGTAGCTTAAAAACTAAGTTAACCTTGCAAAGATCATCATGCTAAGAGCTTAAAGAGACTAACTACCAACATTATGGATTAGAACTTGGAATGGAAATCAAACTAATATGTTAAGCACTTGAATCTCTACTCTTTAGTTCACCAAAACAAATGAATGAAGCTAGATAGATCCATGGAAATAAAATTTGATCGTTTTATCTTTAAGGGTTTGGGAATGGAGGCTCATCAAAACATGGCTACAAGACCATTTTTATTCTCTCCATATGACCCAAAATCTTGGATGGATGAAATGCAAGAATGAGGCTATTAGCTTAAATATAAGATTCTCTAAGATGAAATGCATATAGTTTAGGTTATAAGCATGTAAAGTTGTAAGTAGAAAGGCTGGAGGAGGTTTCCTTTTATAACCCAATGGTCTAGAGAATATTTGCATCCTATTACATGTGGGATAATAGCAAAGATAGGTTAGCAATGGATAAGCATGGTTTAAGAGTGGTTGAGTTTGTTTTAGGAGGGTATAATTTTCCCCTTAGTGACTCATGCAAATTGAAAGGGATGCATTAATTAAATCAAAGTTATTAATTAATAGGGATGTGTGAGCTTATAGAATATTTTTAGAATAAATTTAGCATGGTCCAGACAATGAGAGGGATGTAGTCACATAAATGATGATTTATTGATCTAATGGAAGAGGAAGCTAATTAATTAAGAATAATTAATTAGTCTAGATAAAAAGGGGGATTAATTAATGAAAGGTCGTTAATTAACGTATTTGTTGGATAGAAAAGTTAATTAATTAACGTAATGTAACTAATTAACGGTGATAGAAGAGAAAATTCAAGCATTTATTGATGATATGTTGTCAATTTGTGGGAAATGATATAATTAGCGCAATTAAGTATTTAAATTGCTTGATCTAAATTATAGGTGTATACCGTTGGAAAGTAGTAGGAGGGTTGCAAGATGATAGTGAATAATTACACCATTGACATGGTTTCTCAACACTAGATTGGCGAGCTTCAATTTCTTCATTCCACTCTAATTTTTGTGTTATCAATTCATACACAAAGTCTAACTTCTCTTGAGGCTATACGAGTTTGGCATATGACCGACCCATGGGTAGGGTACCCTAAATCCAAGCTTGGTTGTCTTGATGGAACTTTTTGTGCTCATTTGTACCATTTTTATCTCCAAGTGTTGTACCTGCATTTGAAAATCATCATTAGGCATATAATTGTTTCCATAATATGCATATTCCTGCTCTTGAAAAACACCATGATTATTAGGATAACCAAACAAATTGTTTGGATCATGAGCATATTCATTATGATAGGGCTTATAATACTGATCTGGAAGAGGATTTTGGGAAAAAAGAGGTGGAGGGGAGTAATAATTCTTTCAAAGTTGGGAATTCCAATGAGGAATTGAAGTCATGATTACACAACCTCATAAAAAATGGAAAGATGGAGGAAATGGTCTGCCAATTGAGGAATATAGATCTTTGAGCCAATGGAGTCGCTAGATGCTGAATATTTGTGTTTGAAACACTGATATTTGCTAAGAACAACATTACCTTCTTTAGAAAATTTTTGTACTGTCCCACCAGACATGCCAAAAGTTGTTGTCACCAAGATGTTACTCTATGATAGAGAATGGTGTGTGTACTCTCTCTCCTGTTGACCAAATTGGAACACTTCAAGGCTATGGGTAACCTATGACTGAGGTGAACCTCCAGAGAGGGTTGGTTCCCTTGTGAATCAACTAAAAAATGAAAAAAAATTGACAAGGAAAATGGAAAAGGAATGCGGGAAATGGGAAATAAGGGTGATACACTAATAATTTAATACATGCATGTAACCATGTACACAAAGAAATCAAATATCCACACATCTACACAACTCTAAGCTATTTTGCATAATAAATTCAAGGGTTTATGAGAAAATGACAGCGGTAGAGGGAGTAAATTCCACACTAAGGCAATACAATATCCTATCAAACACAATGAAAAACCAAAAAAACAATATGAGAGGGCAAAAATAGAGCTTTTTATTCATAGGTGCAAGTACAAGGCTAGAATTGCCAGAGCAAATCAACCTAAGTGTGTATGATCTTCTACAATTAAAAATGACTCTATATGAAGATGAATCCAACTCTGCCTCCAATAAAAGACTGTTGTGTCTAAACTACTATTCCTTTATTTTTATTTTATCTATTTTCTTCACCTTCTTTCAGCGTATGGGGCTGTACGCTGATTTTATTAATTAAATTTCCTCTTGTTGCCTTTTGGCGCCACAGTCCTCACTATTTGTTGCATGCATCTTTAATTTATTTCTTTTTCTCCCATGCTTGGTGCCACCATCTAAAACCAATAGCTGCATGCTTTAGGACTGTTGCAATTCATCTTTATTACCCCTTTTGGCACCAATTATAAGACCGAAGTTGCTAAATTTAATAAAAGTATTCTCCTTTTGATGCTAAGGATTAATTTAAAGCAACACTTGCTAAATTTATCCAAAAGTACTTATATTTTTAGTTAATTTCTATTTGGAGCAGCACTTGCTAAATTTAATAAAAACTATCTTTATCCATCCTCTTGTGCACTCCCTTCAACTCCTAAACATAGAATTGAAACTTTTATTTTTAGCACTTCCATTTTTAGCACTGACTATTTTTAGCCAATGCTATTTTTAGCACTTCAAAAAATAAAACTGAACTTCTTGGCGTGGAAAATATGATAAGAGTTCTCATTGTTAATATTTCTATCTACTTTATGGAATTTATAGTACTGAATTTGAGTATTTCAGCGGAGGTTTAGCGCTATGTTATTATAGTCCCCCTTTGTATCTCTAACAAATTTGATTTCTTGAATCAGTAATGGTTTGCTAAGATTATGCGAGAAAATTTGGCTTCCTGAATCCTAGTATTAAGATAAGAAGTTATGGCTTGGCAAGATTATGCCAGTAAAATAGGAACTCTATTTTTACATGGTAGATATTTATCACTCATCTGAACCTAAACAGATCTGGAAATGATCTTTAGTAACATAACAGAACTGAACGGTAGGTATCTTGTTGAAAACAATATCTAACTGATATTTGGGTGATTATTGACTTGAATTTTACAGAAATTTGCATATCCCTAAGGTTGCCTCTCTATTTTCCGGAAGTTTTCTATAATTATTTTCATAGCAATTTCAAAATCTTTTATCTAAGATTTTAGTTGTATGTTTCTTCCTCTAGTATACACAAATCTGATTTTACCTTACTGTTCCAGTATTTTAGATCTTTGTAGATTAATATTCCACAATGAAAGAAGAATCCAAAGGACAAGAAGAATTATCAGTAGGCATGTCTCGAAATGGAACATAGACCAGCGGCTCTGGTGTAGAAGATCCGCCTTCTGGAGAATATACAGACCCCCGGTTTTATGAGAAGCTTCTTGTGGAGGAGCCGTATACAAATTTTGATAAGCAGCGTTTAATTGAAATCAGGAATGTATCTCACACGTCTCGCTGTTGCAAATATTTTACGCACGTATGACAAGAATATGAAGGCAGTTATGAAGCCACAGAAGGTGCAGATGAGCTTGTGGTAAGCCTCAAGGATTTGGAAGTAGGATTTGATTCAGGGACAACGTATGAGGTAGCTTATATTCTGAGTTCGAGATCAGAAGGTGTTAATATTCTGAGTGGGAGAATTTGAACTCTTCTTGAGGAGGAAGAGATTACAAACGCGGTGGCTCTTTCCAAAGTTTCTCCACATTTTGTATCTATTAATCAATTTTTCGCTAGACTAAATGTGGAGACGTGGTCGACTACATTACAACGAATCGGTGGGAAGATAAAAAAGACACCTTTCTTTTCCAATTTGAATATTTATACAAAATAATTTCATGAAAGAATTCAATCATGAAATACAGAATATTGCCACAATAAAAATGGTATAGGATGAGCATTAGCATATTTCCCATTAATTATTTTTTCCTTTAGAGTGTTGTCTCCTTTCCCACTTGCATGTGTCCAAAATCAATTTAAAACTAGTGGTCGCTCCAGGAAGAGCAAGGTTATGCGGACGTGGATTTGTGTGGGAGTAATCTTCTGGTGTAGGGTTTGCTTTTTAAATGGATATGTGTTTGTGATGTCCTTCTATTGTTGAAATCTGGTGGGGCATATACGTTTTGGATAAAAAGGAAGGGTAGAAAGAAGCAGAGTCAAGCAAATGGTGGGAATATTTATGGTTCGGTGTGGGTAGAAATTGAAGTGTTTTTTTTTAGTTGGAGGGAGTAATCTGGTTTCTAATCGTTGTTTTTTTTAGTTGGAGGGAAACAAAACAACTTATTTAAGATGATCAAGTGCCATGTAAATTGATTTCAATTTGGATATTGATCTGGTGAGGCGTAGGACTGAAAACAGTAGTGTACACTCATCAAAGCATCGTAATTCAGAGTGGGTGAGTGTAAGCTTTTTTAGAGATGTAGGTTATATTGAGTTAATCACAGGGATAATTGCATTGATTGCCCTTTATTTTGGTAAGAAAGATAGTATAAAGTTTTAAAAAGGGATTGCTTTAACCTGTCTTAGTTTTTAAAAGAAATGAAAAAACACACATGACTGGAAACACATTAGAGCATGTTCGTCATGAAAATATTGATAAGCCCCTTCCAAATCATAAATGTGTTCCTGTAAAAGATACCCCAAATGAGTCTCTTAAGTTGAACGTCCTATTTAAACACATTCAGGTAGAGAGTACAAGGCTCAAGCAATTGATGGAGTTCCATGTTGGGAAATAACAGTTCACAAGGGAGTTCAATAGAACATGAGGTGGAAGGAATGTTATTGAGGGGAGATCGTTTGATTTGAATTTTTTGTTATTTTAGTTGGTTACATGTAGGCAATTATTATGAGAAGAAGGGCATGTTTGGTAGCACAAGGCAAGAATTGGTGCATTTGAAAAAAAATTAAAATAAGAATATTGAGAGTCATTGATGACAAGGAAAATCATAACTTGAGTTAAGTGGATGAGGTTATTAGGACAAAAAATCATAGGTTTGAGGATTAAATCAAACATTTCGTCAAACACATTGCACTCAATTACTACTGTGGTGTACAACATTAATGGAGGTGGAAGTAAACCCCGTGCTGTATTTTATTAGAACTTAAGCATTGTGAAATTGTCCTTAAGCCCAAACCTTAACAAATTAACCTACTTTTGGAGCATTAGGTACCAGACATAAGCTCCGTGACCTGTTTGTGCGGATGGACCTCAAACAGTGCAGAAGTTTGTAAGACTATCAAGTCGACATGTGATACAGATAAATTTTTTTAATTTTTTTTTTTAGACACAGACCGAGGTTTGGAGAGGAGCTCCCTTCCCTTCATCAACTTTGTCATTATCATATCTATGTAAATGTTGTTAGAATGCCTTCGCCTATGTGTTTATGGAAAAGGGGGAAACTATTGATGGTGCGCTACATATTGTGCAGATGCCAAGATGC
Organism: Taxus chinensis; assembly: GCA_019776745.2. Taxonomy (NCBI): domain Eukaryota; kingdom Viridiplantae; phylum Streptophyta; class Pinopsida; order Cupressales; family Taxaceae; genus Taxus; species Taxus chinensis. The sequence goes on from CM034154.1 coordinate 227,354,021, forward strand.
CATCATAATTTCTCTAGTTTACAAAGTGCAGTCATGTCATGTTCGACGCGGAAACATGTATGAGTTTAGCACAATGTAGTTTTTTTTTTGTAAAGTAGTAGATGGACAATGAAATAGTGAGGTAATTAAATGAAAGTGGGAATGTTGGTTGGGATGACATGTGTAAATGTTACCTTTTGTTTTTTCATACAGTGTGTGTGGGCACTGTATCAATGTAGCGTGCTCATTTGTGAGTGTAGTTTTGCCATGGTTTTAGGTAGGTGGGTGCTAGTATGTGTTATGTAATGTAAATGTTTTTGTTTTAGTAAATGGTAACTATATTTACACGTTACAAAGTAGTTGGTATATATATTTGAAGGCCTGCAGAGGTGTACATTGTTTGAAGATGGTTATTTATAGGGTGGGTTTGTAGTACTACACATAGAATTACTCTTTGAGGATGTTTTGGGCATCCTCGATTGTGATTAGTCAATAGGGGTGCCTCCTCAGCTATGGTCTTCTACGCATTCAAATAACAAGTGTTGTATGTAACTATTGTTATTATGGATACGCGTGGATATGTTGTAGAAGTTGTCTGCCATCTATAGTGTGCCTACATATGGATTGGAAAGAATGTGCATATTGGAAACACAAGGTGAGGCAAAGCATAAGTGTGCCTTATGTAATGAAGTATTTCAATTATGTACGGTGATATATGTAGAATGCATCGGAGGTGAGGTATTGTTAAGAAAGATGAGTTATATGAGAAATAGAGTGTAGGTCCGGCTTGTGATTGAACATATAAATTAAGTTTTTTAAAATTAATTATGCAAGCAAGAGTTGTACAATGAAAGTAAGAACATTGAAATGCAACCACAACGTAGCAGGGTGTTTTACCGTAAAGGTATCATGGTGTTGTAGGATGGATGGAGGAGATCGTATTTGTTTTTGACAATGATCAAATGTTTTCTACGACAAAAAACTTAATAATTTTAATGTATACCTATACGAGATTCATTGTAATGTACATGGTAATGGTATTCGTTGATCCCACGTTAATAAGCATTTTCTACAGATTGGCTGTATTGAAATTTGAATTAAAGGACATATTGGTTATCTAAATTAAGGCCAAACTCTGAGCTGGATGACTATAAATGATAGAGTGTAGATACATTAATTACTATAACGGAGGCTAGGTTCATTACGTAGTAAGCAAAGATGAAAGATATGAGTGTTATTTATCAAGTAAATTCTGAGCTGCATGGTTCTGATGTCATATTAAATTTCAAATCATGGTGCACAGATCTGCACTTACGGTGAACTAAACCTTAACTCCTCCGAAAATTGGGTACTGTTAGACATATAAATGTGGACTGATAATGTTTAAAAATAGTGTTGTAAAGTGGGTAGATTCCTCACTCAAACAAACACCTATGTATATTAGTCACACAGAGAATTACAAAATACTATGCTTAGCTAAATGAATAATTCGCCCACCTTGGCTTGCTTTTATACATGGAGAAGGGTAGAGTTGCAATATATTTAGATAGTACAACAACGAAAGAAAATTTAAATATGAAAACATGTCTTCGATCTGGTCTGGAATCAAGGTGATTTTTTGTGGTAATATAGAGGCTATTTCAATATGAGTAGGGTTTGAGTTCAAGTTGCATTTGAGGGGTCAAATGTTGGTAAAAGTTCATCAATTGCAACAAATTGAGGTCAGTTTTTTGTATATGTTATACAATTGTAAACGTGCTTATTTGTTCCAATAAATTCATATGTTAGTTTAAACAAAAAGTACAAGACATTTGCTTTATGTATTTCTTAGTTTCAAAAATAGAGTACAGTGTTAAAGGAGGTATAGAATGTTCGATGACAATTCAAAGTAGCTCTATAACTCGCTCTATGACCTATTGATAAAATGCCTCAATTATGAGTGTCTTAGCTATTAGGATATGATATGTGTCATAACATCGTTTGTTCTACCAGTGTGGGACAAATCTTGTAGAGAAACCTTCAGAGTTAGTGGGCTTTGCTCCTACTATAATGTTGTCCTCATTAGCCACTCATTGGAGAATTCATTGGAAAAGATTTGATTTTAACCCATTGTTCCTGTCCAGTTTCTGTGAATTTTTGACAGCTCAAGAAATATCTGTAGTTCAATCATACCCATGTTATCTTGTAGGTACTTCTTACTTCAACTTGCAATATTTCCTCTGTTGAAAGGTCCAGCTATGACATTCCATGAGGAGAAGGCGCATAGGAAAAAACCCACTAAACATCCCTACCTGGCATGCATGTGTGGGTAAAAAAGGTCAAAGAAAACATGAAACATGTGTAGTGTTTGACAAAATACAGTGAACCCTGGCCAGTTGCCACAACGAATTATTGGATATGCACGAGATGATGATAGAGAAACCAGTTAAAATGCTTCCCTATTTCTGTGCAAAATATACAAAAAGATGAATTTTGTAATTTTTCCCCTGTATACCCATTTAGTAGCATTTTGTCCTCATTAGAATTTCCCAAGCTTTTTAATAAATAAATATTATACATTGTTGATGCACACCCTCAAATGTGTTACAGTTTTTTGTTATTCTTGTTGTAGGCACTATAATTCCAAATTTGGTATTGTTTAGCCCTACTCAAAGTTGTATAACTATCTCAAACTAACAATAGTCAGGCTAACCAGTTAGAAAATAGACTATGGTCCATCAGTGGTGCCATTTCCAGCAGAGCACTACAAATTACCAAGCCGTGGACTAAATCCAACCGGGGGAGACACAAATGGATCTTTACCAAATAGCACATATGCATACTTTGCAAGACCACAACCTCCATTGCAAGCCTGCACCTTTTGTATTATTCTTATACGACAGCCTATGGTGCAAGCGTAGGATGTATTAGGGTGGAATGAAGCAATGCAAAACAATGGTGTATTTTTTTAGAGGATAAGCCCTGTAGCCCAAACAGTGACAAGACCATGTAAATTAAACCCAACAAGATTAAGCAAAACTGTGTCAAGGGTGTATTCTTTAAATGAAATATAGAATGGTAAATAAATTTCATCAAGAATTATACATCAGAAAGGAAATAAAGAATACATGCAAGCTTAAATACCCAGTCATAAAGCTAAAATAGTCTACAAGCAACATATCCTAAAAGTGCACTAAAAACAAGAGATAAAATGAGCAGGTCTAAAACATGCAAGATTATTGAATCCAAAATACACAAATTGAACACACCATAATGATAAGAACATGAACTGGGAAAATACATAGCCATGACCCAATAGATGCTAAATCTATAAGGGTCCAATGACAAAGAAAATGTACTTATGATATCAAAGTTGAAACGATGTGCTAGGAAATTTAATAGTGATAAACTCCAGACAAGCTCACCAGTGACAATTTTAGTTTAAATGAGCAATACTTACAATTCAGACTAAGAAAAGAAGGAAGACAAGGAACATGTAGGCACCTCATCTAGACCCAATGGAAGATATTATCATATTACCTTACCTATTATCATAATCTTGTTTCTCTTCAAAATTATATGAAAAATCCTATATCAATAATAAAAGTATTGTTCTTGAATGAAATTTCTGCATTTTGTGCTCAGCTAAATGGTAATAAAAAATAATTAGACATGTTCCCCTGAAAAGTAGAGGGTAGAAAATTTAGACTTCAATCCAATAATAAATAAATAAATGTAAAACTATTACAAATTTATAGGTGAAACAAACAATGCAAAGCGATGGAGACCCTTACCCCTGCGCATAGTAATCTACAATAGATTTTGGTAGACCTCACTGCCCTACAGAAGGAGATTTCCATTGAGGTCATTATTTTATAGCTTAATCAAGTAGTTTTGTATAAGAGAGCACATCTCTTTGAGGCATTTTATAAAATAGTTCACATAGCCTATGCATGCTTCCACATTTTGCATACATAGGTATCGAGAGAAGCCTCTGTAAGGAAAGCCTATGTGGTATTTTGAATGAAATGTTGCACAAACGTGTGGGTGCTGAGAAAGTTGGAACAGGTGACAAGTTGTTAACAATGGTAACCTGCTCGAGACGTACACAATAAAACCTGGTCAAGCTGCACACCATCGTCGTTGGGATCCAACCGAAGCGAGTAGCCTTAGAATGGTGCAAATGGTTTTTAAACATACATGAGTCTTTAGTTTTGCATAGTGAAAATTCCTCTTGCATCCATGTTGTCCAAGTAATACATTTGCTAATCGTAAGTATTGATAGCCAGCACCACCAAGAAGGTCAACCATGCACACATAGTGTTCAATTGTATGGTTAATGCGATAAGAGTTGTTCATGTCATCGAAGTATTTACAGCCTTCATTCACTAAAACCTGCATGGTCAGGGTATGTTCTAGAGTGCTCCGTTAGTTTAAAAATATTGAGAGTGTTATTTCAAAAACCATTTTGTGCATATCCTGTAACCATAGCTTTCCATGAGACGACATCTCTTTGAAGCATTTTTTCAAACAGTTCACGTGCCTTGTGTATTCTTCCACATTTTGCATACATGTCTATTAGGGCATTCACAACTAAAACATTTGAGAAAAATATTCTTTCAATTATGATATGATGGATGTCCATTGTTAATGCTCCCATTTTTCTGCATGCTGGGAGGATGATGACAAATGCTGTGGAGTCTGATAGTTAAAACCATATAGATTTTTGTAAAAAAAATAAATTTGTTAATGCATCCCAAAATGATAAAAAATCACAAGAGAATACATGCAATGGGGTAGGGACATGGTTTTACTAAATTGGTGTGAAAAAACCCTATTTTTGGCAATACCAAGTAAGGGTTTTTTTTAGGACGCATACTGGGAACCAGATGGCTATGCTGATCTACCAAAAAACAAACAAACTAAAAAAACAACAACGAACAAAAGAAACATTATAAATTAGGAAAAGCACCAAGACAAACTTGTATTTAACTGTGAACAGGACCTTCTGTGTGTGACATCCATGATCTGGTTATAAATTTGGCTCCAGAAATTGCAACAGTACATAGTAGAATCTAAATATGCAGAGAAAAGATTGAAGTGCCATATACTGCATGCCATGACAGGTTCTGGGATGTGGGAACAACACGCTGGCAGTAGGAGAAGTGAAGCTACAACACGTAAGAAATAGGAACAAACAGCTACATGGGAAAACTCGCTGACAGGAAGGTCAAACAAGAGGAGAGTAGGATGACTTGTCAGTATTGTCCTGTGTTGTAGAGCCATTGTTTGGAGGGCCTATAAGTTGTTTCTTCCACCGTTGGGTTTCCATGGTATTTTATTTGTTTGCATTTTGACTTTACAAGCTTCGACCATAAACACCACATCCTATTTGTGTGAGCCCATGCCGTGCCTTGCTCCTCGTGGATTTGGCCCCCTTATGATGGGTCGCCAACTATTTGGAAAAATAGCAACAAGGAACACAATTTAGGGTTGGCATCATGGTGGTAGTAGTCAAGACGAGATAGACTACAACGCTACTTAGAATGCCCTAAACCACTCTTGACTGCTACTATTTTTGGGAATCTTGTAGTAGTTGTACCCAATTCTTCATACCCCCTAGCATATTGAGGGTATCTATTCAGTGAAATTCAATGCAAATTTTCACTAAATTGGAATATAAAATAATTAATTGTTTCAAACTCAACAATTAACCAAGCCCCTCTTAGTAAACAGACGTTAACTTAAAGAAAAAATAACTCTCTAAATGCATCATCTTATTTCCCAATGTATATTACAAATCCAGAGGCATAAAAAATCACCATATTTGAACATTTAATCATCTTTTGAATATAAATTTCATGCTGAAACTCATTATAATCATTAATGGTATAGAAAAACCTAAAGCTTACTATACGCTGGAAAAGCGACAAGCGAGCGTGGGAATCTACAGGTAACTCTTCCGCGTACCCGACCTCCCGAGGTCATGCCGAGACAGCTAGTGGGGATGGAATATGCGTGGGATGCAGACAAACTAGTTAGGCAATCTAATGTCTTCGACATGCACTAATGGAATTTGTGAATCTAAGGCAAAGAAGGCCCTTCTAACTTGGACTGGTGTGATAGATCGATCAGCAAGGATGACTGCTCGAAGGCTCCAATCAATATCGAGCTCTGGCATGATTCGATCTATGGGTTGTGGAATACGTGGAAAATGACCTGGGATAGTTTCGTGTATGTCTCCAGATAAGGTCATATGGTGGGTAATGAATACAATCGACTCTACAGACGATTCTTTGGCCTAGTCCAGAATTCTCTAGCTTTGTTAGCCGCTATATCTAGTAAGGATAGTTGTTCGATGATGATGGGTGGAAGTGGAGTGGACTGGAATACTAGTGTGCGTAGGCCAGTGTCTATATCTGACTGACTTGTGGATTCGTTAGGTTGCGGGATTTGTGGATCACAACCGTAGACTCTTGGTTGTTGCGGTCCTGCTATGGTCATGTATGAAATCAAGTCCTAATCCCTAGTATCCAGTAATCGTACGCTTTCTCAGCTTCTATGTTTAGACTTAATAACTGTGTGATTTTCTCAGAATACCTCACAGGCGTTCGTGCAACCTGGATTCTTAAACTAGTATCTATGTCTGTGAGAGTGTCTCCTGCATCTGGCTGTGGGACCAAAGGATCACAACCAAAGATTTGTTCTCTTTCGAACCCTTCTACAGTCATGTGAATGCTTGCCTAGGGTAATCTGTAGTTCGGTTGATTTGACCAAAACGTGTGTGCTTGGTCGTCTTCTATATTTAACCCTCTCAACTGAGAGCTGATCAGTTGTAAATCTGTTGTTGTTTGGAAGACTTGTATTCTAAGGTTCTGGTCTATGTCAACTATTGCTGTGACGAGGTTGGGTTGAGGCATGATTGGCTCAAATACGTATTCCCTGGGCTCTCGGGGTCCCGTGATTGTCATACAAAACAAAATGTAAATCTAACTGTAGTAAAGCAAATTCTAACTATGTGGAATAAATCTAAAACATGTATATCTTCTATTTTTCTGAGAAACTTTTCTAAGAATTTAAGAAAAGCAGCTATTTAAACATATCTAGAATTTGATAGCTAAGATAAAACTTAAAACAAACAAAATAACCGAGTGTAGTTATTTGTCTGTGCAACTTGTAGATTTATTCTAAATAATGAAATAACTTGCTTAATCTATTTGCGAGATTCTCGATCCTACCTCAGAAGTGAGGAGTGAATCATAGTTTCTCAGAAACTATCAATCCCCACAGCTTCCCTGGTAATATCGAGAATAGAATTTACTAAAATGAAGCAATTAACTACTTTATTTGATATGATTCTAACTAGAACTTTGAAAGTTAAAACCTGGATTCCGCAGAACAGTGGCGAATCCGATGGTGTGTGTGATCTTGTCCCCTCAGTGTGATCTCCTTGTTCTTTCGTGTTCACGTGGATCCAGAAAAGCGTGTAATGCTAGCATCAACAGAAGTAGATATTGGGACAAAGGCAGCTCAGAATGCAGACTGAATATAATGCGAGTAGGAGAGGGATAGCGCAAGAGTACAGAGCTTGGCTTATGCAATTCCTAGCGGGATTTATTGCGAGTCATGCAACATAAAGCGTCCAGAACCTGAAACTATCCTGTTTGAGGAGCAAAACCTGCAACTTTAATGGCTTCCTAAGCTATTCTACTCCAATGGATTGGGTGAAATAACAGTACTGCCTGCACAAGATGGGTATGTGGCTTACCAACAGCTGAACAATGCTAACTAAGCATGCAAAGAATTAAAACTATGGCTTCTAAATAGAATAAAAGACTGAACTATGAAAATGAGAGCATGAAAGTGAATGAGGGGCAGGCCATTTGTTTGTACAAAAACCATTTATTTATAGCTTTTCATTCACCCAAAGATCAAAACCAAACTGAACTCTAAAACTATAAACAATGGCCAAACACTATTCCAGGGGACCAAAAACATAAATGCAAGCCTAAGTCGGCAAGGAAAGCTGGTGAAACATTGATTTTTACATGAGTCGCGTTAAAACGCTTTCTGGAAAATGCGTAAAGGACCTTCACTCTGAGCAGGGCGGCGGTTACAGGACCGCCGCCCTGATTAGGGTAGCGGTTTCGTCACTGAAGAGCAAAAGGCCAAGAAAAGAGGGGAAAAAGGAAAAACAAAGGACGCGGGGGATAAATGGGGCATGTGGGATGTTAACGCACACTCGGAGAGCCTTTCCGGATCCCGAACACCTTGCAAGGAGACTTGTATCATCATTGGGGCACTTGTTACACTGTTCCGGTAGTACAATACCTTACAATTTTGGGTACGTACATATTGCCCCCTTGAAGAAGCATTTTAGCCATGAAGAGGCGTAAAACGGTGGGTCTGAGTATGACAGTTGCGAAATGGGAAGTTAGAAGTTATACCTGACACGTCCATGTGTTGAAATGACACCATCCAAAATTCCCGCTACCTGCAAAATGAAGAGAGAACTCAAGTGCAGATAGATACAATAGTTCAAAAAATAAACGCTAAGAATAACAGGGAATGAGAACGTACCATTTGTGCGGGGATAGGAACTTACCTCCATCAGCGCTCCAAACCTGTGAAAAAGTTATTTTAAAATGAAACAAAGTGCTATATATATAAAAGTGGGTCCATTTTCCTATTCATTTGCGCGAGTTGATTTGATTGATTTTGAGCTCTGGGACCCACGGTGACGGTTTCTTGCGTGAGTAGAGTCAAAACGTTCGCAGCGAGATAGTGATCATGCCTCCACGTGTGGAACATCGACCTCAGCGATCACAGGTTAGTTTTCTTCAGTTTATTGTTTTTACCCCCTTAAATTTGAAATGCTAAATTCTTTGCAATGGGGGGGGGGGGTATTTTTGAAAATGCTAGTGTTAACAGGTCCACCTAGGGGGGGCGCCTACTGGGTAGGTTCTATTTTTAGGTTAAATGGCCATTTTTTTGCACTTTTTAGGCCTTTTTAGGTTAAAAACCCGTGTGGGTTTTCAGACCACGACCGCCGCCCTGGCCAGGGCGGCGGTTACATGACCGCCGCCCTGTTCAGGGCGGCAGTTACACGACCGCCGCCTTTAAGGCGGCGGTTACAAAACCGCCTCCCTGCTCAGGGTGGTGGTTTTGCACAGAATGTAAAAAGAACTTGTTTTTGAGATTGTGTTTGTATTTTTAGCATTTCTACGTGTTTTTATGACTTTCTCAGTATTGTTCGGATACTAACTTGCTCTGTTTTGTGTGTTTTTGGGTGTATGTAGGTGAGAGAGGAGTACATCCGATGGAGCAGAGAGAGGGAGTGTGATTGGCTCCCAGGGGTATTAGATGCCCTTTCACAGGATGAGGAGGACACACTTCAGAGGGCTGGCATATTGCGCATATCGCGTGTGCCCCATGTTGCACCATCTAGTCACATCCTTTGTGACTTGTTCTCTTACTGGGATACAGATCGGAACACCTTCTGATTACCAGGGGTCCGTGGTGAGTGGACCATTACATTGGAGGATGTCTACCGCATTCTGGGGGTCCCGATCATCGGGAGGCGACTCACTTTAGAGACAGCAGGCTCACGGGCACAGATTACACAGTGGGCGACTTATATGGGAGATGCAGCCATCTCCATGGGGTCGAAGAAGGGGGTGAGAGTTCGATCCATTCCTTCTTTCCCCATCCCCGTATTTTGACAGGCCATCATGGGGATCCTTGCCTCGAGATTGATCGGGGACAAGGGAGGGGACACATTGTTATACTGCTGGGCCCCCATTATTGCACAGATAGAGGGGCACGGTCGGATATACGCTTGGGGAGCAGACATTCTTGGGACCACTTACCACGATCTATACAGGGTGGTCCATTTACAGGGGCAGTCATTGAGCCACCCGACTCTAGTCATGAGTTAGGTTTATGAGCATTTCATCCCCTATGGCAGGGGTGTGGAGGTGGCAGATCCTTGAGCTATTAGGGCAGCCAGATGGACAGACATGTCGGTGCTTAGAGCAACTCATCAGCCAGTTGCCTCCCTGACTACTGCCGACATGGAGGTGACACCATATCAGACCATGGCGGGCATATGGGGCGAGGAGACTCTTACCTTGATCTCCTGCTCCACCACAGGGCAGCTCATTGATAGAGTGGGACGAGTGGAGGTGCACCCCTTTGGCCGGGTTCCTCAGCAGTTTGGCCTACCATATACGGGTATGCTTCCCCCAGTGGCGCCAGTCTACAGATCAGTTCACGAGGCCAGAGGGGGGCCTAGAGGCCGAGGTTGGACAGTGATTACTCCTGGCATTCCTATTGCAGCCAGGAGGATAGTTCGTGCTAGAGGGAGAGCCGGTGCGCCTCAGGCACCTTTGCTTCAGATTGCTGCGGGTCCTGCTCATAGCAGCGATGACCCTATTGATATTGACTCCGAGTCTGAGGAGTTCACAGAGGGAGGAACAGAGGAGGAGACCGATGACAGCGATCTTGAGTGGCATGACACTCAGGATATCATGCAGGCAGAGAGGGCTGAGCAGAGCGCAGAGAGGGATACTCTAGTTTCAGAGGAGCCCCTCTCCCAGGGCCATGGTGGAGAGGATGAGTCCGTTGTGGGGTGACATGTTGCTCCTGCCACAGGAGCAGCCCCTCAGTCGGCAGCGGCATCCGCGGCAGGTGCCGGCCCCAGCGACCCATCCTGGAGGCCTGGTGATCCGAGTAAGTTACCCTTTCTTCCTTTTAATGTTTGCTTGTAGGCTCTCCTTAGTTGCTATCTTGTATTCCTAATTTCATGCTTGGTTTCTAACTTGTTTTCTCCTTTGTTTGCAGAGACTGTTGATGAGTGGCGGGATTTGATCCGCAGGGTATGTACCGATTCCCTGATGATCCCCATGGATAGGACCTGAGTACAGAGCTATCCGTAGATGCTGGGGAGCCTTCAGCAGCCGGTAGGCATACCGACGTTTTTGCTCCAGTCTGGCACGTGGCCAAGATGGTATCGACCCTTCGCACCGAGCTAGCGGGCTATAGGACGGCTGAGCGTCTTATGAGGAGCCGTTCTCGTGGTGAGACTGCGGCTGCTCCTCGGGATCCTGAGCCCTCCGTACATTCAGAGCACCGGCGTAGCCGGAGTCCTAGGCGCGGGCGTGCACCTTCGGAGGGGTCGCGTAGGGATTGAGAGGCCACTTGGCTCTCGTGTATTTTGTATTATATATTCTTTGTATATCCCGGGCTCTTTGAGCGTTTTGACCATGCTTAGTGCATGATGGCATTGTATATAAACGTTGATCATTTATATATATGCATTCGTTTTGGATCAAAATCTTGGCACTCATGGTTTCCTTTCTATTTCCAGTTTCCCTATGTATACTACGATGTATGTTTATATGCTTTTTAGAATGTATGCAATGGAGAACAAATGATGCAAATGTTTGTTTCCTTTTGTGTATTTCATGATGCTGATATATGTAGATATAATGTGATTTTGAATCTTAGCTTCCGTAAGCAATTTTTGATATCTCATGTTTGTTTTGCAAAGTGATGAATATAACCAGTATGATGAACAGATTAACTTGCCCCACTCCTAACTCCACGCAACTAGTAAGATGCGAGGGCTCATCACCGAGAGCTAGAAAGGGCACAAGTTATGAGGTGTAGCTGAAATGATAGTGATGAAAGACAGACAAAGCTTTAGTGGAACCAAATTGGAAGCTACAAGCTTACTCTACCCGAGTGACTTCATAGTTTAGAATGCAACTTACTTTGCGGTTTATCTAGACTTAGATCCGTAGATGGCCACATAGTAGACAAAATCTGGTTTTTTAGGATTTTAACTCTCTTGGAATTTTGAACATCTGATTCATTTGTTTTTGACTCAAAGTTTCAGAGTTTTGAATTGTTTTCATATGATCATTTGCATTTATTTGTCAAGAGGACCCCCTACACTTTGCCCCATGCTACTAGTAAGAAGTGTGGGTTTATCACCGTGGGCAAGGTATAGGCAAGTAAGGGCATTTCCATCCCTTCCCAACCCTACGTCACTAGTAAGAGATGCAAGCTCATCACCAAAGGTTGGTGGGGCAAGGAAATGTGTAAAATTAAAATTTTCTGTTTAATCACTTTTTGACTTGTTTATTTGAGTAAAATGTCAGTATGTGTTTATTTCCAAAGAGATATACATATGGGATAAATGTGACACCATGAAGCTTCTAGAACAGACCATAGGCAAGACACCTGCCCTAAGAAGAAATCAAAGTGAGAATAAACTTGTAGATCTTGGTATGGTTACCGTTAAGACTTTGTCATGTCTGACTTTATTTGATAAAAGATTCTGAGATAATTTGATGATATCATGAAAATGGAGAGGTATGATTAAAGAGTTTATGCCAACAACATCATGAGTTTGCTATGAATTGCTTTGAGAATAGATTCTTGATCACCATTTATGTAAGAAACAGGTGGACAAAATGATCTTAATCTATATGAAGATGCAATGTAAATATATATAAGTAGTGCTAGCTGCTTATGCGTAGAACCGCTTGAGGTGAAGGGAATTGACTGTTTCACCAAATTCCTCACCTTCTAGCGTACATAAGAGGTATGCACCATTTCCATAGTCCTTCATGACTCGGTATGGGCCCAACCATTTGGGCCAGAATTTCCTTCCTTCGCCGGTCTTCTTGTCGATCCGGCTGTCTAGTCTTAGAACTAGATCCCCTTCGTATATGTCACGTTCATAGACCTTCTTGTTGTACTGCCGGCACATCCGGTCAGCATAGATTCTATGTCGTTGTTCAAAATCTAACCTAGTTTCATCTAGGATTTCTAGTTGAGAAAGACGTGCTTCTCTGTAAGCGTCTTCATCCAGAATCCCTTGTAATGAAATGTGGATACTGGTTATTTCAACTTCGAGTGGGAGAACTGCCTCTGCCCCGAACACTAGTGGGAAAGGAATTGCTCCTGTTGGTGTTCTTATTGAGGTTCAGTGGGCCCACAAGGCTGGATATAACTTCAAATGCCAATCTTGTTTGTTTTCTTTTACCAGTTTTAAGGAGAATGGCTTTCAGTGTCTTGTTTGTCACTTCAACCTATCCGTTGGCTTGAGGGTAATACAAGGAAGCCGTATGATGGCTTATCTTAAATTTATTGTATAGTTCGCGAACCTCTTCATTCTTAAAAGAAGTTCCATTATCAGAGATAATGATTTGCGGGATACCATAACCTAAAAATGATTTGCTTCAAAATGAACTTGGCAATTACAGAACCAGGTACAGTAGTAAGAGGCATAGCCTCTACCCATTTGGTAAAATATTCAGTGGCCGTGATTATAAAATTATGGCCATCTGTAGATGAGGGAGAGAATTTGCCTATCAAATCTAGGCCCCATGTAGAAAAGGGCCATGGAGTAGTGATTGGTTGCCAGAGTTTGTGTCGGCATATATGAATCTCATGGGAGAATTCTTGGCACTTATGACACCTGCATACAAACTCTACTGCATCGTGTTCTAGAGTGGGCCAAAAATAGCCCATTCGATGTATTTTTCGAGCGGTGGCATGGCCACCGAAGTGGCCTCCACATATTCCACTATGGGATTCATAGAGAATCTTCTTGGATTCTTCTGTGTCGACACATCTTAGGAGCATTCCATCGAACACTTTTCGATAGAGCACTTGCTCTATAATGACATACTTGGCTACGATAATACGTAACCGCCTTCTTTGTTGCAGTGTAGCTCCTTCTAGGTATGTATGGTCCATGATATAAGTAATGATATCAGTGTACCAGGGACACTCAGAGATAGAAGGTCAGCTTTCGATGTAGTATACACACTCATCTGGAAAATCTAAATCTACTAGATCACCTCCATCGAATGGGTTATCAGCTAACCAATCCGCAATGATTTGTCCCTTAACTGACTTCTGATTTACAAACGTTAATTTGAATTCTTCCATTAAGGTTATAAAACGTCCAAACCTTTTTAGACAAGGATCCTTGTGTGAGGAAAGTTCATAAGTGGTCTGCATTTTTACCATAACCCTTGTTTCTTGATTCAGCATATAGTGTCTTAAGTGTTTAGTAGCAAAGACTATGGCAAGCCATTCTCGTTCTGCTTGTGTATAACGTGTTTCATAGTCGAGCAGTTACATTCGACTGATGAAATAAATCACGCGTTCTCTCTTATCATCGTCTTCTTGGGCCAACATACAGGCCAGCGAGACATCGGTAGCTCGTGAATATAGAATTAACGGGTGATCTAGCTTAGGTGGCATTAGTGTAGGTGGTGACAACAAGAAACACTTAACTGCATCAAAGGCTTCATTACAGTCTTCGGTCCAATCAATGCTATAGTCTTTCTTGAGTAAATTGTTGATTGGATGAACGACGAAGCTCAAGTCTGGGATGAATCTTTGTATTACACCCAGCTTTCCAAGAAATGACCTGATTCTAGATTCATTCGAAGGTGGGACCATTTCAAGGACAGCCCAAATTTTGGTTAGATCAACATCTATCCCTCGTGACGATATGATGTAACCTAGGAGCTTTCCTCCTGTTACGCCAAAGATGCATTTTTCTGGATTTAGTGTGACTCCGTATTCTATTAGGCGTGAAAGAATGACGCGGAGTACTTCTGGATGGTCACAACGCTTCTTGGCCTTAGCCAACAAGTCATCTACGTAGGATTCCATGATTTTATGAATTAAATCATGGAATATATATGTCATAGCCCGCTGGTATGTAGCACCAGCATTTTTGAGACCGAATGGCATAACAGTATAGCAATAGGTTCCCCAAGGAGCTATAAACGTAGTTTTAGCTTGATCTTGCTCAGATATTTTGATTTGATTGTATCCCGAGAATCCATCCATGAGAGACAGAACTTCAAATCCAGCTGTTGCATCAACAATGACATCGATAGATGGTAACGGGAAGTCGTCCTTAGGACATGCTTTGTTGATGTCTTGGAAATCTATGCAGATGCGTATCTTTCCATTCTTCTTGAGAACGGGAACGATGTTAGATACCCATTGGGAGTAGTCGACTGGCTTGATAAATCCTACTTGGAGGAGTTTTATTACTTCCTCCTTTACCATGAGAGCTACCTTGGGCTTCATGGGTCTTGATTTTTGTTTAACTGGCTTTGCATCTGATTTAGTGATGAGGTTGTGCACCGCAATGTGGGGTGCGACTCCTGTCATCTCCTTATAATTAAATGCAAACACCTTCTGATGTTCTTTGAGGATCCGAGTGTGTATCTCTACTTCTTCTGGGGTTAAGGATGATCCTAATTTCAAGATTTTTGGTTCGTCATCTGTCCCGATGTTGACATCGATTGTTTCCTCAATTAAAGAGGCATTACCCTCTTTAAACTCAGGTGGTGCTGGAGGTAAATCCAAATCATCCCCATTTTCTACTGCGTATATGCTAGGTTCCATTTGTGAGGGGAGATCCACCATGGGATTTCCGAAATAGGAAGACGAATGTGGAATTAAGGACAAATCTAGCATATGATAGGAGAGGTGCAGTGCTGCATAGGTGTTTAAGTAATCCAAAGTGGCCATATCACTATCAACATGGTCTAGGACGGTAGATTCACTTCCGCTTGAAAGGGGATTTGTCATTGTTTTTATCAAAGGTTCATCACGAATGGACACCATGAAATGGGTATCTTCTTACTCATTGCTTGGAGTAAAATGCGATGCTGAAGTTGCTATTGAATCGGCGAGAAGATTTTTCTCTCACGGGATTGCTTCAATGGATATGAAGTTAAACACCTTGCTTAAATCTAATACGGCTTCTTTGTAAAGCTGCAAGTGTTCGGCTTTAGTTTCGTATACTTCAGAAACCTGGTTTGTCACTAATTGCGAGTCTCCTAAGACTCTGATGTCATCAACACCAATTCTTTTGGCTAAGGTGAGGCCAAGGAGGAGGGCTTCGTACTCAGCGCCGTTGTTTGTGCATTCAAAATTTAGCTTAAAGGAAAATGGTAGGACTTTCTCTTCAGGCGAAGTAAGAATTATACCTGCCCCCGCTCCATAATGGCATTTAGCTCCATCGAAATGGAGAGTCCAATACTTAGATGGGAGTATAGATGTTGGGGTATCTGCTGTGTTTGCACACTCCACTTCTACCATGTAGAGATCCTCTGATGGAAGGGAACCAACACCTAGTGAATATCCTATACCTACTGAATCAAATGGTAAGAACATTGGTAAATCTTGTTCTATTAACTCAATGATTTTTGCAGTAGTCCCTAATGATACCGTTTCTTTAGCCTTATCTTTGGGGGTTGGGGTTGTTTTGGCTATGCTGATAGTTTCAAGATCCGTTGTAGGTATCAACTTCTCCTCTAGTTTTGTGTCAGTTGGTTTGTTGGAAGTTCAAATTCCGAGTGCACACCTGGTCTTTTCTTTAAGTCGGCTAGGTGTATATCAAAAGGTTTTGGATCACCTTTGGCTACAAATACCTTTCCTAGATGTAGGAATCTTACTTCTTGGAATAACGTAGAAGGGATTGCCTTCATTCGGTGTATCCATGGCCGGTCAAGGATCATATTATAATTAGTTTCCCGATCTATAATATAAAACTCAGTCAAAATGGTTTTGGGTCCTAAGGTGACTGGTAGTATTATGGTTCCTATCGAAGTGGATTTAAGGCTATCATAGCCTCTCAATGTATTTCGAGTGGTGGAACAGTTTGTTTCCCCATATCTTAGTTTCTGGAGAAAAGAGAAGGATGTGCTATGTTGCTATCCTGCGAGCCCAAAAGTCAACCAAGTGCAGTTTGACGTAGTTATTATAAACCCAAACTTGTAAGTGTAAGGCTAGATCACCTCGGCGTGCAATCTCAACATCTGTAGGCATTTTACTTATTTCGAATATAAATTCGACATCCTTGTCCGGCTGCCCCGGAGGGTGGATATCAAAATCTACGTGATTTACTTGTGTTTCAGGAGGTGGAGTGATGTTAATTAGATGACCTAAACCTAATGCTTCTAAAAGAGAAGATCTGTGAGTAGGAGAGTTCTTTAGTAAGTCCAAAAATGAAATGTGTGAGAAGTTTTTTGTTAGGTCATTAATTAAATCATAGGTACCCACGGGTTTTTCTACTATTTGTTGACTCTATCTGTTTCTAGAAGATGACTTGGGCTTGGTTGAGAGAAATACTCTGCGTGTTCTTGTTATAGCTTCGATAGGTAGTTCAGCGTCTAATTCTACCAAATTGACTATCTTGATTGTCTCGGTTGATTTCCTAATTGAAATGGCGCAACTGAATGGATTTAATTTGAAGTCAAGGCTTCATGATCATTGTTTCCTGTCATTGCACCCTTGTTCGTCCCAATTGGATTTAGTCTATTATTATCATGATTTGGGAGTGGATCATTAAAGATCTTGAGGGGAGCATTCTGAGGGGAAACTGCCCTTGCGAGCCTGTTTGGTGGTGGTGACATGGGATCTACCAAAAACAAATCTGTGAAGAACTATCTTTGTTCTTCTGGCAAACATTGCATGAATTTGTTGTAGTCACGACACGTTCTAGTATCATGACCTTAAATCTTGTGGAAACCACAATATGAATTGGGATTGTAATTCCTGTTTTGTTGGTTTGGTGTTTATTGTGGCCTAAAATTTTGATCAAACTGTTGCCTATTAGGATTAAAGTTTTGCATTTGTTGCTTTTGGTTTTGATAACCAAATGAGTTTTGGCTTGGCCCTTGTATGGGATTTCAACCATTGTTGTTGTTGTTGTCCTGGATGGTTAAAATCCACTATATTGATTGTCGGGGTAAAGTTGCTTGTTTCATTGGATGTTTGCTTATGATGGAGTATTGACAACATTTACCTTCTTGGGCTGGTCGGTTACTCCATCTGTTGTTACACCCCGATTTTTGTTAAGGATTTTAGGTCCTTGATTGACATTTGTGGTAGTGGGATAATTTGTAGTGTTCTGATTGGGGGTGATTAACCTCCCATTTGCTCCATATGTTTTACGGCCACTATCTATCGTTGCTTGATCTATTCAAAGAGCGCTCTCAAGTACTTCATCGTAAGTTCCTTAGTGGGAACTTCTGGACTTCTTCCTTCACCTCTCTTGTGAGAGAATGAAGGAATAAATTGCATAGTTCCATCTGATCCATATTTGGAGCACTTGCTGAAGAATAAAGAACTGTACGCCACCTCTGGATGAAATGGGTGACAGATTCGTTGTGTTCTTGTTTCCATGTGCAAGAATTCCCGCGCATTCCTGTTCTTAACAATTTGTTCATGTTGAATGCCTTAATGAACTCTGATACGAGTTGTTTAAATGAATGGATGGAAGCCTCAGGTATTCTATAATACCAGTCAAGAGCAATGCCTTCCAAGGTTTTGGGGAATATTTTAGCAACAACCCCATCCCAAGGGAGTAGTTCGCGTATGGCTGTAGTGTAAGCTTTGATATGTGTGTTTGGATCTCCCTCACCTTTGTACTTGGGTAAATCGAGAAGAGGTCTTGGAAGCATGACGCTTCGTATGGTGAAGTCTAAGGGCTCTTTCAAATATTCTGAATAAGTCCCTATCACATAGGTTTCGACCATTGATGGTGGTTGTTGAGGGAGTGGTGGTGGGATGGGTTGTTGATACGGCATAGTGTATGCATTGGTAGGGACATAGGGAAGTCCCTGCATTTGAGAAAACATGTCGGAAGAGGAGAACATATCTCCTTGTGGTGATTTGGAGTATATGTTTAAGTATGACGGGGTATTGTCTAGTAATGGATTGTTTGATACTAGACCGGGAGGAATGGTGTTAGAGATGATGGGCCTAGTTGGCATTTGTTTTGGATACTGAGGATTCATGCCTAACATGCCTACTCCTATGAGGAGATCTACTTGGCTAGGATAGCGTGGAGGATTGGAACTTCCTGCTTACATGAACTGAGGATTTTGACTTGCTTGAGCAAGTTCTAACCCTCTCACTTTTTCTACTAACATTGAAATGACTTCATTTGGTGAAGTCACGGTGCTTTTCCTTAGCGGCGTTTGTTGTATACCCTGGGTTGTTGTATAGGCATGTGATATCCTGCTATGAAGTTTGATCGCTATCTTGCCAAGTTTCTCTGAGAGTATTTCCTATATGCAGTGGCATAGAGGTATTTTCTTGAAAAGAGACCTTAGGTTGTATTTGTAAACCTCCTATAGGTGGGTAGATACCCTGGGAGCGTTGTTCACTCCTAGGATAACGTATTGACTATTTCATCATCTAAGCTTTGCAGGTATGGGTCTGATTGCCTACTAATTTGTTGGTCTAAGTAGCATCTGAGGAGATGAACCAGATTCTCCGGTAAACTGTCATGCAATTATTCGAGCCAGAAGGCTCTGTTTTGTTGCGTTCGAGGGGTTTGATCTAACTCCTCAGTTTGAAAAGATGAATTATATCTGATTCTTGGAGTTTGTGTTGACAACTGATTAGTTGAGTAGTTTCCCCCCCATACCAAGAGTGAGGGTGATGATTGCCTATTTTGCTGGGCGTAGTATGCCTCAAGACCCAAGAGGGGTCTGCCATATGCATCAAATCCCGACATATTCGGGGGGGTCATCTTTATGAATACCCGCAATAATAATGGGAAGAGAGCAAAGGTGATTTGTGAAAGGCTAAAGGGGCGGAGAAGATGAAAAGTAAACTAAACTTTGAAAGAAAATGTAATACTATGACTTCGAATTAGAAAGTAGGAAGTTTACGTCAGCTTCACTGATTTTGTTTGTTTCACGTTGGGTTCACCAATTTTGTACGCCGGAAAAGTGACAAGCGAGCGTGGGAATCTACAGGTAACTCTTCCGCGTACCTGACCTCCCGAGGTCGTGCCGAGATAGCCGGTGGGGATGGAATATGCGTGGGATGCAGACAAACTAGTTAGGCAATCTAATGTCTTCGACACGCACTAATGGAATTTGTGAATCTAAGGCAAAGAAGGCCCTTCTAACTTTGACTGGTGTGATAGATCAATCGGCAAGTATGACTACTCGAAGGCTCCAATTAACATCAAGCTCTGGTGTGATTCGATATATGGGTTGTGGAATACGTGGAAAATGACCTCGGATAGTTTCGTGTACGTCACTAGATAAGGTCATATGGTGGATGGTGAATACAATTGACTCTATGGGTGATTCTCTTGCCTAGACAAGAATTATCTAGCTTTGTTAGCTGCTATATCTAGTAGGGACAATTATTTGATGATGGTGGGTGGAAGTGGAGTAGATCTAGAATACTAACGTGTGTAGGCTAGTGTCTATATTTGACTAACTTATGGATTCATTAGGCTGTGGGATTTGTGGATCACAACTGTAGACTCTTGGTTGTTGCGGTCCTGCTATGGTCATGTTCGAAAGTCAAGTCCTAATCCCTAGTATCCAGTAATCATACGCTTTCTCAGCTTCTATGCTTAAACTCAATAACTGCGTGATTTTCTCGGAATACCTTGCAGGCGTTCGTGCAACCTAGATTCTTAAACTAGTATCTATGTATGTGAGACTGTCTCCTGCATCTGGTTGTGGGACCAAAGGATCACAACCAAAGGTTTGTTCTCTTTTGAACCCTTATATAGTCATGTGAATGTTTTCCTAGGGTAATCTATAGTTTGGTTGATTTGACTAAAATGTGTGTGCTTGGTCATCTTCTATATTTAACCCTCTCAACTAAGAGCTGATCAGTTGTAAATCTGTTGTTGTTTAGGAGACTTGTATTCTAAGGTTCTGCTCTATGTCAACTATTGCTGTGATGAGGTTGGGTTGAGGCACGATTGGCTCAAATACGTATTCCCTGGGCTCCCGCGGTCTCGTGATTGTCATACAAAAAAAAATGTACATCTAACTGTAGCAAATAAAATTCTAACTATGTGGAATAAATCTAAAACATATATATAACTTCTATTTTTCTGAGAAAATTTCTAAGAATTTAAAGAAAAGTAGCTATTTAAATGTATCTAGAATTTTGACACCTAAGATAAAACTTTAAAACAAAAAAAATAACCGAGTGTAGTTATTTGTCTGTGCAATTTGTAGATCTATTCTAAATAATGAAATAACTTGCTTAATCTATTTGCCAAACTTTCGATCCTACCTTAGAAGTGAGGAATGAATCATAGTTTCTTATAAAATATCAATCCCCCCAGCTTCCCTGGCAATATCGAGAAGCAGAACTTAACTGAAAAGAAATGCAATTATCTACTCTATTTGATATGATTTCTAACTTAAGAACTTTGAAAGCTAGAACCTGGATTCCACAAAATAGTGACGAATCTGATGGTGTGTGTGATCTTGTCCCCTCAGTGTGATCTCCTCATTCTTTCGTGTTCACGTGAATCCAGAAAAGCGTGTAATTCTAGCATCAACAGAAGTAGATTTTTGGGACAAAGGCAGCTAAAAATGCAGACTGAATATAACGTGAGTAGGAGAGGGATAGCGCAAGAGTACAGAGCTTGGCCTATGCAATTCCTAGCGGGATTTATTGTGAGTCATGCAACATAAAATGTCAAGAACCTGAGATTATCATGTTTGAGGAGCAAAACCTGTAACTTTAATGGCTTCCTAAGCTATTCTGCTCCAATGGATTGGGTGAAATAGCAGTACTGCCTGCACAAGATGGGTATGTGGCTTACCAACAATTGAACAATGCTAATTAAGCATGCAAAGAATTAAAACTATGGCCTCTAAACAGAATAAAAGACTGAACTATGAAAATGAGAGCATGAAAGTGAATGAGGGGGCCGACCATTTGTTTGAGCACAAGCCATTTATTTATAGCTTTTCATTCACCCAAAGATCAAAACCAAATTGAACTCTAAAACTATAAACAATGGCCAAACACTATTCCAGGGGACCAAAAACATAAATGCAAGCCCAAGTCGGCAAGGAAAGCTGGTGAAACGTTTATTTTTACGCGAGTCGCATTAAAACGCTTTCTAGAAAATGCGTAAAGGACCGCTGCTCTGAGCAGGGCGGAGGTTATAGGATTGCCGCCCTGATCAGGCAGCGGTCACAAGACCACCGCCCATGTAGGGCGGCGATTTCGTCACTAAAGAGAAAAAGGCCAAGAAAAGAGGGGAAAAGGGGAAAACAAAGCACGCAGGGCTAAGCGGGGCATGCAGGATGTTAACGCACACTTAGAGAGCCTTTCCGGATCCCGAACACCTTGCGAGGAGACCTATATCATCATTGGGGATCTTGTTACACTGTTCCGGCAGTACAATACCTTACAATTTTGGGTACGTACACTTACCCAGGAAGATCACAGTCAAGACTGCCATCACCATTTCAAATAATCTATTTTAGGCCTTCCATTTTTGTGACACCTAAATCCTCGGTCAATAAAAGGCCAATTCTATGACTTCGATACTATTAAGACCTTCCACAACTCCAAGCTTCAAAGTCCCACATAAATCAAACCCACTATCAGAGTACACAATGCAAGAAAGGAAAACCAAACCAACAGAGATTCTGAATATGGTGGCACTGCACATACACCGAGGGATACACCCTGAAAATACAACAGGTAATCTTAATGGGTATGTACATCCTCGATTTATATCCATGTTGGCATTGGTAATTTCCTTCATCTTTGGAATTTGAGCCTGTAATTTGATCATTTATTTACGAACCCGACATAATGATGAATGCTCACTGAATACACAACCAAAAACCTTAGTGAGTGTGTGCATCCTCCATTTATATCCATGAAAGCATTGGTAAATTCTTTTATTTATCTTTATAATTCAATCCTGCAAGTAGAACATTCATTCTCTTCACCTAACTGCTTAAGTATGCACTTCTTGAATGCGTTGTTAAAAAGGATTCTGGGCTCACTTTAACTAATATTGGATTGATGCTTGAAATATTTTCTGTGAGTATGTACTTCACTCATGAACATTCCATAGTTGCATGCATAGAAATAGTAATAAATGCTTATATGCCCTTGAATACTACCATTAGAGTGTCCTGTTTTAATAGATAGAACTGTTAGTCCATTGCTGTGCAAAATAAAAGGGTTCCGAAGAATGGAAGCCTATTTCTCAAACAACTCAAAATGGTGGCTTAATCCATCTATTTTACCAAAAACTTGGCCTGGGGAAGCAACAATCTGTTAATTAATATTCAATAACTGACGTTTATGGCCCGCAACAAATGAGCAGCCAAAACCACAAAATAAAAACATAAAAAAATTCAATAATTTACTATCTACCATTTGGTAACCATTTCAACATCTATCCATAACAATTCAATCTTTTTATCTAGCATCTAGAGCTCTCCATTGAGATGGGCTTTTATTTAATCATTTTCATGTTGGTGTGTTTCATAGATTAAGCTGTGCAAAATTTCTTTTTGGTATCCTCAGATAACTTTTGAAATTTTAATTCTATTTGAATGACTTTAAATAGTTTGCTTGTGTTGGTAAAATTCATGGAGTAGAAGTTGGGTATAATATTACTTTACATAAATATGAAATTTAAATGGTTTATTTCCTTTGTATTATCAATATCTAGTGTGGATGATGTGTTTGTAGATGTCCGAGCAGACATACTCATCACCTGAACTGTAAAAGACAAAAAACCAGCAAGAGGGTAAGCCCTAAGCAATTGGTTATTGGCCCCAAAAAATGTTGTATTTGAATTATAAACCTCCCAAATCACTTGAGACCACCAGTGTTGCACTCTATTCAACAAAATTTGGTATTCGTTAACTATTCCTCAAACTCTAATGCATGTAATATAGTTCTAACCTATTCACAGGAATATAGATTTTTATCTTTCAAATGAGTCAATCTTCTATTCATACACTGCAAGTGTGAATGGATTTTCTACTCTTCTTGAAGAAGAACATGTTTTAGCTGTTTCGAGTAAATTACTTACTACCATATTCTTCCCTCATTATATTTTGAATGAACAAATAATATTTCTTTCCCTCACAACAATTGCTATATCAATCTAGAAAGTTATAAAGAAAAATTGCTCTAGATCAACATATTTTTCTCCAAACAGATTTTGGATAGTAAGCCATTTTGATAAGATTGAATTTTAACGAGTGAGCTATAAAGGAGGCAATCTTTATTATGACGGACTTTCTGGAAATAATTGTCTGAATAGTTTTTTTATTTATCAACATTTCCAGAGGGAAAAAGGCATATGTGTACCTCAAATTGTATGCACCCACTAGTAATATCAAGTGGTTCTAAGCCATCTTTGAACACAAAAGATGTACTCCCTGCCTCGAGTACAAATAAAGAAACTAACACATGTATTAGTCTACTCAATATTGTTTATATATAATAATAAATAAAATCATCTTATGCATATCTTGCAATGCCTGCACGCTAAGAGACCACATTTGTTTATGGTGTTTTGTCAAATAGTTTATATGCCCTATGCATACCTCTAGTAAATCTAAAAAAGGTTTTGCGTGCCAATGGAAACAGACAAAACCAGAAAATATGAAGCCATGCTACCCTAACGCCAGGTCTTAAACAAGACAATTTTTACAAGAAATATGTTCATGTTTTTGTGAACCCGAATAAAACGTGGAGGCTTGACATGCATGGGTGCATTAAGGTTTTTTGTAGCCCTAACATGGCTCCTTTGCCTTTTGTGGAAGACTAACGTGCATGTTAAATCAACCTAAGCTTACATCATAAAAAAAAAAATTAATACTCTAGAATGTTGCCATCTACAAGACATAATAATCAGACTATTAAAATTATACACTACCAAAAATATGGTCCACAGTTCGGTTTATAACAGGAAAAACATGGGAAAAGAAAACAAAATACCCATACCAAGAATGTAATTGCATACTGTGAGGTTCCAGAATTTCAGAGCAGAAAATTTGTACATTTTGTGAAGATTTTTGCATTTTTTGAAGGTTTGTTGTTTTTGCGAGTGCAGTTTAGAGGCCGAGGAATTTGATGCATTTTTTGGTGAAGATTTCATCATTTCAGAGGCTTGACTGAAATTTTGTTGCATATTTGTGAATATTTCGTCTGATATTGAATGGTGGCGAAGTTATTTGAGGATCTTGTAAAGGCAGAGGAAACAAAGATTTTTACACTGGCTGAGTTGAGGAAGCCATTACGCTCGATGCAGAGTACTTGCGAGGTTCCTTGTCCGCAGTTCTATCCGTTCTTCAGCATGCTTCCTGTCCGGAGAAATCAAAAGACAAGGCAATGTCTAGAAATGAAACCAAGGCCGAGAAAACAAAAGATAAGGCAAACCCAAACTCCTCATGCGCGCACATGTAGCAGGCGGTAGGTGGAAGGGTGATGCCAAGTAGGGTGAAGCAGGAGGGTTGGGAAAGCAGGAGCCTCGACAACAAACAACTCAACCTCCTCTGTGTCGTCGTAAGAGATCGATTGCATAGTAGCCACGCCTCCGGCGTAATAAGATTCATGTGAGATTTTTTTATACAAAATCTATGTACCTAAATGAAAATTGTTTGAAATATATGAATTGGAGTGTGATCCAATGATGAGAGTGTGACATAATGAGGAATATCTCCACAAAAGTTAAATAATAATAAATTAGAATCCGTATTGTAAGGGATACACACTTATATTTATAGTTCTATCAATAATTTAGTACACTTACAAAAGAATTTTACTCTGGACCAATAGACCTATAAATGCAAGTGTTTATTGGCTCTTCACAAACATTTTTAGGTGTTGATTCTAGTCAACTAATTTTCAAGGCAATCTCCACTTTGTGAGTTTTAATATGATTGTTTTTACTCATTAACAAATAAAGTAATTTCATTTCTATATATGACAAGAATCAATTTCACATCAAAGTTTAGTTTGTAAATATGGGTTGTTTGTTGATTTTACATAAAATTCGAAACTCAAATTTATTGTAATTAAATTGAAGATGAAACACCAAGTAAATGTTGGCCATACTGAAAACTAAATAAAAGTCTCCTTTTAAGGAAATAAATCCCTCATTAGGCAGTGGGTAACTCAAATGTGGATTATTTAAACCAGATTAATACTTTCCAACACTCTTCACAAATGGAACAAGTTACATAACAACCAGAATGTCCCATGGTTAAAGCTCTCAAACTAATAGCACTGATGACTCTTGAGAATTACCATTTAAAACCACATTTTTGTTATCATCACTTTATATTAAACTAATATTAGCATTATTGTAAATAATACTCTTATATACTTAAAGAGAAATTTGTGCATAAATCTTATTCATTTTCATCTTTCATATGCTTCTTTGGATGGCTTAATATAGATTGATTTTTTCACTAACAAGTGTGAATAGAAGACCTCTTATAAGTCTAGTACAGGGATCACATAAGGCCTACAAAAGACTCACACAATAGAGCACAAGACTCACATAAAGTCTAGCGTAGGACTCACACAATGGAGCGCATGACTCAAACAACACAATGAGGAACTTATTCAGTTAGTATATGAGTAGCATAATTCAAGGAGCATCTAATTATCATCAACTTCCAATCAACACATGAATTGCACAATTAGTGGAGTGCCTAATCAACATCAGTCACTTTGAGACTCAAATTATTTCGGTGGCAATTGTATTTTAAACAAAGAGATTATCTCCTTCAATAAGAGTAAATTGGTAGTTGCAAATCCTTATTTTTGGTGGCCACTACTATGCGAAGAACTCAAGTACTTGAGTTTTTTCAACTCTAGTTATTTCTAAAGTATCAGGAGGACATTGTTAACAAGGACTCCACTTGCATTTGATTAATAAGGTACATGCAATTGTTACCTCAACCTTATGAATCCTAGTTATGTTGTTGTTCTCATACAGATATGTTAATTATTTTATGTAACTATTGCCTTATTATTAAAATAACAAGTTCTCTTGGAGAGTAAATTGATTTTTCCTGGGATATAAGGCGTATGTATTAGGATTAGAAAAAAGGTTAACATTTTGGAAGAAAAAAGATTGTATTGAACTATTAATCAATAAAGGGCATGATTCTGAGTTTAGTTTTGCTTTTGTAATTGAAATGTTGTAACCAGATCAGAGGGAAGGAGTAAGGGTCACTCCTCCCCAATGTGAAGGGAAGTGTTATATATTTGTTTAATTCTTAATTAATTAGCGGTTTGATCTCTTTCATGCAGTATAACATTTACAATATTTGGAATTGTTATTCTGTTTCAACATGTTTTAATTATTTTAAATCATAGATTTAGGAGTCTTTGTTTCTTTCATCAAGATTTGGTCAGATAGAACAGGTTCTTAGCAATAGTAGTTGGTTAAATTCTTAAGCTAATGTAGTTGCATCTTCAATACATTTTCAACCATGATTTGTTGTAAACAGCCTCAGACACCGCCCTAGTATTGACAAGGTTTATTTTAGGGGTAAATATTCATGAATAGGTGAATATTATGATTTTTTGAATTTTGAAATTTGTAAAATTTTTAGTATCGTATGGTAGTGTGTTTGAATTTTTTTTATGGGCCCTAAATAAATTTAACCATATTTTCACCTTAGTGTTTCCACTAAGGACCAACCAATGCTTGTATATTCACCTTCATGTTATAATATACCATTATATATAGGATTAATTCACCATAATATAATAATACAATATAATTCCAAAATTTGATAATTTTGAGATCTGCAGTTGAAGCCGAAGGTAAAATCAAATAATCTAGTGAAAAATCCAAAAGTATAAGCTAAAAATCCTAAGGAATAAGTGAACGAGGTAGCATAAATGATTGAAATGTCAGTATGTCAATTTTTTTTCAGAACTATTACCAGACGAAAATGTAAATACATGATGCCATCTAGTAAGGGGAATATCCAATGTCATATGGTAACATAAATTTTTCTTGCCATTATGTAGCAAAAAAGTATGTAATTGTGTGGTGATACGATATCATGTTCGCATAACCTTGTTTGGTACCCTAACCCATGTTACCATGTTATCATGTAACATGATCTTTATTTTTCACAATGTCTAACATTTACTTTTTATAGATCTTATTTGAAACTTCTATATTTTTGTCACATGTACATAATTCAAAATCACCCATGTGATGGCCCTTGTTGCAAATGAGAAAAGAACTCAAGGAAAAAGAAAATTTGAAATGGACATTTCAAAATATTTCAGTCATCCCACCGTAACACCAGTGCCAAGAGGTAATTTTGAATCTGATTATGTTATTGTTACTTTATATGTTGATTTACTTAAGGATGTAGTAAGAAACCCAATTTATTTCAAATGCAAAAAACCCTAGCAATGACCACTCCATATGAAATTCCCAATCACCAGAGTAATTCAATTCACATTGATAGTACTGATAATCCCAATAGCCATCTAACTCAAATTTCATATAAACATTCTAGAAATACATGTTAGAAACATAAGAGTGGGAAGTGGAATTTAGGAAGGACTTATAAATTTGAATGGTCAACCAAATATCCATTCATTGAACCTATTGATCCATAAAACAATACTGATACTCCTATATAATGTAGATGTACTATATGTAGTTGGAAACTAGGTAAAAATTAAAAAATGAAATTGAATTTTGATTGAAGTATAACAATTGATAAATAAAGCAATAAAATACAGATTTGACCTAAGAAATAATAAAATGGAAACTTAAAACCCAAAGTGCAAGATATGGAATAAGATACTTAGCTAATTTTGGAATTTATCCTGAACTGTGCCAGAATGAATAACTAATGAACAAGAGGAGGGAAGTGTCATAAACAAGCTTAGAAAATTGTGTGACAATAGGATCTTCCTAGACAACGACACCTAGATCAGGTCAGGGGTGCCTGTGAACTGTAGACCACTGATAAGTGCTCGTGACTACTCATGACCTTAGAAAATCATTTTTATAGTGTCGCTTCTATGTTGTTGCCCTTCGCTGTTGATCACATGTATGTCACACTAAGTCCGCAAGATTCACCTGTAACCTACAAATAGAAAGAGTACCTGCAAAACCCCAAAACACATCAAATCATAAAAACAAAAAGATGTAAATGGGGATTAAGATTGATCCCAACAGGTCACCCAACATGAGTGAACTTACAATCTAGGAACTACACTACATTTTAGACTCCATGTAGTTCTACGTGTGTGTGTGAAGAATCGTGCCCTAGGTGGCTCTTGTGCTAGACACAATTAAATAGTGAGCAATAGTTAGATGTAGAAAATGTAAGACTTAGATGTGTACATAAAAAAATTAACTTCCCCTCATATGAAGTGTATACAGAACAATGCAGTCCCTTGTCCCTTCAATGATAGCTAGATGGATGTTTTTATGCTCCCTAAATGCCTTTGGATGTAACCTTAGGTGGTGATAGTAAATGCTTAGAGCTCGGTACTTTGTTATGGTAAAATAAATTTGTATTTATATGATTCCCTTGTTTTAATTTCGTAATTAACCAGTTAAAATGATGACACATAAGAAAACAAGATGCCCAATGGCATAGAAGGACGCCCAAAAGAGGTGTGTAAGATATAAATGAGGTCGGGGACACCCAGGAGGATGGGGGTGCACTGGGTGCTGGCGTGATGTATGGGCACTAGTGTCCAGACTTAAAAAAGTTGAAGTATTGAAAGTAAGACTGGGAAATAGAGTGTGCAGAGGACAAAAAGGAAGACCATGAAACACATAAAAAGAGGCCAAAGACAGCTGGTCAATTAGTTACTTTTCTCGACTTAGGAATAAAATGAATAGTGGTATGTGATCAGGACCTAGAAATGTACCCAAAGTGTGTGATTTAGTGTCTACATTTTCCCCCACTTTATGTTGTTGAGTGAATTACTCGATAACATAAAGTAGATAAGAGATGCGTACCTAATAACCATGTAGAGAGATGGTCGACAAGCATGTGGAAAGGAGACAAGAAAAATGCATTGAAGTGATATAAAATGAAGTGTGGAAGCTAGAGAAGAGGAAATGACCCTAGGGGTGAAAGTGTATGTGTATATGTTCACATTGTACCTGTTGTTGATGTCACTCGATTTTTTTGATGTTGTGACTGTCGCTTCCCATAAAGATGGACCCGCAAAAGAGAAGAGCAAAATAGATTAGTCAAAGTCATGTGTATTTGATAAATTCGATCCAAATATGTAAAAAGCATGTGTGTGTAAAAATGTCTAAAAGGACCATGTGCACTTGTTCCATGACAAGTGAAGAAGTCTAGAAAGGATATTTAAAATGTTGTAGAAGAATGAGTTTTATCGTCCGAAATATCACATGCTAAGAATGATTTTTTTGGGCAATCTCACGCCAAGTGTGAGTTTTTTGGGTGATCTCATGCCATGATAAAAGAAGTGTACGAAGAAAGGTATAGTGTTATTCTCCATCCTTTGAATGCTTCCTGACGATTTATACACCATTGTAGATGGTGTGATCCTGTTTTGTTCAAATCTAATCCATTTTGATCTGAAACGAATAGAAAAAAGGAGAAAACATGCATAATGATTGTTGGAGGACTATGCTATGTACTAATGAAAGACCATTGTATAGACTGTTGTGAACCATGCCAATGATATGAGAAAAGCTTATGTAACTGCCATTGGTCATAGGCACCCAGGTGGTGGTACCATTTGTGCAGTGCCTGAAGTGCCCAAGTCATATGTTTGGGTTGTTTATGAGACTAAAGACTATGCTTCTACCAGTATTGAACTGTGCTTGTACTATAACTGTATGACCACTGCTTTATGGGGTGACTGATTCACCCAATGTATTCCCCTCCTCATTTGGGGTGCATGCGATGTCAACGCTAGGACAATGCGGCCCAAAGGATAAGACCCAGATGCACTGATATGAAATTATAGTCTTGTAGGGGGAGGGAATGTGCTTCGTAGAAACCAAGGCACATGCAATCAAAGTATCTGGAAACATGTGTTATTACAAACAAGATAAGTATGTACAGATAGAATACAATGTGTAATCTAGCAAGACAAAAAGAAAATGTAGACCATGAAAATTGGGTTTTAAACATGGGACATCACTCACAATTTCGAAAGATAAGTCAGGGACAAAGTGGCCAAAAGCATACACTATGCACACATGACAAAGGGAAAATCCCACAAATAAAGGCATATAATGGAAAACAAGGGAAAATAGACCAAGCAAAGTAACTACACAACCACATGGTAGACAAATAGTTCCTATAAAGACAAATGATGCACATGAAGTACTTGTTAGCATGTTATAAAGATAAAAATTATGTCAAAGAATGTATGATCCAATGATATAGAGTAATGTGCTAGTAAGAATAAGAAGTTTTATAAAATGAAACAATAACACCTACAAAGTGTACAAAAGTAGATACCCCCAAGAGAAACTACGGGACTTGTAAGAGTTATAGTTCCAAGCATCCATGATGTGTGTAATGGTCTATAGAAAGTTTGAATTCACAACTAGAAGGAAAGTGAACGTGCATGTGTATATAGTAAAGATAATGACATACAAACTATGTGACTCGAATCATAAGCAAAGTGTACATGTGAGTATAAGTAAGCAAGAATGATGTGTAACTAAGATATGTAGTATGATGTGAATATGGATGTAATGGAATGCAAAGTGAATGATAGGGGCAATGTGCCCCCTGAGTGAATGTGAATGAGTATGCATGATATGAGGTTCATTTATAAATGAACCCTCAACAGTCAAGGATGAGCCATTGAACAAGAGTGCGTCATTGGGAAATAGTTTGAATTGTGCGCTAGGTAGATATGATCAATAAAGCATAGAGAGTGAAGAGTGAAGGTGGTGAGTGTGGTGAGTTTCATTTTAGATTGATACCCTGAGTAGTTAAGTATGAACCGTGGAACTAGAGTGCGTTATAGGGTAGTGATGATGTGTGAGAATGTGATGTGAGAAAGATGTGTCGTGAATGCACCGAGTGTGATATATGTCATGTGATGTGAGGTTCATGAATGTAGTATGCCCTCAACAGTCAAGTGTGAACCTTAGCATGAGAGTGCATCATAGGGTGGTGATGATACAAGTGTATCAAGATACGTAAGATGCATGTGATAGACTAGATGCAGAATGTAGAGTGAACAAGTAGAAATTTGAGACAATTGAATATGCTAGGAGGGGGAGAGAAAGTAAGCATAATGCCCCCAAGTGTATGAAGATGATAATGATCAAGTAACATCATCTAATAGATCATCATGGTCAAAACCGAAATGGAGATGCATCTAAGACTTGGTAAGCAACAATATGTGGTTGATCAAGTAAAGAGCCATTGCGGCGTAGATTTTACATTCCCATTGTGTATTCTTCATTGGTGAAAGGTGTTGGTGGACATCCATGTGCATACCAATGAGTGATATTGTGTGAGTGGCTGAGAAACAAGTCATTGGAAATAGAAACATGGTCGAAGGGAATATAAAATGGGATACCAATATGATTAGGATCTATAATGCCCCCAATGTAGTCAAACCGATACTACCCAAGAGTAACTGCATAAGTGCAAGAAGTGCATGCAACAAAAACTGATAGATGGAAGACTTAGAGACCATAAATAACACTAATGTAAACATATCCATGATATAAATGAGGAGAATAAGACGAAGGGATGATATCCTCTAGTGTGAATCCAAATCGAGCCAAGCCATCATATGTGTAAACAATTTCAGAGCAAGCGGGATTGAATTTAATGTGATTCTAATAAGAGTTATTCATAAAAAGAGTGCATGTGAAAGGAGGAAGCAAAAGTGTGGGCTCCTCATGAGAAGATGAGATAGGTGTTATACCTTCCAATGTATGGACATACCCCCATTAAAGAACCATATCATTAGTAGTAGGAGGGGGTGTATTGAATTGATATTCATCAGGGCCAATAGTAACGAAAGTATCATTGAAGTATGAATCATCTATCTCAATAGGAGAAAAATTAAGGTTGCATAGCTTGTCATCAGTAAGCTCAATGGTATTGAAATTGTCATTAGAATCATCAATGCTGACATTTTCATACTGGATATTAGTATCAAGAATATTGGTAGTATGCGAGTTAGATGCAAGAGCGAGAGGAGTCTTAACGAGCGAAGAGGAAGCGTTTAGTGGAGTAGACACGATGGGTGAAATGGTAACAGTAGTATGCGTGGAAATAGACATAATGCTTGCCACTGTGGAAGAAGGATGTGAAGCACTATATTGACCAATATCATATGTATCAATGTGACTATATAGGCATAACAATAACGGGGTTTATGCAACAGAACTTGAATGGCTTAGGGTCAACAACAATGGTATGTTCATAGCCATCATGTAAGAATTTGATGCATGAATGAACAATAAATGAGACAACATGCATTGTGTAAATCTAATGTCTACCCAACAAGAGATTA
Source organism: Taxus chinensis (assembly GCA_019776745.2). Lineage (NCBI taxonomy): Eukaryota > Viridiplantae > Streptophyta > Pinopsida > Cupressales > Taxaceae > Taxus > Taxus chinensis. The sequence goes on from CM034154.1 coordinate 227,387,321, forward strand.
AACTGAAATGAATCATCGATAACAAATAATTTTGTAGGAACAACCTTAGGCCCGACTTGTATAGGTAATGTGATAGTGCCTAGGAATGAGCAAGTAGTGGAATCATAACCACAAATGAGAGTGGAATTTTTAGCGATGAGATTATTAGTAATACTAAGTTGATTTAAAAGACAGTGAGCACATAGATTAATGGCAGATCCATTGTCAATGAGTACAAAATTGATACAACTAGTGGTGATAAAAAGAGGTGCACATGTATTATCAATAGCAAATGACAATATGTCCTCGTCATTAATTGATATAACATGTGGTAAATTTTTGAGAGAATGAATAAGATGTGTGAAGGACACTAAATAATTATTGCTTTCAATGTGAATAGACCTAAGAGAGGCCTCTAAAGTATGACGATAATCAAGTGCATTGCACAATAAGTCATAGACTGATATTTTGGCCTACATATTCTTAAGATGTTTGATGATATCATAACACTTAGAAGTAGTACTAGGATCCACATAAGTGATATGTTGTGGGATAGAAATGGGTGGATCCATAGGAGGACAAGTGTAATGAGTGGTTACTACATTAATAGTCAGATTAGCCATAGGCGTGATAAAGTGAGGAGGATGCTAAGTGCAAATTTGCATAAAATCAACAATAGAAATAATCATGCCAGAAACCCTTGTTGGAGTGAAAGAAGGATATGATGATTGATCCATGACTTGAGGAGAAGAGAAATTTTGATACATGCTCAGAAGGTAGAGTTTGAAAGGTCAGGTTCACCAAATGATTTAATAAAAAATAATATTTGTAAAACCCTATATTACAGTGTAACAATTGATAAATAAATAAAAACAATACAGATCTGATTGAAGCAATAAGCATATGGAAACTTGAAACCCTAAGTGCAATATATGGAATAAGAGACTTAGCTGATTTTGCAATTTATCTTGAACTGTGCCGGAATGAAGAAATGATGAATAGGAGGAGGGAAGTGTTGTAACCGAGCTCATAAAATTGTGTGACTTCAGGATCTTCCTGGACTGGGGCACTTGGGCGCTGTAGACCACTGTTGGGTGCCTATGACTACTTAGGACCTCAGAAAAGGATTTTTACAGTGTCGCTTCTATGTTTCTGCCCTTTTCTATTGATTGCCTATATATCACACTCAATTCACAAGATTCGTCTATAACCTATAAAGTAAAAGGGCACTTACAAAAACTTAAAAAAACATGAAATCCTAAAAATAAAAAAGATGAAAATGGGGAGTCAGATTGACCTCGATGGTCACTCGACAGAATGAACTTAAAATTTGGGCACTTCACTACATTTTATACTCCATGTATTTTTGCGCGCATGTGTGCGAAGAATCATTCCCTAGGTGTCTCTTGTGCTAGACACACTTGAATAACGAACAATAGTTAGATGTATAAAATGTAAGTAGATGTGTGCATGGAAAAATAAAATTCACCTCACATGAAGAGTATGCCGAAGAATGCAGTCCCTTTTCTCTTGAGTGATAGCTAGATGGATGCTTTGATGATCTTGAAATGCCTTTGGATGCGACCTTAGGTTGTGATAGTAGATGCTTAGATCTTGGTCCTTGATTATAGCCACATAACTTTATATTTATATGATTCCCTTTCTTATATTTCACAATTAACAACTGGAAGGAAAACCCCTAAGAAAAAAAGATGCCTAAAAGATAAAATATGCCCAAAAGAGGTGATGAAGATACAAAGAGGTTAAGGGTGCCCAGAGAGGATGAGGGCGCGAGGGCGATGGAGTCTTGGCTGGGCGTTGGTGTATAGAGTCATAAAAGATAAAGGAGTAAAGTATCGATTGGGATGTAGGGTGTAATAGGAAAAAAGGAAGACATGAAATGCAAATAAAGGCCATAGATGCCAATTTCTAGTTTTCTCACTTAGGAATCATATGAATAGTGGTATGTGATCAGGACCTAGAAATGTACCCAAAGTGTGTGATTTAGTGTCTACAAAGTTGGACACAATAGAGAAGCATTGTGGGAAAGTATATGAGTCTAAAAGGAAAGATGATGGAACAATAATAAAAAAAAACTAGATGTAAAAACAAGGAAGATTTTTTACATATGAGATATACAACAGAATATGAAAATCATCATAAATATCTTCAAGACCTTGTTGAGAAATGTGGAATAATAAAGGCTAAATTTGCAAAAGCTATTGATGCAAGTCTTCAGGGAAAAATTATACAATTGAAAACAATATTTAACATTTTAAAAAGGGAAGACCAATATCAGATCTCATTGATTATAAGATATTATTTCAATGTAATGGATTTCAAAAAATTCCAACAACACACTGGTCAGATACCGGTGCTTAGGAAATGACAGTGTATGGTAGAAATTGAAATCACCGATTTGAGAGAGAAGGTAGAAAATACGAATTTTATCACATTATCGATTGATGAGGTCATAACAGTAGACAATATATCATGGGTTTGTATGCATGTCTACACTTTTAGTTTCAATAACCATTTGAGGGAAAATCATCTTCTGGCTATGCAAAAAATGACGAAGAATTACAATTCTGAGAACCTCTGTAGACTTGTTATTAAAAATTTGAAAGAAATATTTGGTATGAATGATCAATAAATCTCTACAAAGATGATATGTGTAGGAGTTGATGGGGTAGCTATTATGTAAGGTCACAAAACTAGGTTTTGTATTCTCCTTCAAATAACCAGTGCCCCGTACATGATACCTATACATTGCATGGCTCACAAAATGATTCTCTCTTATAAGATTATAAGTAATTTTAAAACTGTTGATAAAGTAGAAGAGCTTATATGGGACTTGCATTCATACATGTCAAGCATTTCTAAAATAGTTTTGGAGTTTCAAAGATTTTTTGTTGGAATAACAAATGGTAAAAAATTGTTGAAAGATGTTGACACAAGATGGATATCATTGTATGATCTATCTTGCTAAATTTTTGAGGAATACATGTCATTAGCAGGTTATATGTTCAAGAATCATAGAGAAGTTGACAAGGCTAAATATCTACTGTATCACTTGAAATATTTTGAGAAATTATTAACTTTATGCATTATTTTTCCAATGTTGAAGGAAATAAACAATTTAGTGAAACAAGCTCAAGAAAAATCTATATACATTTTTAATTTTATAAAATTAAGGAAACAAGTATGTATGATTTTGGATACCTTATATTCCACCCAAGACTAGTTTTAGAAGCCAATTTTCAGTAGCTGGAAGGTTTTGACAGATACAAAATATCCCAACAACTATTTGAAGTTCAATATCAATGGTCATCTTTGTATCTCAGTTGATGGAAAAAATATTCCAATGCACATTTTCCACAGAGATCGTTATGTAACAGGTTCTAAAATTGAGGAAGTACCAATCAAAAGCCTTCTTTTTGATGCTGTAGTTTCTGATACATAGAAAAAAATGATGAAGATATCTGAAACATTATCTTCTAAGATCAACCAATGTTTTAAAAATAGTGATCTCCTTGGGGGTATGGGAGTCGTAAATCCCAATTTCTGGAATCCAATGATTGGTGAAGAAAAGAGAGCTAAAATTTTAAGGAAATACATGATTGACTTATGGATTGGTTTTGAAAATCATCAGATGTTAATGAAGGTGAATTGAATGGTATATTGAACAGAAAATTACTCATATCATAGTTACAACATTTTGCAATGATAAGATTCATCAATATTAGACTCATGCTGAACCAACAGAAATGGGAGCTATCACACTATTGTGGAGAAAATTGTATCAGAGTAGCATTATGAGAGAAAGTATAAGTGAATACTTCAAAATGTATGAACTCATAAAGACAATGATTCTTAGGTCTATTGAATATGAAAGGGTATTTAACACACTAACATTTTTGAAATAAAAACTTCACAATAGATTGGACAAAAATTTGGAAACTTGTTTGAGACTGTATTTTCAAGATATAGAATAGACACATTTCCATATGAAATAACATTAGCTACTTAGAAATCCATTGCAGAGCGGAGAGGTGTTAATTAGATAACAATCAATGAAGTCTCTGATTATGCTGAATTTGACTTGGACTATGGCGGGCAAGAAACTGTAATAGATAAAATAAGTGATGAAGGACCATTTAGGATGTGGTTGTTTTAGCTACCAGATAGTTGAATGCATTCATTTTTTGAAACATATATTACGAATCATAATTTATTTTTTTTCATTTACATATATTGTGTATATAATGTTTGGAAATTTTAAATTGCTTCTATGTTTTTATAATGTTTGGAAATAACAGTATAGTAGATATGTTGTGCAAACTGCAAACTGGATGATGTAATAAAAATTAATTTCATTACTAGGAAAGTATGTTCAATCTTTGATTTCTCAATATCAAATCCATAGGCACATGTGTTCATAAAGATATTATAATCCATATATCCCATCATGATTATTAGGATTAATAAAAAACATAGCAGTCTAGAGATAATGTTTTTTGTAATTATAATCTATCTATACACGATGAATCAACTATCAAGATTCAACAACAAAATGTACATCCAAGTTTTCAATATTGAGTGCATACATGTTTGAAACTAAATTGTACAATGTAAATCTAGATTCTAGAGTCCATGCATTACTATTCATCAACTGTACATGCTTGAAAAAAAATAATGTTTTCATTTAACAATAGACATGATATAAATAAAACAATTGACAATTTGGCATAAAGATAATGTTTTCAAATTTCATTTGACAAATAAAATGATTTACATCAATACTTTTCTATCATTTGGATCCTTGTTCTTTAGGAGCTTCTATAACATCAACATTTGAACTATCTTTTATCACACCAGACTGGACTAATTCTTTTGCAGATGCATTGATATTTTCAAGATTTTGTCTATCCTCATTAGTTGCATCTCCTGTTGAAAGGAGAGAAGGATCCTCATCATTTTTTTCTTCAACATAATATCTGGATCCAGTCCATGCTCCTTTATAATCTTACACAATGTATTGTTCTAATTTTTTAACAGAAATTTTTCCTCTTTGAAGGTAATTACACCGTGTACTCTTTCTCTCACTTTTTTCAAGTGCTCATCTAACACTTGCAACTTTGTATTCAATGTATGGTATTTGGAATGCAATTAAAAAATCCCATAATTAGAAGCAGATAAACAATAACAATATAAATTAATCTATAAAAATTTAAGTACTTATCATGGACAAGTCTTTCTCTGCATTTGTAATAGTGACAAGTTTCTTATCTCTATTCCACTTACTATAGTAAGATTGTGCCTCGACATACAAACTAGCCAATCTATTAAGAGTTATAGTCAAAACATTATCATTATTGTAAATATTTTTGGTCACTAAATTACCAAATTGTGCTTGAGAAAGTAAAGCATCAATCGTCACCAGTTAAATTTTTTAATCAATGAAAAATTTTTTCCATGTTTAAAATTATGATATCTTTCATTAATTTCTTTGATCAGGATATTTCACTCTGATATCCCATATCTTCAGCTCCTTAATGTCAAGAATAATATTTTCCATCACGAGGGTTGTAACATTATCAGCCACAAGGATGTCTACTAAATTTTTTATTTTTACATCATGTTGGTTGGATTTTTTGCCAATAAATTTGCCTAATAGAAGTATACAAAAAGTAGCAACAATTAGGGGAATTTACCTTTAGACATATTGAAATTTCCTCTTCTCTGTGAGAGGGGAGTTCCCTCGTATAACATGATTTTGGTATTTTTGATGCTTTTAACCGGAAAGCACAAAAGGGCATCAAATTTGAGAAATAGAAGATATGAAGAGAAAGGAAGAATGAATGTGAAAGAATAATTGCATATTACAAGTAGAGAGCTGCACAAAAGGAGAACTTCCCTATCATATAGAAAGGAATACAATGAGAGTGAAATATGAGAAGCACAAAGTCTTCATCTCCCTCTTGGTATGTTGATATGGCAAAAAGTCCATGTACTTCTCTGATCGACACAAATTTTGATTCACCTAGGCATGATTCATACTATGAAGGATCAAAAACATTAATAATTCAATCATAAGCATTTTAACATATTTTTAATTGGAAATCATTAACATAGCAATATAAAAAGCATTGTATTGATTTGTGTATACAGAGTTACAACCACATATGCAGATAGAAAAGCCTCTCTTAGAAGATGGAATGAAAGAGTGAGAGATAGCCCCATATTATGATTACAATGCAACCTTATATAGAAATCTTTCTCGAAGAAGTAGTTATGAAAATACCTGACCAACTCTTAACCTCAATCCAACCTCAAGTCAACTTAACTTGAGTTACATATCACATTACAATTTACAGATATATAATATTTAATTAATTTGGCAAAACAATTAATTAAATACATTTGAATTTAGTGATCACTTGGATGAGGATTAAATTTCTTCTTCATGTCATCCCATCACCCGTGGTTGGAGAGAATGATGTCCATGCCTCTTCATTTCACTTTCAATTACCATTAAACTACCATTTTCATATGTGTTCATTTACTGTTAAATTCTCTAGCAAATCTGGATCAATTCTTGGTTTTCCTCGCTCTTGTGCATAGATCTGAAAGCCATAGTTCCTATGAGTATTCATTTGTGTAATTTAGTTAAGAAACACCCAAGTTATGAGCTTCCAAATGAATGCAGTTGTCTTGAGTTTCCACAGGTTTTCTTGATGTTCGCGGGACTGAGAATTAATTTCTGGTTGGAAAGGATATTTTGAATATTTTTCACTCTTTTTAAATGTTCCTACATATCCTTATTTTTAAAAATAAAATCTTGGATGATTTTAAATCATGATGAGCCCATTTGACATCACCATTTGCATTTGAAAAGAGGAGGGTATACTTTATGTTGAGCCTTTTGGAATAGAGGAAGGTACTTGCATTATTAGATGAACTACCAACTTGGTCAACTTGACTGAGTTGGTTATCTCCTTGTTTTTCCACTCCTTTTCATCTGCCAAGCCATCCTTATACCTATCCACCAAGCTACATTGTTTACATTGGTGAACACTTTCCTGGTGTCATGTAGGAATTTACATAGGTATTTGTTTGACCACCTTATCAGTTCAATGTCTACAATTAATTTGGCTAAGACCCTATGGAATTAGGCATTGGACCTCATGTGGAGATCCCATTGCTTCATTTGATGCGTTACTTGGTGTTGACGTAAAAACCATACCTAATGCACTGCGGGCGATATGATTGTGTGGGGAAATCAGATTTCCCTGACCCTTATGTCTTGAATGCCATTCAGGCTCCAAATTCCTGACTCATCTGAAACTTGGGTTTTTAACTCCTCATGTGTCCACATTAGTTCAAGGTGTCCCGTTGACCTCTGCAATGGCCATTGACCAGTTTACCATCTGATTTCCATTCCATGCAGTGATTTCAGATCATCATTGCACCAATGTCCCATGGGCCATTAGGGCCATTTATCTCCACCTTACCCACACATAATAGCAATTGGGTGTTGTAGAACTTTATGTCCTGTAAGGATCAAGTTCATTTGGGTCACTCGAGACCCAATTCCCTGCATCCACCGCACTCTTGGCTCAAACTCGGACTTGACTCGCGCTTGGGCTCAGGGTGCTAAGTAAATTTCTTCACTTGCCATGATTAATGGATTTCTTCAAATATGAAAGGTTAGATCCCTTTGACTTTCCACAAATTTGTCTCTTCATATCGAAGCACTTAAATTTCCTATCGCAACTTAGAAAAATATCGCTCTCTAGTGGTTTGTGCACTGGCTCGATGGATTGAGTCCTTCACCATAACCCCATAGCTTGATTTTCCAGTGTTTGATAGCTCAAATGTCGAGCCACCCTTATTTGCAGTTGGCCACTTTGTTGTTGAGTTTCACTTCACTACTTACTGTTCTAATTTCACCATCGCTGATAAACTCAGGGAGCCTAGAAACTTTATGACCCATTTGAGCTGACCTTCTATGAACTAACTTGCCTTCTGATTTTCTCCAATCATGCAGTTAATGAACCACTTATCTTTTTATTGCGTGAACTTGATGCCTCAAACATAACATAATTTGGTCTCTGTAGGATATAAGCTTGATCAGATGATTAAATTACCACCATGGTATGAGCTTGACATTGATTGTAGAAGGAGAAAAAATAATGGCTCGGTACCACTCGAATCCATTAATAAGTTAATTCAGCCCTCAAAGGTAGCTCGATCCTTCACATATAGAAACTTGATGTTCTTTTACTACCATCTCAGTTTACTAATTCATTATTCTATTGGTATGGCTTTGAGTAGCATAACTCGATCTCTAGTGTAGTTCATCTCAGCTCCTAATGCGTCTATAATATTTCTCAGGGTTCATACAATTTGATCTGATCTCCACACTAGCCCGCCATATAAAAAAAACTAAAACTTCCTCATGGTGTGAAACCTAGTCCTCCAGGTAGAATTTACTCCTTCCATCATCTTAGAAGGAATTCTAGATAGCTCAGTTGGTTTTCTTTCATAGCTCAATCTATCATGTTTGAGCTTCGACTATTGCCTCTTTGTAACTTGCGAAGCTCCTTGCATCAATTTACTATGATCTCGGTCTAAGTATTTTTCCATAGCTCGATCTCTAAATGAATCGCTCGGTTTAGGAAATATCTCACTGGGTTCCCTTTACTTTAAAACAACTTGGTTCCTATGAGTATCTCGGTTGAGCAAAGAGCCCAGTGCAAATCAAGGAGAAACTCATTTAAGAGCTCGGTTGAGAAATGCAAAGAAAAAAGACACAACATTTAAACTCTTTCATTTTTTAAAGATCTTGTCAGTTTTTGGGTTTCTATTAAGAATTATTTTGGTCATTAAAAGAACTTTCCCACATCAATGTGGCTCAGCCAAGAGCATAAATTTTTTAAAAATTTCAATCATGTTTCTTAGCCTATTACAATCGGAGTTCTTGGAGCAATGTTTTTGATTTTTCCCTTTTACCTGAAGGTGAGCCTCTTGAAATCATTTTTTTTTGAAAATTTGCCACAAGGATTCTAGAATGGGGAACAACACATCTTCATCCAAATTTTCATCCCCACTTGGGGAAGGAGGATTTGAAGAGGATGGTTGTGAGGTTTTGGAACCTCCTTATGTGTAGAATGAGTGAGATGTTTGGTATGTTTCCTTGCTATTGCAAGGTCATAAATGATGTCAAAACCGAGATACTACTTATCCATATCGATATTATTTAAAATAGAAGTGTCTATGGCACTCTGTACGCTACCAATTGAAAAGTTGGGGAACTCTGACGATGTAAAATTATGCATACCCCCCTATTCCAGTGAATAATATCCTCTTTCCCCTACCATAAGACAAAAGGGGAGGTGGGCGTAGTTGTACTCCTTAAGCAGCTAAGTAGTGCAGATAGCGGTAGGTTGAATATGAGATTGAGGTTTAAAAGTTTTTTGCAAGCATCAATAATTTAACAATATCAGTAAGATGTATTTACAAAGTCAAACAACAAAATAGTAAAAAATTAAAAAGAATGAAATCAATAAATATTTCTTACGTTGTGAATATTTTTGTCTATAATCAACATATTTTGGCACTGGGTGGAAGGGGGGTGATGGCATAACAAATCCTGAATTTAATGAAAACCAGTTAAATAGAATGATAAAATCCTAAAAGAAAGAATAATATAAATAAAATTTAAATCACTATTTATTAATACTAGAACTTGAAGGGTGAAAAAGAGGTGTAGAATGAATCTCTTCTTACTTAGTATGTATGTAGTGTTTGCAGTAGTAGACACTATGTGTCTCGGTGATGTGTCAGAAAAGGTTGTACATTAGGAAAATGGCATATGTCATTGTTAAGACTTATATTATCATTATTCTATAAACAAATTTAATAAAAATTAAAATGATTGTGCATTATGGATTAATTAAAACATGGATTTTCCTAAGTACACATTCTATCATGGATGTGGGACGATTCCATATAACACTGCATCCATTTGGTTCCCATTCTACCTCTATGTTATTGGGTGTTAACGACAACCATAGATTCATTGGTCGTGGTGACATCAATTGAATGTTGTCACTAGAACCCCTTAGGCCCAACAAGGTTATGTGCAAGAAATCTCACCTTATGTTGAGTCATTGTTTCGCTTTCTTTGACCTGTTGAAAACAAATTATATATTTTTAAGAATTGATTTTAAAATGATTTTTATTTTTGAAAAGAATCAAGATAAAATTATTTTAAAACAAAATTCTCACCAAGTATCGGTCCAGAGGTATTACATATTTATCCATGTTATCATGTTGATCAGTTGGAATAGATGTTGATTTGATTCCGTGAAAACCTTCATAATAGAAATCAAGAACAAAAAGAGAAGAATAAATAATTGTACTAGGATTCATAATGGCTTTTTCAAGGTCAGAACAAATCCTTGTTGAAATAAATGTACACCAATCGAATCTAACACCATAAATGGTTTGGAGAAGGTAGTATAATTCCCACTGAGGAAATTCATTACATCTTCCCTATAATACGATGCAGCCCTGGAAAAATTCCACCATGGCTAGGAGAAAGGGATCTTTGATTGATTATGTGTTAATCCCTCTTTTTGGAGGGATTATTAACCTCAACCTCAATAAAAATATCATAATGAGACTCTAAAAATTTATCTTTTACTCATCAGGTAGAATGGTTTTTGTGGATACATACAATACATTTTGATGGGGTAGGCTTGTTAGACGATGAATATCATAAATGTTTTATTCTGATGAAAAATTGGTGGAATGGTAATGCAATAATGAAAGAGTAATCAAAACTATTATAAATTTGCATTAAATTATTTAACAACTTGTATGCTGCCTCATACTGAGGCATGTAAATAAGTCCATGGAACCCTGAGTTACCAATCCAATCGAATTGACTGCTTATTTGTGGGTCTTCCAATAGTTGTAGTAATTGTGGATATAATATGTTTCGGTAAACATAGGAAGGAGTGATAATCAAATTTTTTCTTTGTGTCATGATTCTTGAATCTTGATCTTTTGATTCTTTGAAAAAAAGATGTGTTGGTAGATACATGTATACGAGGATCATAGAACAAATCATGTGGCTAATATTGGAAGTGGACGAGTAGCTTAGAAAAAACCATTTACAATAGTGGTAGAAGCTCTGAAAAACTCTACCTCAGAGAAACCTACAAGTGAAAATGGGAAAAAATGAATGGGGATGGGTATATATAGGAAAGGAAAGGCCTGGGGCATACAGGTCTAGGAGGTAATGCACAATGGCGTGGGAATGTTAATGGGTGATAACACAAGAAGATTTCCATGTGGAAATATAAATAACAATATAGGTTAAGATGTCCAGATATGTAAAGCAACTCCCGTACGCAAAATATCCTCGAGATACTGTCTGATAACAAACCAAGTGTTTAGTCGACCTCCAGGAACACATTGGTATTGTTGGATGACAAGTGAAATGTATTACAAGACAAAAAAATCCTTGTGATACCGGTCGGTAAAAAAAATGCATGTTTATTTGGCATCCAGGAACGTGTTGGTAGTGTCAAATGACAAGTGAAATGTGTTATAAAACGCAAATAACCACAACATGATGTACACCAACATATTTTTGTTGCTGTTCGTTAACATTTCTTAATTATCATCTGAAAACAAAGCAAAAATGTAAACATTGAAACCCAATGACTTGAAAAAACCTCCATTCGCCATTGTCATGAAACCCTCCTTTCCTACATTCACCAAAAATTTGAATTACATTTTCAGAACATTCTCCACCCATTCTATAATAATGTTTTAGAGGGGGATCTTAAAATGAACCCTGGGTATTGATAATTAGTGAATGATTAAAGTACAAGTATTAATGAATATTGTCACTTTTTGGTGTCGTTGCTCGGTAATTTCTAAAGGTGTTATCAAAGATCAAGGTACTAACATGCATGATTTCTAATAACCTAGTAAGTTTCCATTTAGATTTGATTTTTCCATACTATTTCTTTCTAATATAAGAAGCCCTGTAGTGACAAAACGTTTCTTTTCTATGCTTCTGGCGTATGTGGGACATGGTAATCAACTAAGCACTTATAATTGGGAAATTTTTATTAAGCATGATATAATTTTATGTTTATACCTAGAGATCATAGAGGTAGGTTTGTAAGAGTAAACTTGAATAACCCCCTCAAATTTTACTTGTGGAACAAGTTAAGTAAAAAGGAAGGATGTTAGATGGAGTGGAAAATCTTAATGGGGAAAATAATGGTTATCCACCACTAAGAAGGACATTCACTTATCCCATAGAATTAGATCCCAATGATCAAGGCCCTTATCCCCCTAAATTTTACCAACTTTCAGGGGATTAGTCTCAAGATCTTGATCAATTTTTTTTTGAATTCAAAGTGTTATGCCAAACCTATGATTATACCTTAGACACTCAGAAGCTCAATTTATTTCTACCAAACTTAAAAGATACAACCATGAGATGGTTCATGGGCCTAGTCCCCAACTCTATCATACTTGGGAATATATGGAAACAATCTTCTTGGAAAAATTCCAAGATTATTGTAGGGTTAGATACCATAGGGAATAAATCTTTAGGATACAATAGAAGGAGGATGAGAGTGTAGAAGATTATTTAGATCGATTCCTTTTCCTTCATAGGAGGTGTGGTATAGGTCTTGAAATTACCCTTTTGAAAATAATATTCCTTAAAGGAGTGCATGATGAAAATCAAGAGGTTTCTAACTTAATGGGAAAATGAGATATAAACAAACTAGAGTTTACATACGTCATTGATCTTTGTAGAAATTATTCCCGAACTCTCCCAAATATTTGCAAACATAAAGACAATATTTTCAATGGAGACATATCCAAACTAAGAGAAGAAATTACAAAATTAAGAATGAATATTTTAGTGAAACTCAACAAAAATGATGGATAGGGAAAAATCCATAAACACAAAGCCATAGTTCATATATTTTCCTAGATGCGGGGATAAACATGGGATTAAGGATTGTCCATTAGATAATTTTTTTTTTCCTTTTTTATGATTGGAAACATGTAACTGATCAATGTGGATTATTACCCTTGCTATAAATTTATCTAAAACATAATACACAAAGTGAGCTTGAGGTTAACTATGTAGATTAGAAGCAAAGATGAAAATTTGCTTCAAATAAAAACCAATGTTATGCCCCAAAAACCCAATGGTTTCCAAATCAATGGAACACACCATGGTCATATCCTCAACCTTGGAATCAACAAGCTCCACAAGAATGAGATTAGGTAGATAGTGGAATGCACAACCAACATATCATCAACAACCATAGACTCCAGAACCAAACATTTCACCATCATTCCAACAGTTCAACCCACAATATCAATAGTAATGAAATGCTTATCAAGGATTTGGTTAGCAGTTTCATTACTAAAGAATACCCCAGGGACAACAACAATATTTTTTAACTGGACCCACAACTACTATCCCAGATAAATAACCTACCCAAACTTAAATCCCAAATCAAATTGTAGTTAATCCAAAGAATGTTATGTAAGGCAACCCAATGTACACTTTTGAAATTGATAAAATGCTCATAATAAACTCCATTTACTTTGATAACATATTGCTATGCTCAGGAAATATCACTTCCAAACCTTCATCGCAAATCATAGAAGAAGTTTCATAAGACAAAGGACTAGATGAGACAAAACATGAACTTGCTTTTGAAAAGACATCTGAACCACTTTCAAAAACACCATCCACATCTAGAGTTTTGAATAATGATAATAAGTCAAACTAGGAGGGACCTAAGCTAGATTTATTCCAATGATTAAAAATATTAAGCATTGGAATCTGTCTTTTGCAAGCTCTCAGAGATATCCTGGAGCTAAACAAAACCATAAAAGGGCTATGTTTCAAAACTTTAGGAAGGAAGAAAAACCAAGGAAAAGACACGTTGATGGAAAATTGGATAGTATATTAGAAGGGAAGATGAATCCTACCAAATATGGCAATCATGGAAGTCCAATAGTAATAGTTTGTATTGGGAATGTTGAGATTCTAAATGTGTTGATTGACTTAGGAGTTGCTATCAATTTAATGAATACAAATACATTGTCAACATTATCTCTTCCCGATTTAAAATCAACTCCAATAGTCTTACAAATGGTTGACCAATTTTTTGTTAAACCCAAGTGAGTAACAGAGGATGTAATCATTACAATTGAAGCATGGGATTATTCAGTAAAATTCATGGTTATTAAAACAAAAAACAAGAAAATTGGATATCCATTAATCTGAGGATGCCCATGGTTAGCCACTATTGTAACACTCATGGAATGTAGGACATGAGATATGACAATTACTAATGGACATGATTCAAAGAAAATATTTCTATACCCAGCTGCAAAATCTTTTGCCACTTCACGCAAACAATGGTGAATTGGCGATTCAGAGGAGGCTAAGGATATTGTTTCCTCACTAGATGTGGTAATACTACAAGAATACTCATAAAATATCTAGGATTTGAATTAATATGAACTTCATTCACAAGAATTGGAGGTAAAGGAAGACATCTTAGATGAAAACATGCAGCCGATAATCCACACTTTCATAAGGAACATTAATATGACTGAGTGTATTTTCCATATTATCTTCAAAATTTACAGATTGCTACCTCATAAACACCCCTTGAACTGATTACTAAGAGAGTATCTAGTGGTAAATTCTCTCCACCCAAATACAAAATAGTCACCTATTTCTCTAGGGAAGAAATTGGTAATCAATAACTAGCTGACAAAATCAAGAGGAGAATACCCTGTTTAAGATTTTATGCTCTCATCCTCAAGCTTTTTCTTGGGAATATAGTGATATGATGGGTATTCATCCTAACATTTTCACACATCAAATTTATACCATTTATTCTAAACAAGTTTGGCAACCCAAGAGGAGGATAAACCCTAACTTGAGAGACATTATAAATACTAAAATTGACAAACTACTCTAGGTGAGATTTATCTATCCAATCTCAGAAAATTAGTGTCTCCCAATTGGTCATAGTGCCCAAGAAAAATGGAAAATGGAGGTTTTGTGTTGACTACAAGGAATTGAATGAATATACTCATTGAGACTATTTCCCTTTAACCTCCATTCAACAAGTTTTGGATAACCTATCCGGGAAGAGATATTTTTTATTTATAGATGGATTTAGTGGATAAAACCAAAGTATAGTAGTATCAAATGAACAAGATAATACCACATTCACTTGCATATGGGGTAAATTTTCTTATATATTTTTTCCTTTTTATCTATGTAATACTTCTGCTACTTTTCAAAGAGCTATGATAATAATTTTTGCTGATTTTACTCATGACTCTGTGGAATTTTATATGGATGAATTCACATTCTATGGAACCATGTTCCAAGAGGAAATAGATAATTTGGATAAATTTATCTCTATATGCGAGAAAATTTAACTATCTTTCAACCATGAGAATTGTCTTTTTATGATGAAACAAGGGATAGTTTAGGACCCCATGTTTCAATAGAGGGAATCACACTAGATCAAGGTAAAGTCAATATCATTGTACAACTCCCATCACCCAAGAATTAGACTAAGGTAAAAAATTTCTTAGTACATGCAGTATATTATAGGATATTTATATATGACTTTAACAAAAGATCCTCCCCATTGTTTGCACTCCTAATTAAAGATTCTAAATTCAAGTGGACAAAGGCTTGTCAAAAGGATAAAAGAGAAACTAACCCATACTCCAGTTTTGAGAGGTATAAATTGGAAGATACCTTTTCATATCCAAAATGATTCTTCCATTGAGGGAGTAGGGACTATTTTGGGTCTAAAATAAGAGGGAGAGGCAAGGCATGCAATCTATTACATTAGTAAAAATATCCCCTGTTGGGCCCCTCATATAGCTTCCAAATATTAAGGGCATGTAAGTGTGCATGGCTGAAGGAAGCATGCAAGTGAAAGCGCACAAGGCAGTATTCAAAAGGCTTCTTGGAGAACCTAGGATTTGCACATCGTGCGAAGAACAATTCAGGACTTAGCCATTTTTGGCCTTTTGGGACAGAACACATGAAGAACGTGTTCCATTTGGATAAGGTTCCAGCCTGGCGATAGGGTGTCCTGGAAGGAATATACCTTGTGATAGGAAGATCCAAAAAGTTAATCATGACATGGAGAGGCATGCACCTGGGGTGACCCACACCTTGACACTTGGGGCCAGATCTGAGGCTTGCAGAGAAGTTTGTTAGAGCTCAGATGCCTATTTATACGCATGCCCCTTGGCAAAGAACTAGAGACAAAAGTGAGGTAGCGGAGCTCTATAGAATTACTGCGAGAACTATGGGATGAAAATGGGTAAAGGATTCTAGTAAGATGATGGGTAAATGGGGAATGAATTTTTGTTTCATGAGAATACATGTATGAATCCAGACATGGCGCATGACTATGGTTTGCCTCTTTGTGATACTTTGTAACAAGACTATGAATGAATATGATAAGGTTACCATCATGTTTACATTAAAGATCTCCTTCTGTATTATCTGCATGTTTTTACTCTACTTTTGATCTTGTATAATCATGGACCTTACTTGAATGATTAAGTATATTTGTGGATTTACAACTTCTTGGTTCTATTATTCCTATTGTGTGCTTTGTTTCTGTTATGACTGAAGGGGTGTAGAATCCATCCTGAGCTCTATAGCTTCTTCATGTCTATTAAATCACTAAGTCAGAATCATGAACTATGCCTTCCACTAGACTCACATAAAAGAGAGATTCGGCTCCCTCTCGCGCACCTCGGGTGAGCGCCTAGCACCCACTGGGTGATAGGCCAGCGTGCATGAGGTTCCCTTGTTCTTAGTGGGTGAGAAAAAAATGACTACATCTTGGTTCCATTGTGGGACCTCTTTTTGAAGTTGTAGTGGAACATGGCATACATCATGATCTGTGCAAAAAGTGATGGTGGAGCGCTTAACACTTGAAGGTGTTGAAGATTGGTTTAAAAGCACGAGAGGACGAATTCACTTAGAGATTTAGTACCAGGACCTGGGTTTGATACACATGAAGATGGGTGGAAGACACTCTTTATCATGAGTTTTACGAAACCTTCTTCTAGTTGTTTCCCAGTAGAGTTATTCAAATGGCTCTCGGCTTATACATCTAGATCGGGGTGGTATTATAAATCACACCCTTGGACCCAAGAAACATATCAGAACTTGCAAGATGCTGATCTAACGTGGACCCGTGCTATAGATCATTGGTGGAAGGGAGTATTGACTAGCTACACTCTGGAATATGCCATTTCCACGTATTCATGTCTAGAAGTTGTTGAGTTTGAGTTCTTGTGAGAGCCCAGGGGATCATTTCTACATGCTATTCCCCTTGCGATCAAAATCTTGATGGTAACCATGGGTTTAGAGGCATTTCCTATGGCCGGCTAAACCACCCTGAGTGCTAGGTGAGGAAGCTAGGTTGGGGAAGGATGGTTGATCTGACGACTAAACAGGAAAGGGAGGAGAGATGGCTCAAGTATAATGAAGTGTGTGAAAAGGAGATCGATAGACAGTGTGGGATTACAAGTGGGTTATGGAGCCAGACATGGTGGAAAGGAGTTGAGGTTCACGCGGAGGATGTGGAACCCGAACAATTCTGTGGTACCCCATCTTGGTAAGTGTAGGCAGGAGAGAAAACCTTGACGACTTCTGATGAGAGTCCATCGCGTAGAGAAAGAAGAGTTTTGGCGTGCATCTGACCCCACCTAGTGACCAAACCTTGACACTTGGTTTTTTTGAATGAGGGAAAAGTATAGTTGATCCATTCGATATTAGTGGAAGCAACCGATCGGCGTCTAGAAGATACAACTTCTCGTTTGGGACTTCTATGGCTTCACACACTATTCTGGTATTTGGTGGAATGTTTGGACAAGGCACATATACAACTGGTTTTGGAAGCGCGTTAGGAAGTTGGTGGAGGAAATATGACTAGGAGTGGTACTAGTTCACAAAATGTCAATGCGTAATTCAGTGGGAATGACGGGAGTAGTTTGAGCACGACAAACACAGGCCCAGTACCTAACACAAGAGGATATGGAGGTGGAAGTGGTGGGGATGGTGGCTCAAGATCTAGTGGGTCTGGTAGAGGAGGAAACACCGAAGGAAACCAAGGGACTGGATCGGGAGGACAAGGACCTCAGCCACCTCCTCAAGTCTTTTTGAGATGTCTCTACACTTACCAGATTACAGTGGGATAGAAGATGCCACAGAGCATGTGCATAAGTGTGAGCTACTATGGTGCGCGAAGGGGATCACGACCTAGGATTGAAAGGCCAGTCAATTTGTGATGACCTTGCAAGGACGTGTGCATAGTTGGTATAGAAAGTATGACCCTCATTAGACTATTGTGGATTATACCATGCTAAGAAATGCATTCTTGGTGGAATTCCACATACCTGAGTTTGAACAAAAGAGCATCATCTCTCTTAAAGAAATCCAACAGGGCATGGTAGAGAGCGTGCAAGAATATGATGTGTGCTTTAAAACTCTTTTGTCTAAACTATCTTATGATATCCACCCTTCACAACATGCTTAGTGGTTTGTCGGAGGGTTGATCACACCCTTTAGGAGGGCTTTGTCTCATAAAATATTCATGGACCCGCGTGAAGCGTTGGAGGCTGCTTTGCGTGTTGAGGCAGTTGGTAGTGTTGACACTAGTGTTAGCCCATTTCTAGAGGCTCAAATTGCTGTCATGGCTAAGCAATTGGAGAAATTATCTGCCAACATAGTTCCAGAGATTCATGGAGGGATGTGGTGCATGGATTGTAATGTAGAAGGGCACACAAAGGATAATGGTGGGATATGTACTCGGAAGGTGGTGCGTGCCGTAGTGGTAAACTGCAAAATATGTCACGAGGACCATGATGCAAGTAGGTGCCCCTTGTTGCAGTGCGTGATCCATAAAAATGTGTCTTTTTATTGCAAGATATGTACCTCAACCACACATGACACTAAGGATTGTAGATTGATTGACCAGATTCATAAGGCAATCGATCTTGGTGTGTGCCAGACTAACATTGCCAATAGTTCCAAAGGAGGTGATAGTGGGTATGGAGAGTGCGGAGATGGAGGTGCGCGTGGAAGAGGGTTTCACGGAGGATTTCATGGTCATGGTAACCACAGAGGAAGAAGTGAGTTCCCGCGTGGAACATGTTTTAATTGTGGAGCCACATACCATTATAAGTGCGAATGTATAGATATTATACAATGCTCATGGTGTGGAAAAAAACATAAGTACGAAGAGTGCCCAGAGTTATATGAACATATGAGTCAGCAGTACCGGAAGGATAAGGGCACTGCCATGGTGAGTATTAAGAAGGTTGACATGCAATGGCTTCCGTGAGTAATACGTGAATCAGAACTAGAGCCTGTTATGGTAACAACAAGGGTGGAATCTGTGCGCGTAAGGGAAGTGCCTAGGCAGAGACCTCTGGTTTCAAGAGAAGAAGTAGTACATGGGAAGTATCCAAACCCGGCTCACCAGAAAGAAGTCTACCAGGAAACCATGGACGTAATTTGAAGCTTACAAGGGGAGATCCAATGCTTAAAAGAGAAAACTAGAAAAGATGAGCAAAGGAGACCAGTAGAAGCACCAAGGGATGACTTGGATGAGGTTAAGGAGGTGTGTAAACTACTAAGGTAGGAGAATATTATTCCCCTGCTAGGGGCATGGTTGAGAGAAAAGGTGTCGCATGCTGGGGGAGAACATGAAAGGCAGATCCTGCATGCAAACCTCCCACCTCATAGCCTTGATTATGACAAAGAGATTACCTTGAACACAATAGTGGATGGATGGTTACTTAGCTACATCCTCACTGACACAAGCACGAAGATTAATGTTCTCACTCTGGATTCTTGGCATCAAATGGGAAGACATGCATTACAACCATCTTCAAATGTGTTGTATATGACAAATAAGACAAAGGTAATGGCATAGGTGTCTTGAAGGACGTGACCATTACCATTCAGGGGACTAGGTTCACTGGGGATTTTGAAGTCTTGGCACTTGCCGAGGCAGATAATTTCCCAGTTCTACTTGGGCGCATGTGGTGTTATAAGAATAATGTAGATCTCTGGTTTAACAAGGGGTACATAAGCTTTGAAAATAAGGAAGAGAGGGTACTTATACCACTGGTTGATGGGAAGTCCACCCCCTATACTGAAACCCTTGGAGAGGAGGTCCTGGATAGAATATATGTGTGCTCCATAAGAGATCCAGAGACCATCCACCCTACAGAAGGAGTCATCTAGTTTGATGATGCTCAATCTATCAGTGATACAACCAATATATCATGTGATAATGGGGTGCATGGGACTTATGAATTGATTGGGAAACATCTAAAAGGATCAGTGACCAAGACAACCATGGTGCATACAGTTTGGCACCTGGGAGGAAAGGCAATAACCAAGTATTCTGGGGATGCATACCCTGAGCTCTTTTTGAGAGAAATGGAGGCTCAATGGAGGGAGGACAAGTGACGAAGTATTCTAGGTTGAGTTTTGATAGGCACAACAAAAAGGTGGTGGGCCACGCATAGTGAAAACTTGATGGAATGGCACAAAGTTAGGATTGCACTCACTTTCTGATTCTCAAAGAGAAATATACCCATTCCTATCAAGGATTACAATGGCAATGGACCTGCCTCTTCCCACATCCAGGCACATGAGAGGGTCTGGGGAGAATGCGTGGAAGCTTTACCACACTCCATTTGGGTGCATAAGCTATATTTGACACTACAAGGTTGTGTGCATGCTTGGTACATCCATTCTGAAACACACCGCCAAATAGGAAATTGGCAGGAGTTAGCGGCTGACTTGGTTCACACATTCGAGTACCAAAGTACCAAGCAACCAGTTGATGAGGCATTGTAGACTATCAAGCACCTCACTCTGGGGGATTGTGCCATGGTGGAAGATAGATTAGTAAACTTACTTGGTGGACCTAGATTGGAAGCGCGGTTCAAAGTGGAGGAACCAGAAGACCTACAATTCAAACATGCGTGTGCTGAAAAGGAGAAAGGAAAGATGGTATACATTGTTGATGGAGAGGAGATGGAAAGCCTAAAAGTTAACCGTTCAGTTGGAGCACGTGAAGTAGTTAACAGTGTAGATGCATGTGCATGTGTGTACCATGAACCACTCAAAACCAATAAAGTTAATATCAGCTTGGAGAAGGAGCCCAAGGAAGTTGTCATTGGTGACTACTGGTCAAATAAGGAAGTATCAAAGATCATCGATATCTTGCGAAAATTTGAGGATTTATTCCCACGTGGATACCATGAGTTGAAAGGCATCCACCATTCATTGGGGGAAATGAGGATAAAGTTGAAGGATGGTGTGCACTCAGTCAGGAAGAGTCCTTACAGGATGAATCCCAATATGCGCGTAAGGGTTAAAGAAGACCTAGAAAAAATGATAGCATCTAGTATCATTGAGGCTATAGAGGAATCAGAATGGGTAAGTCCAATGGTGATCAAGATAAAGAAGGATGGGTAGATTATGATATGTGTGGATTACAGGGAATTAAATGCTATTTGCATCATAGATCCTTTTCCCACCCCCTTTATTGAAGAGATTTTGGAAGGAGTTGCTGGGTGCGAGGTCTATTCCTTTACGGATGGATTCTCGGGATATCACCAAGTAAGGATTGCCAAGGAAGACCAAGATAAGAAAACTTTCACCACCGAGTGGGAAAGTTTTTCATATACGGTCATGCCCTTTGGGTTGAAGAATGCACCTGTTGTATTTTCACGCATAGTGGTAAAAGCATTTCAGGACTTCATCCAAAAATTCCTTCAGGTGTATTTGGATGATTAGACAGTGTATGGATTGGTCAAGGACCATTGTGATAACTTGAGATTGATGTTTGAAAGATGTCGATAGTTGAGGATTTCCCTCAACATCAAGAAATGTATCTTTGCAATTCCTTTTGGAACGTTGTTGGGGCATATCAAATGCAAAGAGGGCTTACTGGTGTATCCCGCGAAATTCATAGTTATTGTGGGGTTAGGGAAGCCTACCAGCCAAAGCACCATGCATGGATTTCTTGGACACACTGAGTACTACAAAAAGTTCATTAAGGGGTATGCCAAGATCGCCGCACCTTTGGAAATACTGCTTAGACATAAGAGTGCCTTTCGGTGGGGGGAGGCGCAGTAGAGGGAATTTGACACTCTAAAAGAAAGGCTTATCACCGCACCTATTCTACGATTCCCATCATGGGATAAACCTTTCCATGTCCACATGGATGCCTCTGGTACATCAATGGGAGCCATTCTTGCTCAACCAAGAGAGGGGATTGAGTATCATCCCTTGTGTTTTGCAAGTAGAAAGTTGACACCAGCAGAACAAAATTATACAATGACCGAGCGCGAGGCATTGTCAATGATCTAGGCACTCCATAAATTCAGACAATATCTGCTAGTAGATCCCTTCATATTCTACACTAATCATATGGCCTTCAAGTATCTAATAAACAAAGCAGTGTTACAAGGGTGCATATGCCATTGGGTACTTTTATTTCAGGAATTTGAATTCAAAGTGGTGGTAAAACTGGTAAAGAACAATTGTGGGTCAGATCATTTATCAAGGATTTATTTGGGAGAGGATGCATAAATTATCAAGGAAACCATGCTGGATGCACAACTATTTAGGTTATGGCGTGCGCCCTCAGAATTAGAAGACATTTCCATTTTTCTCAAGGAAGGTGTGGCGCCCGAAGGGATGAATGCTCTGGAGAGGAAAAGGTTAGCCATACGCGCCACACCCTTCATGTTGATCAATGGGGATTTGTATAAAATGGGCCATGATGAGGTTTTTTGTTGGTGTGTATTAGAACATGAGTGTGTAGCTATAATAGAAGAAACCCATGGTGGGATTGCTAGAGGACACTATGTAGGGAATGTAACTGCACACAAGATCCTAGTCGCCAGACTATGGTGGGAGACGATTCACCAGGATTGTATTGAGTTTTGTAAGGCCTGTGACCACTACCAGCACCTTGGAAAAACTGAAAAAAGGGATGAGATGCCCTTGCACCCCATCGCCAGCACATAACCTTTTGAAAAGTGGGCAATAGATTTTGTCAGGCCAATCTCACTAGCAGCGCGAAGGAATAACTCACGGTATATCATTACCTATATTGATTATCTGAAAAAGTGGGCGGAGGCCGCGCCCACTAAGGATTGCACCATAGCCACAGCTGCTAGATGTTTGTGGGAGAACATTATCAACAAGTATGGGTGCCCATTAAGCTTAACAAGTGATAGGGGCACTCACTTCTTAAATGAAACAATCAGGATTCTATTGGCAGAATTCATGGTGGCCCATCACAAGACTATACCCTTTATCACCCTCAGGTAAATAGAACTACAGAGGCATTTAACAAAATCCTTAGTCACACATTGACTAAGATATGTGATGTGGGTAGGTAGGATTGGGATGACAAGGTATGAACAGTTCTTTGGGCATACAGAGAAACGTATAAAAGGTTGAACAAGGCCATGCCATTTTAACTGGTGTTCGGCGCAGAGGCTATTTTGCTAGTTGAATTCATGCTACCTTCGCTACGTATAACACATGCAGGAGGTTTGGACAATGAAAAAGTGCTGGAAGAGAGAATAGATGAATTGATAAAGTTGGATGAAAGATGCTCACTAGTAAGATGGAGCTAAACAACTGAAAAATCAAAGCAAAAGGCATGGCATGACCGACACATTAAGAACAAATAGTTTGAGGTTGGCCAGATGGTATTTCTATATGATTCAAAATTTCTACGCCATCCTAGAAAGTTGAAGGTGCATTAGTTGGGTCCTTATGTAATTTCATACATCCTTGATTCAAGAGTGTGCCAGTTAAAATTACCTGGACACTTCAATGGGAGTAGGCTGAAGCTCTACTATAAATAATGCTTCTTGGTGTTTGTAAATAAGGCAGTTCTACTAGTTAGTTTAGAATTTCCTTTTATGTTTTTCCTTTCTTGTTTTTCCCTTTCACGTTGTTGTCTTGTTTTACGCCTTGGGCACCGATAACCTTATTAATTTTTAACTTATGGATGTGCAGAGGACCACACATCAATTTTAGTGTGGGGTGAGGCGATAAAGAGACACATGAAGTTATTCGGCAAGAGGATTAGGTTGGTGGACCATTTGAATTGGCCCTGTTGAAAAGATGCATTAGGAGGAAAAGAAGGTAGATGGATGGCAAGATAAGGTTACATTGGAAATCCACGTATAAAAGGGAAAAAGTGCTAAAAACACGAGGTAGGTGAAAGTAAGAATCATGAGGATGGAAGAGGTGCCTTTGGTGCTGGTAACACGCACACAAGAGTCTTCTGTCAAGATGGATTGTCTACACATCAGAAGGTTGGAAAAGTTTTCACGCAAGGATTGGGCGCAGGTGAAAAAATTTTTGTGTAAAGATTGGGCACGAGTGAAAAAATTTTCACGCAAGGATTAGGCACGTAAGGAAAAGCGTTGAAGTTGGGTTTGTTTTAAAAATGCTGCATTAAATATTGTCGTATGGTGGTAGGTAGCCTAGCATTTAATGCATAAAAGTAGGAAAAGCTATAAATACAAGGATGAGCAGTTCATTATTTTAATTTATGAAAACAAGGAGAATGATTTTCTTTCAAAAGCTAGGGTTTTGAGAGTTGACTCGTGCGAAGGAAAATCTCAAAAACTCACACGTAATTGGTCTGTTAGATCTAAAAACCAGAGTAGAAGTGATTCACGGGTGTGAGGAACATTGTGAAAGAGCACCGTGATCGAAGGAGGAAAATCAAAAAATAGGGTTTGTGCTCTAGGGCACGGGGTGCGCGAAGAAAAATCTCAGATAACTCAAAAGTAACCAGGGAATGAAAGAAAAGGGTAAAATGACGGCCACAAAACCAGTTGATAAGCTTGTAGTACAATCCAAGAAGAGAAAGGGTAAGGGAAAAGGAAAGAAGAAAGAGGCAGAAATCCCCTTGGATACCAATGAGGAATGGTACTTAGAGATGTAATACCCGGATGGGGTTTTGCTGGGGAAAGAGTGGGAGTCCCACATAAGACAGATGACCATGATCGGCTATAATCACCGGTCAAGTATAATTGCGAAGGAAATGGCACTAGAGTTGGTGCACCCCACAAACAAATGAACAAGTGACAGGATGCCAATGTATAGTGACGTAGTCAAGGTGAAAGTGGAGAAGGCAGGGCTTCTCTAGTTTTACGAGCTACCATATTTCAGGAAGCTGAGTGCTTGTTCCAATGGCTGATGACGTGCGTGCATGAAGATTTCTTCTACTTTGTAGGGCACAAAATGTGCATAACTCCCCAGTTAATCTCACACTTTACAAGCCTAAGCTGTAAAGGGGACACGCTCATAGATGACCTCCAGGACGAGGAGGTAATCAAAGAAACCATTACATCCTAGGAGTATAAGAAGGGATCAAGATACTATGACGTCTCGAATATCAGTGATCCGGTGATGAAGATGGCTGTGCACCTTGTCTCCAAGCTGAATGGACAAGAGAGGTGGACCCAGGTGAGCAAGCCCTAGTTGAATGTTTGTAGGAAGGTCGCAAAAGGCACCGTGTACAACATCTCCTAGTACATAGCAGATGAAATCATAAGAAGCACGGAGAATGGAGGAAAGATCTTGTTTGGAAACATTCTATTAACAATTGTGTTCTCAGAAATTGGGGTGCCAGATGCATCTGATAAATTCGTATGGGAGTACCCTGTTGAAGATCCCTCGCCCACAGAAAAATTCTAGAAATACACATGTGAGTAAATGATAGGGGTGCACAAGGTGCACTTAGACAAATGGTACACATGCCTTAGGAATGCATTCAGGGCTAATTGGTGAATTCTTGTGTAACTCCCCATGGTGACTGAAGGAGAAGTAGAGTTTGCAGTATACTAGCACTTCTGCATTGGCAGATTCATCTTGGTGGATGATAGTTGGAGTCCTTGGTGCAAACTTCCCTTCTCATTTACTGCCCAATTTTTCCAGGCAGGAGTGAACATGTATAAGGAGTCAAAGAAATTAAAACTTGACCTATCCACCCTCGACAGTGAACACAGAGAAATGAGAAAGAAGTTGGTCTACCTAGGGAAGCGCACGTATGTTGAAAGGTACGTGTCGTAGGATGTGCACATCGTAAGGCCGTTGACCTTACTGATTGTTGAGAGCGCTGCTACTAGGATCTACCTATGCATAAGCCAAAGTTTGAGAAGGGCACGTACATAGAGAATGACATATCCATCTTGGACGACCCCATGGGAAGGAAGAAACTAGTACTAAAGCATAAGGAGAAAGAAGAAGAAGAGGAGGAACAAAGAGGGGTGGAAAGGTAGAACGTAGATGCTGCAAGGCCAAGTACCCGTGTCTAGAATAAGAGGAGAACGGTGGTCAGGGAAAAGACCTCGGAGCCTGCGAAGCCACCATCCCCTAAAGAACCTTCAGATGAAGAAAATAAAGCATCGATGACTCTGGAGTTTTCTGAAAGAGGAGAAGAACAAGGAACAGAGGAACAAGGGTCTGAAGATACAGATGACCTGAATGCCTATATAGGTGAAAAGGATGATGATGGAGGGGAAGAGCTGGAGGTGGATCAAGAGCCAATTGATGTCCATGATTTGGAGGGAGAGGAAGCAGAGGATACAAGTGATGCTTTCATCTTTGTAAGGAGGAAGGGTGCCCAAAAAGAGGAAGGCATGCGGAGCGAAGGGGCTAGTACCAAGGAGCCAAATATGCCCAAGCTCATTCAGGAGGAGGTGAATGAGAAGGCAACAAGGGAGGTAGAGAAGATAATCAATACCTTGGTCGAAGAGGAGTTGGAGCGTAGTACGGAGCTAGTGCTCGGCAAATTCAAAGAAGAGCAGAGGGAGAAGAGTGTGGGTAGCACAAAAGGCCCAACTCTTTTGGTAACTATTCCCAAGGGCGTGCGTATGGGAAGTAAATGTATGGAAGGGGGAAGAACAACGATGGGTTACATTGATGACCCCAACAAAGTTTTTCACACACATTTGCAAAGTACCATGCCCACCAAGGAGCTCACTGCCATGGAGTCCTTTGACCCTGAGAGTGGATACCTATGAACAAGGAAGATGGTATCATGGGCATTCAACTCCCACCTCAATGAGCCTGAGTTTTAGATTAACCAAGGAGTGGTATTAATGTTTTCCGAAGGAAAGGGGGACAACCCCATTGTAAACATGCAACAACTATCAGATGAGCAAGTGTGTAACGTGCTCAAAAAAGTCTCCATGGAAATCGAGGCTAGGATCTTCGGAAGGAATGACAGGGTTAGAGTCTTGGAGGACTTGTTGGAGAAGAGGAAGGAAGAAGTAGTGAAGCTAATGAAGGATCTTAGCCTTGAGAAATTATTCAGTGCTTAACTGCAGAGGGAGGTTCAGGAGGAAAAGGCCAGGGTACATCAAGTTTCCAAGAAGGTGGAGCTCATCTCCCAAGTGATTATCATGAAGCACCCAGACCTTAACCCTCCCGTGCAAAAGTATAGATCCTCCCTGGAGTGCCTAGAGGACTTGACTCAGATCCTCACCATGGAAAGGCAGCCTTTGGCATTGGAGTTGATAGAGGAGGTAGTAGTGTGCTTGGAGAAGGAAGATAAGTTGAAGGTCATCGCACTCATGGCCGAATACAACAAGGTGCTTGCTGACGTAAGAGTCGCTACACAAACCACGGGGGTCGCTTACGACTATTGCGTAAATCAAGACAAAGTGACACGCATACTACTTGCTAGTGACGAGGCCAAGCTGAAAGACTCCAAGGAAAATAATAAGGGAAATAGAGCCGAGCGAGAAAGGATCATAGCTGAAGTGGAGAAGAAATCCGAAGCCATTGAGAACCGGTGAGTCTCAATCAAAACCCGGCTAAAAGAGCTCTATAAGGTCATCACGAGGAAGATGGATGCCCTGGAAGATCATGCTAAGGAACTAGAGACTGTGGTGGAAACCATTACCACAAAAGGGGTAGGGTTAACCTTAGACAAGGTGAGCACCTTGGTTGGCGACATTTGTACTAAAGCACAGGAGGAAGTCAGCACTTGGAGTGCACTGGAGGCTGACCTACAACAAAATTTTCCCCTTCTTCTTCTTTAGGAAAATTTTCCCCTATTCTTTCTCTCCCCCTTTTTTTATTCTTTCCCCCCATTCTTTTCCAAGGCAAGGCCTTGCATTCTTTGAGAGGGTTCCCGAGGACAGAGAATAGGTGAAGTGTGGGGTAATGTTAGGCCCCTCATATAGCTTCCAAATCTTAAGGGCGTGTAGCCTTGCATGGCCGGAGGAAGCGCACAAATGAAAGTGCACAAGGAAGTATTCAAAGGATTCTTGGATAACCAATGGTGCGTGTGCCATGTGAAGAAAAATTCAGGACTTAGCCATTTTTGGCCTTTTGGACAGAACACATGAAGACCGTGTCCCATTTGGATAAGGTTCTAGCCTAGCGACAGGGTGTCCTGGAAGGAATATACCTTGCGATAGAAAGATCCAAAAAGTTAATCATGACATGGAGAGGCATGCGCTCAGGGTGACCCACACCTTGACACTTGGGGCCATATCTGAGGTTGCAGAGAAGTTCGTTAGAACTCAGATGCCTATTTATACATGCACCCCTTGGCAAAGAAGAGAGACAAAAGTGAGGTAGTGGAGCTCTACAGAATTACTGTAAGAACTATAGGATGAAAATGGGTAAAGGATTCCAGTAAGGATGTAATGGGGAATGAATTTATTTTTGTGAGAATACATGTATGAATCTAGAGATGGTGCATGACTATGGTTTGCCTCTCTATGATACTTTGTAGCAAGAATTTGAATGAATATGATAAGGTTACCATCATGTTTACCTTAAGATATCCTTCTGTATTATCTGCATGTTTTTACTCTGCTTTTGATCTTATATAATCGTGGACCTTACTTGAACGATCAAGTATATTTTTGGATTTACAACTTCTTGGTTCTATTGTTCCTGTTGTGCACTTTGTTTTTGTTATGATTGAAGGGGTGTAGAAGCTGTCTTGAGCTCTATAGCTTCTTCATGTCTGTTAAATCACTAAGTCAGAATCATGAACTATGCCTTCCACTAGAATCACATAAAAGAGAGACTTGACTCCCTCTCGCATGCCTTGGGTGAGCGCCCAGTGCCCACTGGGTGATAGGCAAGTGCACATGAGGTTCCCTTGTTCTTAGTGGGGTGTAAAAATGACTACATCTCCCTAGATGAAAGAAACTATACTACCATAAAAAAATAATTTCTTACAGTAATTTATGCAATCAATAAATTTTGGAATTACATAATAGTGTATGAAGTTATCATTCATACAGACCATTATGCAATTATATATTTAATAAATAAACCCTTGCTTCATGGGAGAATTTTCAGATGGTTGTTGACAAGAATTAAATATTAAAATTGTTGATAAACCTGGTAAATCAAATGTTATAGCTTATTTTCTTTCAAGACTAAGACAAGTGAATGATGATTTCATAGAGGAGAATTTATTTGTTGTTTCCACCTTCTCTCCTTGGTTTTTTGATATGAATAATTATTTGGATACAAGGAAGTTTCCATATTTTCTCACACCTAAATGAAGAAAATAGTCAATTAAACATAATGTGATGTATAAGTCATTAGATGAAATCCTTTTTAAATGTGGACCTAATTATGTACTACATGGGCATGTAGCTGAAGATGAAATATTTTATATACCTAGAGCGTGCCATGATGAACCATTAAGAGGTTTAGTCAAAATAGTGATTCATAAAGTTCTAGGGGCTAGGTACTACTATCCTTCTATGCACAAGGACGTTAAGAAATATGTGTGGTAATGTGATAAGTGCCAATGTATGGGAAAAACAACACTATCAATGGAGATTCCTCTTCAACCCCAAATAGTTATAGAATCATTTGAAAAGTGGGGATTGGAATTCATAGGACCAATTGATACACCTTATTGAGGGAAGGAATATATATTGGTATACACATATTATGTAACAAAGTGGGATGAAGTAAAAGATCTCCAGTATGCTAGAGATGAAAAGGTGGAAAATTTATTGTATGAGCATATTTTTCAGAGATTTAAAGCACCAAGGTCAATTGTATCAGATCACGGAAATCAATTCATGTCAAATGTGATCATTTATTGTGTAGAAACATATCAGGTAATGCACAAGAATTCATCTCCTTATCACCCTCATTCTAATGGTCAAGTTGAGGTTACTCATAGGGAACTAGAAAACATCTTGACTAAAATAATAGATGTCTTAAGAAAGGATTGGGTGCAAAAATTCTTTAAGTAGTATGGGATTACAATACAAGAAAAAAACTATAGGATTTAATTCGTATGAGATGGTCTATGGGAAGAAGCATATCTTTCTCAGAGAGTATGATATTCATACATTAAGGACAACTTCTGAAGTAAGAATTGAATTTTCTGAGGCATAAAAATAAGGAATTATGTAGTTGAATGAATTGGATGAGATGAGATTAGAAGCATTACATAAAAATATGGTAATCTAGCATCAAAGGCATTTGTGGCATGACCGACACATCAAAGAGAGGAATTTAAAAAAAGGAGAATGGGCTCTACTATTTGACTCAAAATACAAGGAATTTAAGGGAAAGTTACAAATAAGATGGATGGGCCCATATCAAATTGAGGGATTCTACAATAATGGTACTGTGCAACTTGTCCTGATTGATGGTGAAAGAAGGGTGATGTTGGTTAAAGGTAATAGAATACATTTATACCAAAAACCAACATCCAAAGAAGAATTCAAGAAGATGTTACAAGTCAATTTAGCTCTCAATTACTTGGATGAGGTCTCCTTGTCCAAGTTAATTCAAATTTAAATTGTTTCTTGAAAAATTTGATTGAATAGGGGATGGTTGAAAACCATAAATGGTGGCCATTCCTTCCCAAAAAAGTGAAAATTTGAAGAAATAACACAAAGGTGGCTAAAAAGTAGAAATGGTGGTCAACTCAGAATCATGCCATGTAGAATTGTACCAAAACAATAAGAAACTATCTAATGTTGATGGAATGTGTGACATGTGATAAGTGACAAGGTATGTGTCATCACTTATTTTCAAGTTATTAAAAGTTTTAATTATGACGATGCTAATTGTTAGTATTTTTCAAAGTGATGATTACCTGCTTCCCATGACCTCTCACACGCTTCCCATACTTCACAATTATTACTCGCATGTTTCCCATAAATTATGAATTTCCTTTATCATTCCAGCAAGGTGGTTATCCATATCGAATTGATCTTCGTATTCCATTTTAGATTTTGCAAAACCAAAAATTACTGTCATTCCTATGCCCTCAACATTTTCATTCCTATGCCCTTAGTATTTTCATTCCTATGCCCTCAACATTGTCATTCCTACGTCCTCATTATTTTCATTCTTTCACCCTCAACATTTTTATTCCTACACCCTTAATATTTTCATTCCAATGCCTGCATCATTTCCATTCCCGTGCCATTTTCAATTCAATTTCTACACCAAAAATGGGTATCAAGCTTAAACATGAACAAACAAACTCTGTTGACTTATTTGCAGATTCCAATTTCATAACTATGTTTGAAAAGGTGGGATGGATGAATTACATGATTATATATGATAAATTCAACCCAAAAATGAAAGAGGAGTTTTCCAAAAATATCACAGAGGAATATTCATGAGTGAAAGGTACACAAATTCTATTCGATGCCTCCATAATTAGTGAAATTTATGGCATTCCACAAACATGAAAGCTACTAAATTCTAGAACTCATTATTATGAGATAATTAAGATATTTTCTTTGGGAAGAAATGATAAATTAGAATTAGTTTTTAATAAAAATAGAAAAGCAAAAGGCATAAAGCGAGCTAGTTTTCCTAAACCATGGGCCGCTTTTGTAAAGTGGGCTATTAAGTATTTCACCCATGAAGGCCAGTATAAGATTATCCTTGGCCTTGTTTTAAGAATCATCATAGACTTGCACCATGGAGAGGCCAAGGAGAAGAACAAAATAAACCTCCTAAATTTCTTGCATGACTATGTTTCTTCCTCCACCAAAAAATTCCGTTGGGGTTCTAAATATTTGAAATATCAAGAGGTAATTAATCTCATATGAAAACACCATTTCATCAAGAAACATAATGGGGTGAGGAAGTTTATTGAGTTCCAAAATAAATATGCCCTAGATCCAGAAGTTCAGCCGAAACACAAAACCCCAAGAATAAAGCCCTTGATAAAAGCAAGACCAAAGAAGAAACTAAGGTCCTCCCAGTCCTCCTAGACTATTTTTGAACATCAAAGTGAGGATGTCCCCTTTATAGATGAACAGGAAGCCACACAAAAAATTAGGAAGTTGAACCAAACACCCCAGGATTCCCCATATTTCTATTCACCTCCTCTAAAATCTATTTTAGAGGAGAAATTTATGGGGACAATTCCCATTACTGAAGACCCTCCTATTGGATGATAAATGAAAAATTCCTATTCTCGAAGGTGAGCCTAGCTCACCAAATGATGAATAATCTCTTACCCCTTAGGTTTTACCCATTTCCAAAGTTGAATATGAACTGTAGTAAACAACAGATATGCCACACAATTTACAACTTGTCCTTCAAGGGAATGATGAATATATCTCCCAATTGAAAACAAGTAAATACTTGTTGACTTAGCCACTCAAACATTCATTAGAAGGGAAATATCATACGATTCAAAAAATCCAACAAGAATTGAAAGATAAAGATTATATGTTTCAATAAATCTAATAGTAATTGGAAGCAAATAATAAGAAAAATTAGGAAATACAACACACAAATGATAACTTGACTATTGAAATTTTAGTTTTAAAGGATGAAAAGGAGAAAATAGAACTCATAACCACCATAGACAAAATGTCTCAAACATATTTTTTGTTTCCTCAAATTGTGTTATTAAAAGGAATGGTCAAATGGATGCATCACTATTATGAGCTAAGAAAAGTGGAAGAAAATAAAATATTGAAGGAAGAAAATAAGGTCCTAATATAGATAATTTGGTTGCGATCTACCATTTATATAAGAAATCACTTCCTTGCAAATCACCTTCAAAATTTTATGTCTTGTTTTTGAAAGAATAATTTTACAAATGGAAAGTCTCTAGGGTTTACTCCAATAAATATTTAGAGTTTGAAACTAATAGGAAATTTATGGCCACATATTCAGTATTAGATATAACTAGGAAGAATCTATTGTGTGAAATTTATGTTCACAAATTTCTATTACTTGAGAAAGTAGAGATCCTAATCAATCTATATGTAGGGGAGGTATAAATAAGGTTATTTATCTCCAGAGTGAGACACCAAACAATTTGGAGGGACCAAAGATGAAATTGTACAATAGAGGAAACTAATGCATGCATCCTAATGAGGCATGATATTATAGCTCATGAGAGATTCTTACAAAGATATATGGCCCAAATACATTGCCTTTAGCTGGTGGACATATACAAACACAAAATTTCCACATGTGTATCACATTTCAGGGCCTATGTGTTGCCAAATTTTAATATGATATTCTTTGCTTGCCAATAGAGGTGGGAAATAATCCTAGAAATCTACAAAAAGGAGGTGATGTATTTAACTAACCTCCATTGGTCAGTGAGAAGATCCAAGGATATATACATAATCATGTTGGACATGCAGGATATTTGGGTAGGTATATACTTCAAACTGCCACTAATAATAACACTGATTCCAAGATGGAATAATAATCAAGATCAACCAGTTACGAGCTATACCAAATGGAGAGACATAATGATTAAATTTTACGGATTCAACAATCCAGAAGTAGAAACATGGACTACTTTTACTAGTGAATATAATTGTACTAGGATTATGGAATCTTTAAATAGAAATGGTTGAATCTATAGCAAGAGGACTTACTAATCCTTAAGTCCCCGTCATTGATGAGCCTTGATAATTCCCATTTAAAACCCCTTTTTTATCATCATCACTTTGTATTAAACTAATATTAAAATTATTGTAAATAGTACTCTTATATACGTAAAGAGACACTTTTGTCCATAAATCTTGTTCATTTTCATCTTTCATACACTTCTTTATATGGGTTGATATAGATTGATTTTTGCACTAACAAGTGTGAATAAAAGACATTTTATAAGCCTAGCACATGACCCACATAAATCCTAGCACATGAATCACATAAATCCCAACATAGGATTCAAATAAAGTTTAGCGTAAGAATCATACAATAGAGTGCATGACTCACATAAAGTCTAGCGTATGAATCACACAATGGAGTGTAGGACTTGCACAACATAATGAGGAATTTATCTAGTCAACATATGAGTTACATAATTGAAGGAGTGCCTAATTAACATCAGCATCCAGTCAACACATGACTTGCAAAATTAATGGAGTTCCTAATCAGCATCAGTTCAGTCAAGACTAATATTATTTGGGTGGTAATTGTATTTAAAAAAACATATTATCTCGTTCAACAAGAGTAAATTGGTAGTTACAAATCCCTATTTTATGGTGGCCAGTACTATATGAATAAATCAAGTACTTAAGTTGTTTCAAATCTAGTTATATCCAAAGTATTAACTGGAAGTTGTTAACAAGGACTCCACTTGCATTTAAAAGGAAGAATCTGATCAATAAGTTACATGGAGTTGTTACCTCGACCTTGTGAATCCTATTTATGTTGTTCTCATTCAGATTTGTTAGTTAAAATTTTTATGTAACTATTGCATTATTATTAAAATAACAAGTTCTCTTGAAGAAGAACTTGACTTTGCTTGGGATATAGGGTGTATGTATTAGGATTAGAAAAAAAGTTAGAATTTTGGAATAAAAAAGAATGTATTGAACTATTAATCAATAAAGGGAATGATTCTTAGTTTTTTTTGCTTCTATAATTGAAACATTGCAACCGGATCAGATGGAAGGAGTAAGTGCC
This sequence comes from Taxus chinensis, assembly GCA_019776745.2. NCBI lineage: Eukaryota > Viridiplantae > Streptophyta > Pinopsida > Cupressales > Taxaceae > Taxus > Taxus chinensis. The sequence goes on from CM034154.1 coordinate 227,422,389, forward strand.
ACTCCTCCAGAATGTGAAGGGTAGTGTTATGTATTGATTTAATTCTTGATTGATTAATAGTGTTATGTATTTCATGCATTATAGCATTTATAGTATTTGAAATTGTTATTCTGTTTCAACATGTTTTTAATTCTTTTAAATCATAGATTTAGGAGTCTTTGTTTATTTCATCAATCTTTGATTAGATAGAATAGGTTCTTAGGAATATTAGTTGGTAAAATAATTAAGTTAATTTAGTTTCATGCTCAATACAGTTTCAACCATGCTTTGTTACAAATAGCCGTAGACACTACTTAGGTATTGATACTTATTGAATGATTAAAATATGACTATGACGCTCGTTAGTCACACCATTAAATTAAAATTATTAAAAATGGATGTGTATATAATAATGTGTGATGGACATGTATTTGATATGTTAAATGTATGTACCTATTCCCTCTCACACTCACCAAAATTTATTTATGTCGCCAAATGTTTACGTTGACCCAAAACCCTAATGGAGTCTTGAGGAGAAAGTGTAAACATCTTATTTTTCACTTGCTAATAATTTCTCTTTCTAAGCTATTTTTGAATTAAACCCTCTAAGTGCATTTCATAAAGGGTGTGTTGAGAAAGGGTTGGTGTCAATTCATAACATGTCGTGAGAGATATTCACGAAACTTATATTACTCACCTAACTTGCCTTATCCTTCCCACCACCACTTGATACCTTGGTACATACTAACACCTTATGTCACCTTTAAATTTTATTCCTATATCACCTTTATACCACCTTCATACATGTTCCATGAATTTTCCTCCAGCCATCCTTCTCTCTTCCACCTCACCTTTTACGAACTAGTTCCAATTAATGTAATCAACCATGATCAATGACATATGCTAAACATCTCTTTACAAGAAACATCATTAACCATGGTCGATAACATCGACTAAATTAAGTTGTTACTTTTGGTTGTGTTCCCCTATTTATCACTTTCATTGTTGTCATTTCTCAAAGATATCATTAAAAAACATGCTCTACTAATTCTCCTGAATTTTCCGTTAAAGGTTAAAATGCCTTAGGGTTTAGTGGAGCTTATACTTGGAGTTCATCATTAGAGAGTTATGATACTAGAAGCATTAAGATTAAGAGCTATGAAAATAATAATGTTAAACTTAGTATTTGAAGTCCTCCACTTTGGTCTACTTAGGTGATGCAAGAACATGTTTGGGTTCATAAGCCATATTGCATCACCTAAAATTATTTAGAGTTAGAGAATAAAGACAGGTGTAATGCTATGCCTCTATTCTGCACACTGAAAAACTTGATCCTTGCATATTTTGTGTGGAGGCCATACAAACCTACACTTAACCATAAAAGCTTGCCTACACCAAACAACACTATATTTTTTTGTAAAATCCACTAACTAATATGTACATTTATTTAAGCATTAAAAAACCATAATGCATTATCCTATGCCAGACAACACTTGTTTCTTATAAATGAAATATGTGGATCATTACATACACATCCTAATCCTAAGTTGATGTTGGTAAGTATTATGGATGCCCCCAAGTATTGCTGATGTCATGAAGCCTTGTAATCCTATAGATCCACTACCATATACAACCATGGTTGGATCTACATACGAAAATATTTTCTATCAACATTAATGTAGTTAGAGGGAGGGAAATATGTAATTTTATCCCTTTCCCATAACCAAAAATAAATTGAATGATTGGGTAAAGCTTGATCCAATGAAGGAGAATCCATTGGGAGCTAATTATTAACCAATATAGAAGATTAGTGGTGATATGAGACAATTTGAGGAATATTTTCAAGGTGTCTTTACTTGGAAAGACACCTTTATTCTCCCTCATGAGACACTAAAGGTTCTATAAGTGGAAGAAATTTGTGAGCATGTAAAGTATTTATCTGTGGATGTGATCTAATGGTTTAGGAATATACTTGTTACTAATTTGAGCCAAGCAAGGTTTTGCAAAAGATTTTCAAAGTCTACAAGCTTATGATAGGTCATAATATTAGAGTTATTACATACTTATTACAACAAATTTTCATAAAATTGTCATTAGAGTGTAGGGTAGATGCAATATAATAGGGGCTTAAAGGAAGGATAAGTGGACACAATTTTTTCTGAAAAATAACGATATATGAGCTTGGAGAGACTTTTAGAGTCACCTAGTCAAATAATTTTGTGATGACATAAGAAGTTAAATTGTGAAATTTTGAATATTTTCTAAATATGTAATTTTTTGTAATACTCATATGAGATAAGTATGTGAAAATTACTCATTTCAAACAGTTACATAGTAAGATTTTGTGAAAATATAAGAAGAGTAAATGTGTATGGACATAATTTTTTTTTGAGAAAATGAAATAATTTTTAAATGAAAGTTCATACAAGGATTCATAAAATGTTGAATATTGTTGAGATTTTTTTTTCATATATTTTCAATTAACACAATAATTTTAAATGATTGTACAATCCAAAAAAGTAGGAAAAAATGAATACACAAGTGTATAGACACAAAATTTTGAGCTTAACTTTGTATATTTGTTTGTTTTAAACATTAGCCAAAAATGCGTAGATTGTTGAGATATAAGTTTTGTAATTTGTTTGTTGATCATCAAAAGGTTATTAAACTATTGCTAACACTAATGAATTAATCATAATGAGTTACATTATGTAAAAATTAAGTAGAAATTGAAATTAATGTTTACTTTGTTAATAAATTTTATTTTCAAAAATTATGTTCTCCCCTCTACAAGCTCATTTAATGTTTTTTTAAATACACAAAACTGAAGAACATGTTTTTCCTACAAAGTTGAATAAATATTCAAAATCCTCAAAAATTCTTCTTGGCTAATCAAATGAAAGTAAAAACTTGAGTTTCAGAGTCCCTAGCCAAAATCCATGGCTATTTAGGAGGAAAAAACATTAATTATTTTTTGAAAAAATAAAAAGCGTGTACACCCTTTGTAAATAATAATTGAATTTACTTTTTTTTGTTCACCTGCCTAATTTGCAACTACATTTGAAAAGGGCACGTGTAATTTTATAAAGGGCCTACACCCTTTGTTGAATTATAAAAACCATACAATTCATATTTCCATTACCATTTTCATAGAAAACTTCACACTTTACAGGTTTTGAATTGGTTTTGCACATGACATACATATGAATTCTGCATTTTGTCTTGTATTAAACATTACAATTGATCTTTTTTGTTATAAATTTGATCCTTATTTAATTACAGAGCATAAAAATATACCACAGGGTCTGATAGATGTTGCCGAAGATGAATTAAAAAGTAAACAAATGAAGAACTTGAATTTCATTCAGAAAAAAGGAAAAGGAAAACACTTAAGAGACTAAAGAAAAAAAGGTTATAATAAAGGCAAAGGTACTTATTATATAATAAATAATATTTCTATTGAGAATAACATGTCCCATTCAATCGAATTAGATTTAGAAACATATTCTAGTGACAATAAAAAAATATACTATCAAATGATGAAACTAAATATGTAGGACATGGTAATGAATGATGAAACACATGGAGAAACACGATGTGATGAAGCATTTGTCGATAATGAAGTATTGGATCATGATGATATTTCATAATGATAGATAATATGATCATATTATGACACTAGTTGAACCCATTCCAAATGAAGACCAATTTACTAGCCATACAGAGTTAGATGTTGACTTAAACACATCCCCTTCATATGGTTGAAGCAATAACACCAAAACATATAAGAAATGATGTCTTATCTAGGCCCACCCCTCCATTTAGATAATTGGAATAATGAAAAGATATTTGATTGAAATAGATATGAGAATATATTAGTACCCATGAAAGGTAAAACATTAAAACATACAACTAGATGTCAAGCTAAAAAAGTGTGGAACTATGCATTTGAGAAGAAAACACATACAAAATGAGGTCAATTATTTTTTAAAATTATGAAAATAATTAAAATGAGGCATTTGATGCATACTTTATGGTTGAGAACAAACAAACTAGAAGGAAAAATAATGCAATCGTAAAGAATCTAAGTGAATCATTTAATTCAATATGTAAAACGAGTTGAAATAAAGATATTAATGTTATTATACAAATATGAACTAAGGCTATTGTGAGTAATTTAATAGGTGCACATCGATTTGTAACTAAAAAAAGTATAACCCCGAAATTAAATAAACTTTATATAGATGTGTTCTTAGAAGAAGAACAAGATTAGATGATCTTTTAGTCATGAAGTGTTGTGAATTTAGTGGTAGAATAAAAATAAAACACAAGGTATTAGTAGAAGTAATGGGACATTTGATAGAAAAAATTTGGCAAGAGAACAAAAGGGTTTCACCTAATCTTAAAGATGTATTAAGAAGTTTTTTTAAAAAACTTCAGGAGCCACATCCACGAAAGCTCTTGGAAACAATCCAAATATAACTCATAATAAGTTTCTTGAAAAATATAAGGATCAATTGAGGATCAACCAAAATTCATTCGAGATGTACAAACCATTCTATGTCAAAATTGAAAGAGTTGACGAATTGTATCATAAATTACGCACCACGATGAAGTTTCACTCTAGTTGAATCGTAATGGCTCCAACGTAAACACAAGGAAGAATCGATCAACAACCAAATAACTTGCATAGCATAAAAAATATCACACATTTAGAGAAAGAAAACAGAGTGTCTTGGCATACTCATAAATGTCAAATGAAGGGATATATATAGGGTGCTGAGTAACCCTAGTACATGACACACAAGAAAACCTAAACCTTGAAGGAGTGAAGGATGAAGACCTGGAAGGAATTCATGTGCATCGAATAGTTTCACTCCACCAAGGTGTAGGAGTTACGAGATTAAAGCAATCAAGATAGCCTTATAAAGCAATGTGCATGCACATGAGAGCTCAAGATTAAAAAATGGAGTAGAATGGAATTTTTTAGCTTATCATAGATCAAAAGAGATGGTGTACATATAGGAGAGTGAATGTGTAACTCCCATGTAAGAGAAGATTCCTCCATAATGGAGAAGAGGAGTTACTTTCCCAAATGAGAATGTAACTCCTATGACAAACATACACTTATAAAAGATTGTGTAAGAGAATCTATCATAACTAAGATGACACCTAGATCCATGTCCACCTAAGTGAGATGACTCACCCGATGAGGTGGAATAGCACTAAATAAGTGAAGAAAAATACCACCTACACCAAAAAACCTAACCCTAAACCTAACCCAAGTGAGATGACCCTCCATATGTGTGTGGAGGACATATAGGATCTCACACACCAACACCCACCCTTCATCGAAGTTGGGGTAGTGGCTATGATGAGTCAGAAAAAATGGAAGAAAACCCTAAACAACTAAGAAAGATGTGTTAATGGGGCCCGTCAACTAAAGGCCTGATAAGGTGCCCATATACAAACAACATCTTCCTAGAAATGCCACATACGTAGAAATGTCAGAGTGTGAAGAGTGAACACCTGTAGAAAGGATGTCCAACTGATGTGAAGGAAACAAAACATCCCCCATAATAGAAAGTGGATCAATGAAGGTATCCAGAAAAGTGGAAGTGGTAAGATTCCCAGAAGGGGCACTCCTAACAATGGAGATGATGAACTCCTCTAAAATACTTGTAGATGGATGAGGAACATGTAGTACATCACAAGTGTACTCTACGAAAAGTTGACTAAGGTCAGGTAGATACTCATCCCAATGAGGGGGCTCAACAAATAGAAGAGTGATGTCAGTTAGGTATGAGTCATCTAATGAAGGTAGAGGAGTGAAAGGGGCCTCACACACTAAAGGTGGAAAAAAGGCAGGTGTGATGATTGTATGAGACTGAATAGGATACTACTCGATATCTGATGAGATGTGTGATGTGTCAACACTCTCTGGAATAGTGAGAGGAGGAGAAGAGTCCTCTGTAGTACTCTTGACATCAGAAATGGGTGTAAAATCCTTGTCATCAGAAGTAGAACCAAGTGAGTTTGTGTCAGTAGAGCTACCATCACATGAATAAGAGGAGACAACAAGATTAACAATAGCAACAATAGAGGAATTATGTGAAGGGTCTCCATAGAGGGACTGAAGAATGCTCCAGACACGATGGGGTGGATTTGAGTCTGCCACGTGAAACCAGAGAGATATGGAGACATGCATCATCAAGTGACCAAAAACATGGTTGCAAGTGTCGAGAAAGTCCTCCAGATAATGATGATCAGTGGGTGCAGGAACTGGCCCAAGTAAGAAGGGTGAAAGACCCTTGTGAGAAAAGTAATGTTCCATTGAAGCACACCAAATTGAATAGCTCCCTCTCCCAGTGAGAAGTTGCGAAGGCTGAAAAGCGATCCTATGATGCTCAAGCCTCGAAAGAGAACTCTCCATGATGTGGAATCAAAAAGTGCATGGTGCACAAAAGCAAGACGTCAAACTCGGTCGATAATGTGTCTACGTGTAATACAAGGCCCAAGAGTACTAGTGACCCCCCCCGAATGTGGAACTTTATAAAGTAGTGCATTTACAAAACTAGTAGTGTCATCATGTAGTGTGCGAGAAATCATGAAACTTTGACTAAAGAAGTGCTCAAAAGCTAGCAGCAAGTCAAAAGTTGTAGCAAAAATACAATTCCCACAACTGATGGAAAATGCCAATGAATTTTGCAAACTGATTAAAAAAGTGCCTGAAATGGGTGCAAAGGGTGTCGTGTGGGTACTCATTAGAAATGCCATCAAATTTGAAGTAGGGTTTGTTTTGCTTGCGAGGGGGAATTAGCCTCCTGCCAACCCTGGACCTCGTCCTCAGTCTTTGACACACGAATGAAGGACATAATTACAAGAAAATAGAGCCCAAAAATTATTACAATGCCATAAAATAAATGTTTTGCCTCAAAAAATTAAAAAATAGGGATTGTTTTGACCACTAAACAATGTTTAAAAGGGAATGAGCTAGTGTTTCAAGGCATGGATTCATGTATAATGCTGCATGATTGATTGTATGGCCACATGTATGAAGTTGGAGCTGCTTGTAGACTATGTTGAGTTGGGAGGTACTGCAAGAGAGAGTGTAGCCATTGAGATGTCAAAATATCCACATAATCCTCTACTAATGAGAACGGATTTGTAATAGCCGGTGAGTGTGTAATGTTTAGCCCATGTGTAGCACCTGTGGAAGACTGAATGTAGAAGGAAATGACATGGGACATAGTAGTTTGAATATGACCAAGTAATAACCATGTAGCCAAGTGTCTAGCAGAGACTCTCGAGTCGAGTAGGGAGCCAGATCAAGTTGTAATGGCTGAGAACTAGGAAACTACCAATAAAACGAAGATGGGCACATAGTAATTTCAACCAAGCAAGAGTGAATATGAGCTCAAGTTGTGCACATACAAGACTATAGGATAGAACCCCCAACTGTGAAAATCTACTAAGCCAAATAATATAAAGTTTGGTGCAATCGTGTATAGTGAGGTTCGAAGTGAGCAACCCGAGAAAGCTCCAATACGAGCTAGGCTAGTAAAGTACACAAAGCACAAAAAATCAGTACAAAGGGAGTCTAAACTATGCAATACGTCTAGACTGAACCGAGTGCTAGGTCAAGCTAATCAATGGAAAAGGAAGTGTGAAAAACACAAACCATTAATAACGAGGCCTTTCAAACCAGTGCACAAGCCAATGCAAACCGACGACCAATGAAAGAGACCCAAGTTGATCCAAAACAAGATGCATGAGCCCGAAAATTTAATGCATGATATGGTGAGTGGACCGCCGAGTTAGGTGAGTAGGCCAGTCAAGTGCAAGTCAAGATGTCCAAGGCAATGTATGAGCTATAGGAGAGTAGAGCACTGACCAAAATGAGTGTAGTCCCAACGATCCAATCGGTAGATCAATTCAAAAACCAGTCATGCAAAGGTAAAACCCATGTTGTGTGGACTGAATGTAGGCACAGTGAAGAAAGAGCATATAAGCTCAAAATTGAACCATAGTCCGAGTCAAATTCAAGGAAAACAAACTCGGTGAATTGGGTAATGCACGAACTGAAAAAATGAGTGCACGGGTTGAAAATCAAGTGTAGACCAAGATTCTAATGGAAAACAACTTCACAGACCTAGTGACAATTGATTTAAGATCAAGGCCAACCAACAAACGATCAATGAATGAACGATGGGGTGAGTTGTTAAATGACAATGAGATCAATGCACGAGTTTTCTAGATGCATACGAGTCACCACAAACCATGCACGAGAAAACCAAAAATGAGCCTCTGAATCCAAAAACGTGCCTGAGTAGCGAGTTCACAAACAAATCATATGAATCTCGAAATATGCAAGTAGAGAACATGCAAAAGAGAGCTTACACAAGCAGCTACACGGTGAAACAAAAATGGAAAGCAACGTGATTCTAGTCCTTGAGCTCTAATACCATGAAGGAGTGAAGGATGAAGACTTGGAAGGAATTCATGTGAATCGAATCGTTTCACGTCACCAAAGTGTAGGAGTTACGAGATTAAAACAAACAAGATAGCTTTGTAAAGCAATGTGTATGCATATGAGAGCTCAAGATTAAAAAATGGAGTAGAATGGAATTGCTTAGCTTATCATAGATCAACAGAGATGGTGTACATATAGGGGAGTGAATGTGTAACTCCCATGTAAGAGAAGATTCCTTCATAATGGAGAAGAGGAGTTACTTTCCCAAATGAGAATGTAACTCCTATGACACACTTACACATATGACAGATTATGTAAGAGAATCTATCATAACTAAGATGACACCTGGATCCATGTTCACCTAAGTGAGATGACTCACCCGGTGAGGTGGAATAACACTAAATAAGTGAAGAAAAATACCACCTACAACAAAAAACCGAACCCTAAACCTAACCCAAGTGAGATGACCCTCCATATGTGTGTGGAGGACATATAGGATCTCACACACCAACACCCCCCCCTTCATCAAAGATGGGGTAGTGGCTATGATGATTCAGAAAAAAAGGAAGATGCCCCTAAACAACTAAGAAAGATGTGTCAATGGGGCCCAGGAAACTAAAGGCATGATAAGGTTCCCATATACAAACAACATATTCCTAGAAGAAGAAGAAAAAAAAGGACTACGTAGCCCAAAGAAGATGAGAAGTTGCAGAAGACCTCACCCTAAGAAGATACCATGTAAGTGAAGAAACTTCATCTCAATGAAGGGTTTGGTAAATAAATCTACAATCTGATCAGCTATGTCTGAATGTACTAAATGTCAATGATGCCATCATGAATAAGCTCTCATATGAAGTGCATATGGATCTCAATGTGCTTCATCCGCTGATGCTGAAATGAATTTCTACAAATAGAGATAGTGCTTGTGTTATCACAGTAGATAATGGCAGGTCACCGAAGGTGGATTCCAAACTCTTTTAGAATACCCTATAGCCAAATAGCTTCTGTGGCAATGTTAACTGCTCCTCTACATTTTGCCTCTGTAGATGATATCGCAATTGCATTCTACTTCTTGTTGGACCAACTAATAGGACCCAAACCAAGAGAGAAACTATAGCCAAAAGTAGATTTACGATGATCTAAGTCACCAGCCCAGTCAGAATCTGTGAACCCATTCAAGTCAATATCTACCCCTCCATGATAATGAATGCCATCAGTATAGGTGCCATGAACATAATGAAGGATCCATTTAGCTGCTTTCCAATGCAGCTCATGTGGATCCTGCATGAATCTAGACACGATCCCAACAGTATATAATAAATCTAATCAAGTGTGAGTCAAGTAAATCAAGTTCCCTACCAACTGTCGATAGAGGGTGCCATCAACCAAGGGATTAGAGCAATCAGAAACCAACTTAACCCCAGAAAGAAAAGGAGTAGGAGAAGACTTGCAATCAAACATTTGAAAATGAGCAAGCAAGTCAAGAGCATACTTAGGTTGTGAAATCAAGATTCCCGAGTCAGATTGTGAAATTTGGATCCCAAGAAAGTAATGAAGCATACCTAAGTCAGTCATGGAAAACATGTTGGCCAAGGTGGTCTTCACATAGTCAATGATAGAGGAAGAGTTATCTGGTGATCAACAAGTCATCAACATAGAGAACAAAGAATGAGTATGGAGTCATCTTACCATAGAATATAAACATTTGGATCAGAGTGACACCTAGTAAACCCTAATGTAAGTAAAAAGGATTCCGTCTTGGCATACCAAGCCTGAGGGGATTTTTTAAGGCCATAAAGAGACTTATTTAACTTACAAATGAGGGAGGGATCATGGACAAAACCCGGAGGTTGTTCTATGTAGATCTCTTCCTCTAGGTCCCCATGAAGGAAGGCACTCTTGACGTCCATTAGATGGACTTTCCATCTATTTGCTTTGGAAATGGCAAGGGTCAGTCAAATAGAAGTCATCTTCACAACCAGAGAAAAGGTTTCAGTATAATCAACCCTAGCTATCTAGGAGAAACCCTTAGCTACTAATCACGCTTTAAACTTTTTGACATCTCCATCTAATCCATACTTTATTCGGAACACCCACTTACACTGAACGATTTTTCTTCTTTTTGGAAGAGGGGTGAGATCCCAAGTATCATTCTTCATGAGAGAGGAATACTCCTCATCCATGGAAAAATCCCACTCAGGAATACCAAAAGCCTCCCAAAAAAACTGTGGATTAGAAGTAGAGGTGAAAAAAGAGTGGGGTCCAACCAAATATGAGCAAGTACATCTCATATCCGAAGTATCTCCAACTAAATCTCTTGCACTTTGCAAAGTTTTCCTAGCCCAAAGAGGACCAGGAGGATCAAGCTTGGAGTCGGAAGATTCTTCACTTGAGTGAGAAGGGACATAATCCTCATCATCACTACTGTCAAAATAAGAAGACTCAGAGGTCTGATGGTTAGGAGGATTAGGAAGAGGAGCACACTTAACGGCATCATCATCTGATGAGTTAGAATCTGAATCAGCGATATGAATAACCTCAATAGGTGGAGAAGTAGAATTTGATGAAGACCATAAAACTTAACACTTCTCTCAATATACATCTCATGAGAAGTAGGATTCATCAATCGATATCCCTTCACACCATCAAGATACCCTATAAAGATACAAGGTTTGGATTGTGGTTCTAAGTCCTTCTGTTTCTTCTTGGGAATCTGAGCCATAGCCTTGGATCCAAAGACTCGAAAGTGCTCAACATCAGGTTTGCATCCAAACTAGGCTTCAAAGGCTATCATCTCTCTTACTACCTTGTGTGGAACACAATTCTAAATGTAATTAGCACAATTCATTGCTTCAGCCCAATACTACGGAGGAAGAGACTTCAAGTTAATCATACAAGTGGCCATCTATTTAAGAGTATGGTTCTTTCTTTCTGCTACTCCATTCTGTGAAGGGATGTATCCAAATGTATGCTGCAAGGAGATACCTTCAGAAGTATAGAAATCCATGAACCTATTGTTTACATATTCACCTCCATTTTCGGTTTGAAGAACCTTGATAGACCATTCCACTTGTTTCTCAGCAAGATCCCTAAATTCCTAAAAATGTTCAAAGACTTCAAAATTAAGCTTAAGAAAATATACCCAAGTATATTGTGAATAGTCATCAATGAAGGTTCACACATAAAGAGCTCTAGTAAATGAAGGAGACGGAAATGGACCAGAAATATTGCCGTGAATAAGATCCAAGGGACGAGTAGCTCTCCAGGATTTTCCTTTGTCAAAGTTATTTTCAGGATGCTTTCCAAGGGTATAACCCTCACAAAGACCCTTAGAAAACTTGATGCGGGGTAATCTATTGACCATTTCATTTTGGCTCAATTGTTCAAGGTAGTGATAATTTAGATGTCCAAAATGCTCATGCCATAGCTTACTAACCTCATTTGTATGAGTGAGCAAGGCAGTGGGCGTAGAATCAGAAGTAAAGTGGAAAAATGTATATAACTGTGAATTATGATCCACCTTTCCCTCAGCCACTGTAGTGTCACCGTTAAGCTCATGAATAATCACCAAGTTAGGACCAAATTTCACTTGCATTCCTTCACCAAGGTGAGTAATTTGGTAAACCGATAGGAGATTGGTAGAGAGATTAGGAATGCTCAACACTTGGTTGAATGTTCCCCCATCCATCTCTATCAATCCACTACTAGAAACTGACACTGTCGTGTCATTACCCATCATGATTTGGGACATTCCACAAGGCTCGATGTTGGAGAACTCAACATGTAAAGAACCCATGTGATGCGAGGCACCAGAATCTATAATCCACATCGATGAAGGAGAAACTTTGGCTACAAGGGCCTTTCCTTTATTCTTATCAGATTTAGAACCTTTTGCAGTGGAAGAATCGGCCTTCAGAGCATTTTGTTTGATAGACTTAGGAACACCTATTTTATTTTTCTCAAGTAATTGAGTAAGGTGATCAATTTGTTTTCTCATACACATATGCTCTTTATGACCAGGCTTCTTGTAATAGGAACAAAAATACATGTCTTTCTGTGCTCTAGGCTCAGAAGCCGAAGTGTTCATGTCAATTTTAGTTTTGGTCTTAGTTTCCTTCTTAGGTTGATCCTTTTTTTACTTCTTCTTTTCAATCTTCTTTTCCTTACTAGTGCTTGCTACAAGGGCATGTGACTTGGACTTGAGAGACCCCATTTGAATGATTTTGTCCTGTTCTTGAATGAGTTGGGATGAAAAATAGTCAAAGGAGGGCATATTCCAATCCTTTCCCAAGGTAGCTTTTGTAGCGTAAAAAGTTGACACAAAGACAAAATATTCAGGACCTAACTTAGAGAGAATCGAAAAGATCAATTGAGAATCTTTCTTCTCTACTTGACATTTTTTTAACAACGATCTAGTGTGGGAAAACTTTGAGAAGAATTCTTGTAGGTTTTCAAAATCAATAGGATTTAACCCTAGTAGTTCATTTTCCAACTCATGCACTCTCATGTCATCGTGTTGTCCAAACATTTCATCTAACGTTGTCCATGCAGACTTAGGTGTTTCAGACGACTCAATGTGGAAGAGCAAGTTGGGACAAATGGACATATAAAGAAGACCTAAAGCTTCATCACTACGGTTTAACCACTTAGATTTTTCAAGGTCATCGTCTGGTTCAGTCTCAATTCCCATGGTGCTGTGGGATAACCCTTTATCCCTTAGTTTCATAATTATTTTTTATCTCCGTTCGAAAAATTTAAACGACGTAAGCAAAGGAATTGAAAGTGCATCCATAGTGAAAAGAGAGAGAAGAAATGTAAAAAAGAAACACAACCACCTAGGACAATATATTAACCCCCCTTCTTTCGGAACTTTATAGTTTAGTGTGTTGAATACAATGGGTTCCGAGCGTGCATCTGGAAACACTTGGTAACTCACCTTACAATCAGCATAATAACATGCAAGAGAGGAGACCACAATCGTGTTTCGGGAAGCGCAGCAAGTGACACTGTACACAAACACAATTGCTTAAAACTAGGAAGGAGGTGAAATCAATCCTGGTTGTGAGAAAAATTGTCTCGCATCGCAATGGATACCCCCTTGCTGCAAACTATGGCAGATGTGCTCACTAGTTGCAAGTAATAAGAAGGGTAAAATACAATGTTTAGATGAACTCAGGATGAGTTTTGATGATCTTCATAACGCCGAAAAGGCACGTGAAAGACAAGAAGTGTTCAGAATGTCTCTACACACTTGAGCATGCGATTAGTAAAAAAATCAACAATAACGCGTTAAAATTTTACCATTTGGAAATGTCCTATTTAGCTAATTTTAGAGCTATTTGGACTAAAAAATGATAAAGAACATTAATTTTAAAGGATGATTTTAAATAACTACTAAACGTAAATGAAGTTTAATTCTGGAATTAATAAAACTAGATTTAATTAAATTAAATCTAATTAATTTCTACTAATTAAAAAATTAAATTGAATTAAAATATATATTCCCCCTTTTGTTTAAAAACTTCCACTTTTTTTAAAAGACAAAAATTTTAAAAAGATAGAAACTTGCTATAAAAAATAAATTTCCCACTTGATTAAAAAACCACCAAAGAATAATGTAGAAACTTTCTATATATTAAAAGTGAAAAAAATAAAAAAATTACCACACAACTTACCAAATTGAATAAAACTTACCACACAATGATTGTTTGAAAAACTGCAAAAAGGAGGGAGACTTGGGAGGATCCCGAGTTGGAGTGCAGTAGGTGAGGGAAAAAGTGAGGATCCCAGTGTAGGCACAGAGGAGAGTCATTTGGAGGTTGAGCGGGATAGAGCACACAGTCTGAGCAAGGCAGAGTGGGAGTCTGAGCAGGATCAATCACAGAGCAGGGGATGCACTGGGTGAGGAGACAGACGCAGCTCAGCTCGAGACAGGGGCTCTAACAGATATGTGTAGAGGCGAGGGGATGACACAGCAAGGTAGGAAGGCCAAGGGTCAAGGGGAAGATGCATACCACGTTGAGCAGAGGAGGGCTATTCGAAGCAGGTGGACCAAGCATGGGAAGTGAACGAGGTGGAAACAGACTCCAAGGCGAGGCAGAGGCTCGCAGGAAGGAAGTAAGGAGCTCCAACTTTGCCAGAAAACGGTTCAGCTAGATGAAAATGGAGCTCAGTTAGAGAAAATGTGAGCCAGAGAAGGAAAACGATGGGCGCCAAGGGGTTGAAGCAGAAACGGCTTGGGGCAGAGCATGAACAACACGCCAAAAAAAATATAAGGCACAAAAATGACTCACAAGGAGCTCACAGACAGGGGCTCGGTTTGAAAGGAGCTCATGGAAAGCTAATTGGAGGAGCTCGATTGGGAGGAAGGTATAGCTCAGAGGAGAAGAACACTACAAAACCTTCAACATGAGATTTGAAACTAAATCTGTGAAATACCATGCAAACACAGAAGAGAGACCAAAAACAGAGATCTAAAAAATTCTAGTTTAAAAAAAAAAAATAGAAATTAACCACTATTTTAAATGATCTACCAAATTTAGTAGTAGTCAGCTAAATGTAGCTGCAAAACCCTTGATAGCTCAGGAATACCTGAACATGCACGAAGATCACAGCAATCCCGAAAACTTTCCAAGAGCAAGAAGTTAAATACGTTAGCAAGGAAAGACCAGAATATAATGATCAAAAACTTACATGAGGAGTTACAAAAAAATGAAAAACAAGAGTAATCACAACTAAAAAAAATGAGTGCACGTTTACCCGATCTCAGCTCTGATACCATGAAAGAGTTGACGAATCACTATCAGAAACTATGCACCATGATGAATTTGCACTCTAGTTGAATCGTAATGGCTCCAACATAATCACAAGGAAGAATCGATCAACAACTAAATAACTTACATAACAGAACAAAGCTTGCACATGTAGAGAAAGACGATAGAGTGTCTTGGCATACTCATAAATGTCAAATGAAGGGATACATATAGGGTGTTGAGTAACCCTAGTGCATGACACACAAGAAAACATAAACCTAACCCTAAACCTAACCCAAGTGATATGACCCTCCATATGTGTGTGGAGGACATATAGGATCTCACATACCAACATAGGACATTGATTTGTAACTGAAAAAAGTATAACCCCAAAATTAAATAAACTTTATATAGATCAGTTCTTAGAAGAAGAACAAGATTAGATAATATTTTAGTCATGAAGTGTTGTGTATTTAGTGGTAGACTAAAAATAAAACACAAGGTATTAGTAGAAGTAATGGGACATTTGATAGAAAAAATTTGGCATGAAAACAAAAGGGTTTCACCTAATCTTAAAGATGTATTAAGAATTTTTTTAAAAAAAATTCACAAGCCACATCCACAAAATTTCTTGGAAACAATCCAAATATAACTCATAATAAGTTTCTTGAAAAATATAATGATCAATTTAGGATCAACCAAAAGTTATTTGAGATGTGCAAACCATTCTATGTCAAAATAAACCTAACATGCACCACCTGTTGTAAGGTCCACATTGAATTTTCTATTAATTTTGATGTTTTATACTATATTCATTGTACTTTACATACTGACAATATTATGTAGGAATATATGGTACCTTCTCTACTAAAATCCATAAGAGAATTATTCCCAAGTATTTAATGTAAAATACTTGATGGAAAATTTTATTTTCCTAAAAATGTTTAAATGTAACATGTAAATAATTGTGGTAACTTGTCGCGTTGGATTGGTTGTACACATGAGGAAATGGAACATGAGTTTGGAAAGTAATTGGTTGATTTTAGGAAATATAATTATGTAAAGTATGCATTAAAATAGTGACAAGATTTATTAAGATGTGAGATGGTTACAACCCAAATCCTTGTATCTGATTTCATAGTAGAATTTAAGAACATTATTTAGTAGTATGTAAGACACACACACACACACACACACACACACACACACACACACACACACACACACACACACACACACACACACACACACACACACACACACACACACACACACACACACACACTCACCCACCCACCCCCCACACACACAATCAACCACCCCAATATCATTTTCTAGATTGGAAATTTAGGATAAGATATAATTTGTCAACGTGTAGAGTCAAAAAATAAATTAACTATAAATGTCATAAATGGAGTGGACCTGATTTATCCTATTAGATCTATGGTTTTCACAAGAACTTGGTTTCAAAAAACCCCCTCATAAAAATGTACATTAATGGTTATTTGAGGACTTTGAAACCCATAGGAGAATAATAAAGTGGCAAGAGCAAAATCACATAGAGAAATGAACACAGAAATAATAATTTTAGTGTATTACATTTGAGAAAACATAGCACAAATAAATGGGCACTACATCTCCTTATAATAAGGAGATGAGTGCTAAAATATCAAAACTATAACCATTGTTATGTGAGTTGTTATAACCCATGTAATAATACATAAACAAAATAAAACAAACTACTAAATACAACAAACTCACCTATGTGAGTAATAAACAAGAATATTACTAACATTCCCCCTTAGTACGAACATGGGGAAAAACACCATTTTAACCAAGCAACATGTCGCTCCATAGATTGCACATGTATTGATCCTTAACACTAATTGTGGGAACTACATAATCCAAAAATAGGGCTCCATCAACCTATCCAGGTGAATACATGAATTGGGACCCATCAATCAATTCACATTAACCATTAAGTCAATCTGATCAAACTTTCTACTATAGTATCAATGGTACAAATCTCCACATCATCCTCATAACATGGAAAACACAGACACCATACTACACACAGGAACATGGAACCAAACTTATAATTATTGTACATGTGTGTGAGATGGTATAAAATATCAGAGGTGTCATGTTTCTTCCCAACCATAACAATATTTCTCAAATATAGTGGTTGGACGATGTCTTTTAAGAGCCATGAGAGAAAAATACTGTTAACATTTGATGGGAAAGTTCTAAAAAATAGTGACACATGGGAATTTCCTATTTGAACCTAAATATTGATGTCATACCCATATACAAAACCATCTCTTGGTTCTTATCAGCTCCACATGATTTTCTCAAGGTGGAAACAAACACAACACACAAAAAGTGTTATTTTCACTCGGTGCTAGGGTGTTTGAAGTATTTTTTTGTGAACGAAACCACTTGGAATCAAAATTAAAGTTCTCACACATCCAAGTGGGTTGGTAGATTCTATCATATGTTTTTTTCTTCCCAATCATCTAGTCCTTCCCATCTACATTTGTTGGGTGATATCTCTTAGGAACACGAAGAGTAAATTACTATTAAAATTTGAAGGTAAATTTCTCACATAATGTGGCACATGGAAACACCATGTCTAAAACTATAGATTAGTGTCAATCCCATAAAAAAATACTATCTTGGTTTTTCTTGTATCCTCCTAGTTTTCTCGTTGTGGAAACAAATACAACACATCTACAAGCATTATTTTGAGTTAGTGTTAGGGTCTCTACAGTTATATTTTGTGAATGACACCTTGTGGCACCAAAAAAACCATTCCCACACATATGAGTGGGTTTTTAGACACTATCTAAGGAGTTTTTGCACTTCCCAACTATCCTAGTCCTTCTCAGCTATATCGGCTGGGTGATGTCTCTTAAGAGCTCAGAGAGAAAAATACTATCCAAAATTTGATGAACAAGTTATTGCATACCATGACACCTAGGAATCTATCATTTGAAATACATATTAGCATCATATCCATATATAAAATCCTTTAATTTTTTCTCTCAGATCCACCTAATTTTCTAATGGTGGAAGTGAACACAACGTGCCAAAAAACACTAGTTTGAGTCAATATTAGGGTCTTCATGGTGATATTTTTCAAACAACACCTCACAAAACCAAACCATTATCACCAACACATTTGAGAAGATTAATATATACTATCAGAGGAATCATTTTTCTTCCCAACCATTTCATTCCTTCTTGGCTACATCATTCATATGACATCTCTTAAGAGCCCCAAGAGAAAAA
Source organism: Taxus chinensis (assembly GCA_019776745.2). Lineage (NCBI taxonomy): Eukaryota > Viridiplantae > Streptophyta > Pinopsida > Cupressales > Taxaceae > Taxus > Taxus chinensis. Next base: position 227,440,884 of record CM034154.1, read on the forward strand.
AATTTCAAAGTTGAACAGGGTGGTTCTCACAAATTATGGAAATTGGGAACATCTTGTATGAACACACAACTTGGAATTGGAAATGTATACAAAATAGTCTCTTAGTTTGTCTTGGATGCACCCTATTTTCTATCTGTGGTAGCAAACACAATGTGCCAAAAAGTGTTAGTTTGAGTCATTGTTAGGGTGTTTGGGGAAATATTTTGTGAATGCAACCTTATGAAATCAAAATAATAGTGCCCACACATCCGAGTAGGATGGTAGACACTATCAAAGGTGTCATTTTTATACCCAGACATCCCAGTACTTCCCAAATACATCGATCAATAAATGTCTCTTAAGAGCCTTGAGAGAAAAACCTTGTCAAAATTTGACAGGAAAATTCTCACAAACCATGACACTTGGAAATGCCATGTCTAAACCCAAAACTTGGTGTAGGGTCCATATAAAAAATATTATCTCAATTTATCTCCTCTCCCAAGTTCTATAGGGGTGGTAGTTGATGCAAATCATAAAAAAATGTCAGTTTGAGTCAGTGTTAGGGTGTCTGAGGTGATATTTTATGAAAGACACATTGTCATGCCAAAGTGACAATGACCACACATCTGTGAAAGATTGTAGATGCTCTTAGAGGAATAATTGTTATACTCAACCATCCTAGTCCTTCCCAACTACATTAGTTGGGCAACATCTCTTAAGAGCCATGAGGGAAAAAAATCAATCTCATATTTTCTAGCTTATCACTTACACTTTTTTGATGTATTGCAACCTCAACCAGGTTCATGACGAGATATTTATAAAATTTTAGCATTTTCTAGCCACTCTTAATTAGAGATAAAATATTGATTGACATACACATAACCGTCCCGATGTAATTAAATCTTGGATTAACTAACTTGTTAATGTATGTCCATTCTAAAACATCAAACCACATGTTTCACAAGTCACTTACACTTTTTTTACTTATTATATCCTCTCTTAAGAGGAGGTGTAAAATTTATTAGTGTGTTAATTCCGTTACTAAGCGAGGTTTTATCACAATTCATGGCATACTTGTGAATGTTTATGATTTTTTTACATTGGCATGTGCTTCCCAAGTAAATTCAATCTCCATTCAACTAAATTGTCAATGTAGGTCCACACCAAAACACTAAATGAGGTACATAGAAATAAATTTACAAAAAATAGATCAATTAGGTCAAGTTTTATCTTGTATGTATGATATTTTCTTAAACCCTAAGTTTTAGCGAATATTTATTAAATATTTAAATTTTTGATATGTAACTTGGCTGTAGAATGGAGTGTATTTTATATGGATTGCATGAAATATTAGTTTATGAAATCTTGTTTTATTTTAGGATGGAAAAATAATAGGAATCAATAGTTCTATTTAAATTTTGTAAGGCCACATTTGACTATGTTACATAGTTGAAAATGTTGTTTAAATCCTTTAAAATATATGCTCTTTCTAGAGTGTATCTAAATATGCTTGATTTAGATACATGATGGGATCTATTTTATAGTATTAACTATTGTTTACATTAAGATAACATTCAACCATAGGTTTGGTATATGAAAATGTAGGTTAATTGAAATTTGTGAAGATGTGATAAAAATACAAAGTTATGTTTTATTTGGTAGATCTTGTGTAAAATATTATGCATAGATATTTAGCCTTATATTGAGTTCTTAGGTTGTTATAAGATGTATGATAATATCCTAAGACTATTAAATTTTATTTTTGATATTCAATTCTTCAATTTATCGATAATATGAATGTGAAGTAAATAGATTAATGAAGTTTCATTGTTGTATTTAATCTTAAAAGAAAGCTAAGAGTACTTTCTCTTTTGTAATAAGAAATAGAATTCTACTTAGGGTTTCTTGGCTTCCCATTCCTTGATTACTAAAAAATGATGATTTATATCACTAGTACTGTACCTATTACATTTATTCTCATGGTAAATTATCCTTCTATTTTATTTTTGTATGAATATGAATAAAAAAATTAATATGGAAGTAATAGAAAAATGGATTACGCAAATTATAATTTTATATACATACATATGAAAATTAAGTCAAATGTGCACATTTATATGTATCATGTCCCATAAAAACATACATTTTTTTTCATTAACCTACACAATAATCCATGCATGCATACAAAATGGGCCATAATGCTCTTTGACATTACAAATATCCCTACATATATCTCTATACAACTAGATCTACAATAATATGAATAACTATTTATTTGGCTTGTCAGAGTCACTAAATAAATTTCCCGTACTCACTTTAGACGTAGAGCTAGGGGTGATGAATATCAACAAATGAGGTGAGACCCTCATCTCTACCATTTTTTCTTACATGTATGAAAAATAAAGACATTTTTTTTTCAAAGTAAGCATGTAAAAACAATCAAGTTTTTATATATTTCATTGAATATATGCCTCTTATTCAAGCATTATTTAATATCTCAATTGGATTCTTAGGTCAAGTGGTGTGGAAGATACATCATCATTTGTGGAAACATTCATCTGTAATCATTAATTCTATAATTTAGGTGTTAAAACAAATATACAATTGAATTTCAAATATTAAATGATGATTTATGTTAGTAAATAAATTATTTATTGTACCTTTGATGTTACATCCACAATAGAGTTAGAAAAAAATGTATTTGAAACAACCACTCCAAAATGTTGTGACTGCGGCTGGGAGGGAGCATTAGACTAGTGAAAGGTTTGCTTTACTATATGAGACATCGAGAGCATATATTTCGAATTATATACAGTATAAGAATACATATATGATTAAATATATTCATAAAAATGTAAGTACAAACAAATTTTAAAGAAAAATTGTTTGAAATAATAAATTACAATTAAACTGTGTTTTCACTACTTAAGTAGCCTGCAATTGTTGTAGGGAGAAACCACATATTGAGAAACACCCCCTCAATATCCTCCTTTATTGTTGAATGTAATGCAACACCAACACATTACTATTTACATGCATAAATAGAGATAAAATTATACCAATGTCAATAGAGAATAAATAACTCAACAATACCCCAATTGACTTCAAAAATATACTTGCATATATCCATTTGCAACACTAATAGTTGTTGTAACAATAGAATATAATCTAGGAGGGGTGAACACATAATCTGCCATCAACTATAAAAGAAACAAAAGGAATAAGTTAGAATTATGAATCAATTACTTATAAACAGATATTAAGACAAATATAATATAACTTATTCTATAAAATTATGATTAATTACTGTACGTACCAGAAATTTTAGGGTACTGCACTGCTGGAACGATGTTACACATGCCCCAATGATGATACAGGTCACCTCACAAGGTGTTCAGGATCAAGAGAAGCTCAAAAAGTATATGTTAGCATCCCAAATGATTTATCCAAGTTCCTTGTGCTTTGTTTCATCCCTTGCCCCCATTTTCCTTGGCTTTTTGATCTTCAGTAACAAAACTGCCGCCCTACCAGGGCGGTGGTCTCATGATCGTCACCCTACCAGGGTGGTGGTCCTTCATGCATTTTCCAGCACGTTCCCTTGATAATGACTTGCATGAATTTTCAACATATACCAGCTTTTCTCAACCGCCTTAGCTTGTATTTATGTTTTTGGTTACCTGTAATAGTGTTTCTCCATTGTTTAATGGTAAAAGAGTTTCATTCCAAGTTACCCTTTGGTGAATGAGAATTCTATAAATAACTGGTTTGTTTTCAAACAAATGGCCCCTCATCCTCTCAATTCTTTTATTCAGTTTTTCAATTCCTTGCTTAGGATTTTGTTAGTTTCAGGTTTTTCTTCCATTGTTGGCACTTTGGAGGTCATATCATCTTCTTGTTTCAGGTCTTGTTTCATTGCTGCTACATACAATCAGTTTAAAACATAGAATAGCTTCATTTCTAGACTAGAACCCATTAAAGTTGCAGGTTTTGTTTTGTCACAAGGATAATTTCTGAAACTCTTGGTACACTTGTGTTGTATTCCCACAATAAATCCCACTAGGAATTACATAGTCAAGCTCTTTTCACTTGCGTTATCCCTCTCCTACTCACATTATATTCAGTCTATATCCAAAGCTGCCATTATTCGATTGCTATCTTATGTTGATACTATCATATACACACTTTCTAGATTCACGAGGACATGAAGGAATGAGGAGATCACACTGAGGGGATGAAATCATACACAAATAGATTTACCACTATTATGTAAACGCTAGGTTTGAGCTATCAAAGTTCTAGTTTCAACATATCAAATAGAGTAGTGAATTATCTTATTTTAGTCAAAAGCTTGCTCTCAGTATCACCAGGGAAGCTGTGGGGATTGATATTTTCTGAGAAACTATGATTCATTCCTTACTTCTGAGGTAGGATCGAGAGTCTTTCAATTTAATATATTTAGTTAGATATTTAGTATAATATCACAATTACAAAGGAAAATAGCCATACCAGGCTACTTTGTTTGTTTTCATTTTGTTTCTAGATTAGTTGTCCATTTTATAGATATACTAGACTAGCTGCTCTTTAATTTCATTGAAATACGTCATTGAAAAATACAAAAATAGTAGGATACTTGCATAGTGTAAATACCTCTTTTGTAATCAGTTTATTTAATGTTAATTAGAAGTTGAATCATTTTGTATGACAATCACATGACCTAGAGAGCCTAGAGAGTATATATTTGAACCCATAGTGCCTAAGCTAAATCTACCCATGACTTTAGCTGATATAGATTAGGACCTTAGGATATAGGTCTTTCGAGCCACAACAAACTTACAAGTAATTAGTGAGCAACTAAGAGGATTGAATATCAAAGACGACAAAGCTTACACATTTTGGTCAAACCATCTGAATTATAGGTTGCCTTGATAAAATGCCTGAATGATCGTGTAAGGGTTCAAACAAGAACAAACATTTGGTTGCGATCCTTTGGTTCTGTAGCCTAACACAAGAGACCTCCTCATTGATATAGACACTAGCTTACGCATCCAAGTTGCCAGAACACCTGTTAGGTACTCCGAGAAAATCATAGAACTTCTAGTTCTAAATGTAGAAGATGAAAAGGCATACGATTACCGGATAGTTGGAAGAAGGGATTGATTCTTCACATGACCATAACTGGTCCTCAAAAACCACAAACTCATGGTTGTGATCCCCAAGTCCCACAACCCAATGGGCCAACAAACTAGTCAAATATTGACACCAGCTTGTGAACGCTGGTATTTAGATCCTCACCACTCCTGTCAGATATCATCACGTAATTCTCCGTATTAAGCATAGAAGCCAATCAATCCAATATTTTCTGGGCTAGACCAGAGAACCACCCATAGCTAACCAAAAAATCCACTAAAATGACCTACCACCACTTTTATGACCTTGTCTGGAGATATATATGAAGCTCCCACAGGTCAGTTCTCATGTATCCATGAAACAGGATCTTGGCAGAGCTCGACATTGATTGGAGCCTCTGAGCAGCCATTATATCCAAATGAACCATTACACCAATTCAGGTTAGGAGAGCCTTCTTCACCTTAGATTCACAGATTCCATTATTGCATATTGAGAATATAAGATTACTCGATTAACTTGTCTATATCTATTCACATCCAACATTCACTGGCTGTCTCGACACGACCTCGGGAGGTTAGGTACAAGGAAGAGGTACTTGTAGATTCTCATGCTCGCATGTCACTTTTCCATCATACAAAATTGGTGAATTCGACATGAAACAAACTAATATCCCTCTTTCTATTTTCATTTCTTCCATCTACCTTCACTCTTTCCCATTATTTTACAGGTATTCATATACCCCCCGAATATGTTAGGATATGATGCATATGGCATACCTCTCTTAGGTCTCGAAGTAAATTATAGTTAAACAAATAGACAACCATCACCCTCACTTTCTACGTGGGCTGATAACTATTCAAGTAATTGCTTGTCATCTCAAACTCCCCCTCATAGAACTAGTTCCAGTTCTTCATTCTGAATTGAGGAGTTTGAACAGTTTCCACAAACACAAAAACCAGAGCCATCAGGATCTAACAATATGACATTTATTGGAGAATCCACTTCATCTCCTTAGGTCTTGTTCAGACCACAGATCAGTAGACAATCAGACCCACTCCCCTTTTTGTATGAGGAGTACTTAGCACGCTTCGCTAAAAGTGAACAACACTTCCAAAATATGTATCCACCTTTAGGAAGTTTACAAATACAGTCTGATACCCTATTTCTAGAGAACACCCCCATTCCTCCACCTATGGGAAATACCCTCAGTGAAGCTTGGCAGGGTAACAACCAATTCATAGTAGGGTATCATACCCCCTTACAACAAACACCCTTAAGGAAAAGCACTGCGTCTCCATCAATGGAGGTCATTTCAGCCTTAGCTGAGAAGGTTAGAGGGATAGAACTTGCTCAAGCAAAACAAAAATTCATATTTTGGACAAGTGGGAATCCCCAACCCTCTGTATCACCCTAGTCAAGTTGACCTCCTTACAGGAACATGCACATTAGGCATGCCTCCTCAAAATCCTTATAATTATCCACAACAAACACCAACTACGATAGTGTTTTCAAACACCACTCTAGTTGAAAACATGATACCTCCCGGCTTGGCACCAAACAACCCATATCGGAACAATGCTCCTCCTTATTTAAACATCTATTCAAAATCACCACAAGGAGACATGTTCTCTTCTCTCGGGATGTTCATTCAACCACAGGGATTCCCTTATATCCCTACAAATGCATATTCTATGCCATATCAACAACCCATTCCACCTCAACCCCCTCAGTAAGCCCCGTCGATGGTTGAGGCCTACGTAGTAGGTACTTATTCAGAATATTTAAAAGAACCCCTAAACTTCACCATATGAAGCGTTCTACTTCTGAGAACTCTTCCCGATTTGCCCAAATACAAAGGGGAAGGGGACCCAAATGCACATATTAAGGCCTATGCCATAGCCATGTGGGATTTACTCCCTTGGGATGGGGTTGTCACAAAAATATTCCCTAAGACCCTAGAAGGTATTTCCCTTGACTGGTATTAAAAAATACCCGAAGCTTTGATACACTCATTTAAACAAATCATGTCAGAATTCATCAAAGATTTCGACATGAACAAATTGTTAAGAACAAGAATCAGGGAGTTCTTACATATCAAATAAGAACATAATGAATCCGCTGCTCATTTTATCCAAAGATGACGTACGGTTCTCTACTCATCAATGAGTGCTCCAAATATGGATCAAATGGAACTATGTGATTTATTCCTTAATTCACTCAATAGAGAGATAAAGGAAGAAGTTCAGAAGTTCCCAATAAGAACTTACGATGAATTACTCGAAAGTGATCTTCGAATTGACCAAACAACGATTGATAGTGGTCGTAAGACATATGGGACAAACAGGAAATTAACCACTCCCAATCAAAACACCGCAGCCTATCCTAATACTGGGAATGCTAATCAAGGACCTAAGAACCTTAACAAGAACTGCGGGGTTACAACAGATGGAGTAACTGACCAAGCTAAAAGGGTAAATGTTGTAAACATTTTGCCACCTGTTAATAATCAGCGAAATAATAATTTTACCCCAACAATCAACGTGGTGGATTTTAATCATCCACCATGGAAACAACAACAAAAGCAACAAGTCCAGACACAAAGTCCAAATCAAAACCCAACCAGATATCAGAGTCAAAACCAAAGGCAACAGCCTCAAAATTTTAACTCTAAAAACCAGTAACCTTATCAGAATTTTGGGCCACAACAGGTTTTAAATCAACAGCCTAGAAATTACAATCCCAATTTATATTGTGGCTTCCATAATATTCAAGGCCACGATACTAGGACTTGTCGTGAATACAATAAATTCATGCATCGTTTTCTAGAAGATCAAAAACAACTCTTCATAGATATGTTTTTAGAAAATTCTATAGTACCCACGCCAAACACTTATGCAGGGGTAGTTTCCCCTTAAAATGCATCCTTCAAGATCTTCAATGACCCACTCCCAAACCATTTTAACAACAATAGGTTAGATCCTAATGAAAAAATAAGGATGTCATGACAGGAAACAATGATCATGAAGCTTCAACTTCATTAAATCCACTAGTCGCAACCCAATTAAGAACTTGACCTCAAAATAAGATAGTCAGTTTAGTGGAATTAGACGCCGAGCTACCCATAGAAACCATAACAAGAACATGGGATTATTATTCTCAACCAACTCCAAGTTATTCGTTAGAGCCAAATAGGACTAAACAAACATTGCTAAAACCTATAGGCGCATATGATCTAATTAATGATTTAACTAAAACTTTCTCGCACATTTCCTTCTTAGATTTGTTAAAAAACTCTCATGTCCATAAGGTTGCCCTCTTAAAAGCATTAGGCCTTGGCCATTTAATCAACATCACTCCTCCTCCGGAAACCCAAGTAAACCATGTGGATTTTGACATTTATCCTCCGGGGCAGCCAGATAGGGATACTGAATTTATATTCGATATAAGCAAAATGCCAACAGACGTTGAAATTACATGAAGAGGTGACCCAACTTTACATTTACAAGTTTGGGTCTACAATAATTATGTTAAACGTGCAATGGTTGATGATGGGGCAGCAGTCAACATAGTCCCCTTCACTTTCCTTCAAAAGTTAGGATATGGAGAGACAAACTGTTCCACGACAAAAAATACGCTAAGAGGTTATGATAGCCTCAAAGCCACTTCAATTGGAACAATAGTTTTACCAGTCACTTTAGGACCCAAGACGGTCCTCATTGAGTTTTATATTATAGATCAGGAAACCAATTATAATATGATCCTTGGTCAGCCATGGATACACCGCATGAAGGCAATCCCTTCCACATTATTCCAAGAAATAATATTTCTACACTTACGGAAAATATTCGTGGCACAAGGTGACTCAAAACCCTTCGATATACACCTAGCTGATTTGAAGAAAAGACCTAGGTGTTCACTCTGAGTTTGAACTCCCAACAAATCAGCTTGTCAAACCAACTAATTCACAACCAAAAGAAAATCTGATACCCACCACTGAGTTGGAAATTACAAATCTAGCCGAGGACGTTCCAGTACTCAAAAGTGAGACCAATGCTATAAAAGCAGTATCACTAGGGACTACTGTAAAAATTGTTGAGTTTTTGGAGAAAGACTTACCTATTCTCCTACCATTTGATTCCATGGGTATAGGACACACCCTGGGAATTGCTTCTCTTCCATCAGACGAGGTTTTTATGGTAGAGGTAACCAAAGCAAAAGAAATAGATACAACAAATATCCCAACGTCAATTTTTTCAAACAAATATTGGACTCTCCACTTTGATGGAGCTAGATGTCACTTTGGAGCTGGGGCAAGGGTGATCTTTACTTCACCTGAGGGAAAGATCCTACCTTTCACCTTCAAATTAAACTTTGAATGTACAAAAAATGGAGCTGAGTATGAAGCTCTCCTCCTTGGCCTCATCCTAGCTAAAAGAATGGGTGTTGACAACATTAGAGTGCTAGGAGACTCACAACTAGTTGTAAACCAAGTCTCTGAGGTATATGAAACTAGGGCTGAACATTTACAACTATAAAAAATAGCCGTGTTAGATCTAAGCAACGGATTCAACTTCATATAAATTGAAGCAATCCCATGAGAGCAGAACCTTCTCCCAGACTCAATAGCAACCTCAGCTTCCCGTTTCACCCCAAACAGTGAGTTGGAGGACACAAATTTCATGGTATCACTTCGTACCGAACCATTAGTGTGTAAAATACCAACAAACTCACTCCTAGCTCATGGAGAAGCTGAGGATGATTTTTCTATCATAGGTCACTTTGATGATGATAGAGTCACTCTCAAATATTTGAACGCCTATGCGGAGCTACACCTTGCTCACCATATAGTTGATCTTTCCCTAATACCTCATTCCTCGTCCTACTTTGAAAATCCCATGGTAGAGTCTCCTCGATAGAAAGGTCTCGATATCTACGAGATATAAAATGGAGAAAGCTTGGAATTACCTCCAGCCCCACCTGAATTTGAAGAAGGTAATGCTTCTTTGATAGAAGAAACCATTGACATAAACATTGGAATGGAGGAGGAACCAAGAATTTTGAAGTTAGGATCCTCGTTAACTCCAGAGGAGATAGAAATACACACCCAAATCCTTAAAGAACATCAAAAGGATTTTTCATTTAACTACAAAGAAATGACGGGCATTGCACCACAAGTCATGGTGCATAATCTTGTCACTAAACCAGATTAGAAGTCAAGACCAATGAAGCCAAAAGTGGCTCTCATGGTAAAAGAGGAAGTAGTAAAACTTCTCCAAGTAGGATTCATCAAGCCCATTGACTATTCACAATGGGTATCTAATATCATTCCCATCCTCAAAAAGAACGGGAAAATACACATTTGCATAGATTTTTGGGATATTAACAAAGCTTGTCCCAAGGATGATTTCCCATTACCATCCATTGACGTTATCATTGATGCAACAACTAGATTTGAACTGCTGTCCCTCATGGATGGGTTCTTAGGGTACAATCAGATTAAAATATCAAAGCAGGATCAAGAAAAAACCACATTCATAACTCCATGGGGAACTTATTATTACGCTGTCATGCCATTTGGTCTTAAGAACGCTGGTGCTACGTATCAGCGGGCAATGAATTATATATTCCACGATCTTATCCATAAAATTGTGGAATCCTACGTGGATGACTTGTTGGCCAAAGCCAAGAAATGTTGTGATCATACAGAAGTACTCCGTATCATCCTCTCATGGCTAATCAAATATGGCGTTACATTAAATCCAGAGAAATGTGTGTTTGGTGTGACAAGAGGTAAACTTCTGGGATACATTATATCTTCACGAGGGATTGATATTGATCCAGCCAAAATACGGATTGTTCTCAAAATGATCCCACCATCAAATGATTCTAGAATTAGGTCATTTCTTGGGAAACTCAGTGCAATCTGAAGGTTCATCCCAGATTTAAGCTTTTCCATTCACCCAATCAAAAATCTACTCAAGAAAGATTATAGCGTCGATTGGACTTAAGATTGCAACAAAGCCTTCGAAGCAGTTAAACACTTCTTGTTATCACCACCCACGCTAATGCCTCCCAAGCTAGACTACCCTTTAATCCTATACTCATGAGCCACTCATGTCTCATTGGCCTGCATGTTAGCTCAACAAGACGATGACAAACGAGAACACGCGATCTATTTCATTAGCCGAACGTTGCTCGATTATGAAACATGTTACACATAGGTAGAGAGAGAATGCCTTGCCATAATTTTTGCAACAAAACGTTTGAGACATTACATGTTAAACTAGGAAACAAGGGTTATTGTAAAAACAAACCATTTATGAACATTTCTCACACAAGGATCTTTATCTAAAAAAGTTGGCCATTTCGTAACCTTAATGGGAGAATTTGAATTAACATTCGTAAACCAGAAATTTGTTAAAGGACAAATCATTGCAGACTGGTTAGCTGACAATCCACTAGATGGAGGCGAGCTGGTAGATCTAGACTTTCTCGATGAGTGTGTATACTTCATCGAAACCAGGCCCCCCATTTCTACATGTCCCTGGTATACTAATATCATCAATTTTATCATGGACCATACATACCCAGAAGGTGCCACATCACAACAAAGAAGGTGGTTACACATTATTACCACTAAATATGTTGTTTTAGACCAAGTACTCTATCGTAGAGCCTTCGACGACATGCTTCTAAGATGCGTCAACATAGAAGAATCCAAGAGGATTCTTCATGAATCCCATAGTGGGATATGTGGGGGCCACTTTGGTGGTCATGCCACCACTCACAAAATACATCGGATGGGCTATTTTTGGCCCACTCTTGAGCATGACACAGTGGAATTTGTACGTAAGTGCCACAAATGCCAAGAATTCTCTCATGAGATTCACATGCTAGCACAATCCCTGCAACCAATAGTGACTCCGTGGCCCTTCTCCACGTGGGGTCTAGACTTGATAGGGAATTTATCTCCCTCATCAACTGATGGCCATAATTTTATAATCACAGCCATGGAATATTTTACCAAATGGGTGGAGGCCATGCCTCTCACCACCGTACCAGGTTCAGTAATTGCCAAATTCATTCTGAACCAAATTATCTGCAGGTATGGTGTCCCATAAGTCATTATCTCAGATAATGGCATGTCCTTTGAAAATGATGAAGTCTGTGAGTTATGTAGCAAGTTCAAGATAAACCATCACATAACCTCTCTTTACTACCCTCAAGCCAATGGGTAGGATGAAGCGAAAAACAAAATGTTAAAATCTATTCTCCTCTAAATAGACAAGGAGAACAAGCGAGATTGGCATTTAAAACTATATCCGGCCTTGTGGGCCCATGAAACCTCAATAAGAACACCAACAGGAATAACTCCTTTCTCACTGGTATTTGGGGCAAGAAGCAGTTCTCCCACTTGAGGTTGAAATACCCAGCCTCCATATCTCATTACAAGGGATTCTAGATGAAGAAGCTTACAGGGAGGCACGTCTCTCTCAACTAGAAAGCCTTGATGAGGCTAGGTTAAATGCCGAACAATGACATAGAGCCTATGCTGACTGGATGTATTGGCAGTACAACAAAAAATTCTATGAGCGAGAAATATATGAAGGAGATCTAGTTTTAAGACTAGACAGCCAGATCAATAAGAAGACTGGCGAAGGAAGGAAATTCTGGCCCAAATGGTTGGGCCCATACCGAGTCATGAAGGACTACGGAAATGGTGCATATCTCTTATGTACACTGGAAGGTGAGGAATTGAATGATACTGTCAATTCCTTGCATCTTAAGCAATTTTATGCATAAAACACCAAAGTCATTACTAGTATATTATAGCTACTGACATTGTATTAGTCTCTTAGCTACTTCATTTTGTCCATTTTGTAAAAATGGTAGTCCAAGAGCTTACTCTTAAAACAAATCTGTTGCAAATTTTTGAAGATATTGGCAAAAGCATTCATGTCACATCTCTCCAAACATCATCAACTATTTTCAAATCTTCTCATCAAATTCGATAGACAAACATTGACGGAAACCATACCAAGACCTGCATACTTGGCTTTGCTCTTTCTTTCTACGAGGTGAAGTTGTCCTTGCCCATGGTTTTTTCTGGAAGCTTCTTGGTGTCACATCTATCCCTCTAAAATATCTTGGAATGAAAGGTTATCCCAAAGTCATAAATCAGAAATGTCAAAATCAAATGAAATTAAAAGCACCAAGCAAAAAAAATATTTTATTTTACACACTTCTTTGCCCCATCAACCTTTAGTGATAATCCCACATCTCTTACTGGTGATGTGAGGTTGGGAAAGGAAAGAAGTGCCCTTACTCGCCTGTATCTTGCCTTTGGTGACAAACCCATGCTTCTTACAAGTGGCGTGAGGCAGGGTGTGGGGGGTCCAGTCACACAAACTAACAAATCTTGGTATGCTAAAAACAAAAATCAAATTCTGTTAAGAGAAAGCAAATATCCAAATTTCAAAGAGATCAAATCCTCATAACCAGATTTTGTCAACCAGGTTGCCATTTATGAATCTAAGTCTAGATAAACTAAAAAGTAAGTGGCCTTCTAAGCTTGGTAGTAGTTCTGAGTAGGGTGGGTGGTGTAGGTCCAAATTTGGCGTCTGGTACTGGTTTGTCTATCTCTCATCATTCCATTTAGTCAAACTCATACAACTTGTGCCCTTCCTAACTCTTGGTGTTGAGCCCTCACATCTTACTAGTTGCGTGGATTTGGGATTGTGGCAAGTTCATCTCTTTATCATTATACATTCATCACGTTTTGCCAATATAAGAAGAAATTATAAACATTTCCCGAAAAGTTCAAAAGTTCAGTACTACCGTATGTTAGTATCATCTCATATCAGCATTACAAAAGCATACAAAGTAAAATATTCTATCTACTATCATTGGTTATCCATTGCATACATTCTAAAAACATGAAAAATAGTATTCTAAAAGCATCTAAATACACATATAGAAATGAGTCACAAAATTCAAGATGCCAAGAGTCTAGATCCAAAGAGATATATATATATATATATATATATACAAATCAAGTTTCGTATATAATGCCATCATGCACCAGGCATGGTCAAAACGCTCAATGAGCCCAGAAAGTACAAAAAATCTCGTATAAACATTTGACAAAATACAACAAAAATAGTCTCTCAATCCCTATGGGATCCCTCAGAGGGTGCGCGACCATGCCTAGGACTCCGGCTACGTCGGCACTCTGAATGCACTGAGGGCTCGCGGTCACACCCGGTAGCTGTCGTCTCGTTACGAGAATGGCTCCTCCTCATTAGGTGCTCGACTATCCTATATCCAGCTACCTCCGTGCGGAGAGAAGTCATAATCTTCGCCGCATACCAAACAGAGGCAAAAACATCAGCGTGCCTACCGGCAGCTGAGGGCTCCCCCATGTCCACAAAAAGCTCAGCATGAGTCTTCTTCGAGGGGAGAAGTAGGGTATCGGTACACACTCAGTGAATCAAGTCTTGCCACTCATCAGCAGTCTTTGTAAACAAAGGAGAAAACAAGTTAGAAAACGATCAACAATAAAACCAAGAGTAAGCAAAACAAAAAGAAACAACAAACTAGAACAACTCTAACTAAAAAAAATGTCAGGAGAAGAGTGACAACTCACTAGGATCGCCAGGCCTCTAGGAAGGATCTCTAGGATCCGCACCTACCACTGACGCCACCACCGACTGGTGCCCCTCTCCCACATCTGGGGCAATGTGACGGCCTGTAACAGACTCGCCATCTCCACTTGGGTCCCGAGAGAGTAACTCCTCTGAAACTAGAGTCACCCTCTCTACACTTCGCTCTACCCTCTCGGCTTGTAGGATCTCCTGAGTATCATGCCACTCAGGATCACTATCATCCCCCCCACCGCCCGTCTCACTGATCTCCATGTCCTCTGTCTCCTCCTCGGTATCTCCCCCAGTGAACTCCTCAGACTCAGTCCATATCGATGGGCTCATTACTGCTATGAGCAGGACCGGAAGCAATCTGAAGTAAGGGTTCCTGAGGAGCACTGGCTCTCCCTCATCCTCCTAGCCGTAATAGGAGTACCAAGTGTAACAATGGTACACGCCTAGCCTCTAGGACCTCCTTGAGCCTTGCGGATAGATCTATACACTGGCACCACCAGAGGAAGCATATCACTATAGGGGAGGCCAAACTGATGTGGAACTTTGTCAAAGGGGTGTACCTCCAACTTCCCTGCCCTATCTATCAACTGGCTGGTGGTCTGATAGGCAATCAAAGTAATGATCTCCTCTCCCCATACCCCTGTCATGGCCTGATAAGGAGTGGCCTCCATGTCTGCAGTAGTTAGTGAAGCCACTGGCTGGTGGCGTGCTCTGAGAACTGTCATCCCTGTCCACCTCGCTACCCTGACGGCCCCGGGATCCTCCACCTCTACACCTCTCCCATATGGGATAATGTGCTTATACACCCAACTCATGACAAGATTCGGGTGGCTCAGTGACTTCCCCTGTAAACGGACTACCTTGTATAAGTCATGGTAGGTAGTCCCGAGGATATCTGATCCCTAGGTGTAGAAACATCCATGGCCCTCAATCTGTGCAATAATGGAGGCCCAACAATATAAGAGGGTGTCCCCTCCCTTATCCCTAATCAGTCTGGATGCAAGCATGCCCATGATGGCCTTGTGGAGCAAGGGAATGTCTGACTCAATAATAGAGCGGATCCTCACACCCTTCTTCGACCCCATCGATACAACCACATCTCCCATGTAGGTGGCCCACTGAACCACATGTGATCTAGATATATCTGTCTTAAGAGACAGTCGTTGCCCAAGGATCAGAACCCCCAGTATACGGTAAACGTCCTCCAGGGTGATATACCACTCACCCCTAACTCCTGGCAGTAGGAAGGTGTTCTGATCCACATCCCAATAAGAGAACAAGTCACACAATATATGACTGGCAGGTGCAACATGAGGAACCTGTGTAATCCTCCATATACCAGCCCTCTGGAGAGTATCTCGCTCTGCCTGGGAGAGTGCCTCCAACACTGCCAAGAGCCAATCACACTCCCTCTCCTGACTCCATCTAATATACTCCTCTTTCTTCTGCATACACCCAAAAACACAAAAAAAAGAGTAAGTTAGTACCAAAATTGCATTGGAAAAACTATTAAGAACATGCAAGAATGCTAAAAATGCAAAAACAAGTTAAGTAAAGTGTTGTTTTGACATTCTGTAATGGACCGCCGCCCTATGCAAGGCTACGGTTCTATAACCACCACCTTCTAAGGCGGCGATCCCGTAACCGGAGCCCTGCTCAGGGCGGCGGTCTTATCTTGTGAGGTCAAACGGGTCACGTGCCCTAAAAATGCTCAAAAACGCAAAAATTGACCATTTTAACTAAAACAAAAGCCTACCCATTAGGCGCCCCCCCTAAGTGACCCTATTAACACTAGCATTTCTAAAAATGACCCCCCCAAGACAAAGATTTCAAACTTTTAACATTTTGGGTGCAAAAACAGTAAATCGAAAAGAATTAATCTGAGATCTCACGGGTCAACGTTCTGCTCTCGGAGGCATGATCACTATCTCACCACGAATGTTTTGACTATACTCTCCTCAAAAACTGTCACCGTGGGTCCGAGAGGTCAAAAAAATCAAATCAACATGCGTAAATGAATAGGAAAATGAGCCCATTATATATATATATATATATATATATATATATATATAGTGTGTTGACTCATCTTTGAATGCCCCTTTCGCAAGTTTGGAGCGCCAATGGAGGTAATTTCTTATCCCGGCAAATGGTAAGTCCTCATTCATATTAATTTAGTATTTATTTTCTTGACTTATTTTATCTATCACACTTGAATGCAGGTAGTAGGAATTTGGATGGCGTCATTTCGACACATGGGTGTGTCAGGTATAATTTCTAGCTTCCCATTTTGGGACTGTCATACTTGGACCCACCATTTTACGCCTCTTCATGGCTAAAACGCTTCTCCGAGGGGGCAATATGTACGTACCCAAAATTTTAGGGTACTACACCACCAGAACGATGTTACACATGCCCCAATGATGATACAAGTCACCTCGCAAGGTGTTCAAGATCCAGAGAAGCTCGCAAAGTATATGTTAGCATCCCAAATGCTTTATCCAAGTTCCTTGTGCTTTGTTTTATCCCTTGCCCCCCTTTTCCTTGGCTTTTTGACCTTCAATAACGAAACCACCACCCTGCCAGGGCGGCGGTCTCGTGATCACTGCCCTGCCAGGGTGGCGGTTTGTAACCACCACCCTGCTCACAGTTCATGCATTTTCTAGCACTGTTCCTTTGATCGTGACTTGCGTCAATTTTCAACATTTACCAGCTTTTCTCAACCGCCTTAGCTTGTATTTATGTTTTTGGTTCCCTGTAATAGTGTTTCTCCATTGTTTAATGGTAAAAGAGTTTCATTCCACGTTACCCTTTGGTGAATGGGAATTCTATAAATAGCTAGTTTGTTTTCAAACAAATGGCTCCTCATCCTCTCAATTCTTTTGTTCAGTTTTTCAATTCCTTTCTTAGGATTTTGTTAGTTTCAGGTTTTTCTTCCATTGTTGGCACTTTGGAGGTCATATCATCTTCTTGTTTCAGGTCTTGTTTCATTGCTGCTACATACAGTCAGTTTAAAACATAGAATAGCTTCATTTCTAGACTAGAATCCATTAAAGTTATAGGTTTTGTTTTGTCCCAAGGATAATTTATGAAACTCTCGGTACACTTGTGTTGTATTCCCACAATAAATCCCGCTAGGAATTGCATAGTCAAGCTCTGTTCACTTGCGCTATCCCTCTCCTACTCACATTATATTCGGTCTATATCCAAAGCTGCCATTGTTCGATTGCTATCTTTTGTTGATACTATCATATACACACTTTCTGGATTCACGAGGACATGAAGGAATGAGGAGATCACACTGAGGGGATGAAATCATACACAACTGGATTTACCACTGTTATGTAAACGCCAAGTTTGAGCTATCAAAGTTCTAGTTTCAACATATCAAATAGAGTAGTGAATTATCTTATTTCAGTCAAAAGCTTTCTCTCGGTATCACCAGGGAAGCTGTGGGGATTGATAGTTTTTGAGAAATTGTGATTCATTCCTCACTTCTGAGGTAGGATCAAGAGTCTTTCAATTTAATATATTTAGTTAGATATTTAGTATAATATCACAATTGCACAGGAAAATAGCCATACCAGGCTACTTTGTTTGTTTTCATTTTGTTTCTAGATTAGTTGTCCATTTTATAGATATACTAGAGTAGCTACTCTTTAATTTCATTGAAATACGTCATTGAAAAATACAAAAATAGTAGGATACTTGCATAGTGTAAATACCTCTTTTGTAATCAGTTTATTTAATGTTAATTAGAAGTTGAATCATTTTGTATGACAATCACAGGACCTAGAGAGCCTAGAGAGTATATATTTGAACACATAGTGCCTCATCTAAATCTACGCACGACTTTAGCTGATGTAGATAAGGACATTAGGATACAGGTATTTTGAGCCACAACAAACTTACACGCAATTAGTGAGCAACTAAGAGGATTGATATCGAAGACGATAAAGCTTACACATTCTAGTCAAACCATCTGAATTATAGGTTGCCTTGATAAAACACCTGAATGACTGTGTAAGGGTTCGAACGAGAACAAACATTTGGTTAGAATCCTTTGGTTCCATAGCCTAACACAGGAGACCTCCTTGTTGATATAGACACTAGCTTATGCATCCAAGTTTCCAAAACACTTGTTAGGTACTCCAAGAAAATCATACAACTTCTAGTTCTAAACGTAGAAGCTGAAAAGGCATACGATTACTGGATAGTCGGAAGAAGGGATTGATTCTTCACATGACCATAACAGGTCCTCAACAACCACAAACTCACAGTTGTGATCCCCAAGTCCCACAACCCAACGGGCCAACAAACCAGTCAAGTATTGACACTAGCTTGCGAACGCTGGTATTTAGATCCTCACCACTCCCGCCAGATATCATCACACAATTCTCCGTATTAAACATAGAAGCCAATCAATCCAATATTTTTTGGGCTAGACCAAAGAACCACCCATAGCTAACCACAAAATCCACTAAAACGACCTACCACCACTTTTATGACCTTGTCTGGAGATATATACGAAGCTCCCACATGTCACTTCCCACGTATACAACAACCAAGAAACAGGATCTCGACAGAGCTCGACATTGATTGGAGCCTCTGAGCAGCCATTATATCCGAACAAACCATTACACCAATTCAGGTTAGGAGAGCCTTCTTCACCTTAGATTCGTAGATTCCATTATTGCGTATTGAGGATATAAGATTACCCGATTAACTTGTCTGTATCTATTCACATCCAACATTCACCAGTTGTCTCGACATGACCTCGAGAGTTCGGGTATGAGGAAGAGGTACTTATAGATTCTCATGCTTGCATGTCACTTTTCCATCGTATAATTACCTCTAAATAAGTAGTCAAAAAATATTTATGTCTTAAGTATAATACTCATTAATTCGCTTGATTTCTCTAGAAACTGGAGGGGATACATGGATTTCCTATAAATCTATCTGTGTAGCATATCTACATAGTGGAGTAAAAATTTATGGAATACAATGTTATGTAGAGTGACACACAGTGGTATAATTGGGATCCACAACTGGTGTGTAGGCTCCACAACTATAGTCTATGTAGATGGTCCCAAACACACCCTCACACAAGATTTACACTATTGCATAGAAAATATGGATGCACCACCACTTGAACCATCAAAACTATGAGGGGCACTATAAATTTCATTTCTACTTGTAGGACCTAAAGTGTAAAACCTATGTGTACCAAAAGTATGCCTCCCATGGGATATCAATGTATATGTTAGATTGGAAAGTACTTGAATAGTCTTCTTGCATACATTGTGATTATTTTCACTATGGATGATAACACACACTTTTTACTCCTACCTCTCAGGGGATGGTTTTTTACATTTTGGTCTCACCTAGCACCAAGTATCTCATAGAATGACCCACCTCCTTTTCACCGAGATTCTCTAAAATCAAAATAATTTGGATTCCTTTAAATAAAAAAATCACAATATAGGTTTCATAAAAAATACACAAAAACCTTATTATTGTTGTATGGAGGATTCCTAAAGACCACCCACCATATGTCTTAAAATTTATTTTTCAATTCTTCATGGATACACCAATCAATTATAATAAGTTTATTACTCATCGGTAATGGATCATTACTTCCAATCTTATGAAACAAAGAAAACATTTCTTGTTTTGATATTTTCATGACTGTTATGACATCATATGACAATCCATCAACATATAATTTCTTACATGTAACCCTTTCATTTTGCATTAAATCTAACTGACCCAAAACGTTTTTTACTTCATTGCAAACACTTTCCAAAGTATTTTCAAGAGCACTACATTTATTTTTAGATGAGGAATAATACAAAATATTTATGATTATTTCCAATTATTATTGGTTTACATTATATTGTTGTAATACCTCCTCTTCTTTGTGTATATAGACCTTTTTATGGATTTCTAGATTTTTTAGGTGGGTTTTCTTAAGGATTATCAAGACTTTCTACATCCTCCTTACATTACCTTTAGGAAATGCCTCTATTCAAACACACACACACACACACACACACACACACACACACACACACACACACACACACACACACACACACACACACACACACACACACACACACACACACACACACACACACACACACACACACACACACACACACACACACGATTAAAAAAAATTACTTTACATTTTGAAACATCTAATTTATCTAAAACAACAAATTAAAAAACTAATTTGAAAAAATGAACTCACCGAGGCCCGTGGGATACATGTTGGTACTTGTAAGATGAAGTAGAATGGGGACAAGATTTTTCAAAGGGAATAATTGCTTTGGTTTGGAGATCCAACCTTTTTATTATACTCATAAGTTTGAATAATGAAGGCACGTGTTTTTATTTTATATTTTATCTACTACAAAGGGTGTACATCCTTTGTATTGTAAAGGGTGTATACCCTTTGAATTGCATAAATTTGACCCCCAACTTTATGTATCTACCCTATAATACCTTTGTGTTTGAGTTTGTAATATTTTCATAATATTAATAAAATAATATTTAATTTTTTATTGTTTAAATTTATGCCTAAGATCTTTCTTTAGTGACACAAAACTCAGAAATTGTGTGTTGCATGGTTTACAAAAATCCTTTCCTTAGGACCCTTAACCATGAATGCATCATTTATAGTATCAAAGAAAGGATTTCAAATTATTGTTAAAGAGATTTGTATGATTATCTACATTCCATACTAGTGGGTGTAGGTAGAAAGTAGTTGCATCCATATTCCAACATATGGTTTGTTGTGTAGAAGGTGTAGATTGATGAGATAAAAATGGCCCATTTTATATAAGATTTGATGTAATTTTTGCTTACATAAATTACATAAAGTGGATCCAAGTGTAATTTCTAAACTTATGGTTTATTTAGAATAAAATAGTGAGTATATATCATGGTTAGTTTTTAGAATTCATTGTTATCTTTTTATTAGCTATTTCTAATGATTATTGGGAAAAAGAAGTCAATTTGTGCATATGTAGTCCATTCTAAGATAAAATTTTCAAATAATGTATTTTGAGAACTAATCACCAGTCATAGCCATCCTTATATGATCTCCAAAACCTCTCATATTAGCTCTACATATTTTTATTACAAAAATACACTAGCTCTTGAAACGTACAACAATTCTATTAGTGACTCATTAATACATGTTTAAGGAAAAGTAAATTTTTTTTATAAAATATATTCCCAAAACTAAATATAACTACATATTTGAATTCCTCTTAAAAATCATGCAATTTAAAAAAAAAGAACCATCTTGATCCAAGTTCATATGAAAAATTTATGGCCATTTTAGGTAGCTCCATATATGCCTTCACTAGCTCTGGAGATGTCTTCACTAGCTCAAGAGATGCCTCCACTAGCTCTAAAGATCTCTTCATTAGCTCTAGAGATGGATATTAGAGCTCCAAAGATGGATATTAGTGTTAGCTTTATGAGGGAATATATAATTGACAAATTCTATATCCACAAATAATTTCCAAAGATTATAGATTAAGATGCGTAGTTAACTTAAACATAGATTTAGATGATTATAGATCACATATTATATAGATTAATAACCATAGCTGAAAGAAAATAATAGGAAAGTAAAATAGATAGAGAACACCAAATTTAAGTGGGGAAACCTGAAGGAGAAAAACCCCACTGATAAAGAATTGTCTTCATTAAGAATTTATAAGTCTTTAACCCAACACTTCCACGTCACTCCTCAGTCTCACAGAGACAAGAAGAAGACCAATGTCTCACAGTATAACAACTCGCATATGTATATAATTTTTTTTATGATGTCCATACAATACCATGATATATATATATATATATAGAGAGAGAGAGAGAGAGAGAGAGAGAGAGAGAGAGAGAGAGAGAGAGAGAGAGAGGTGGTCATTCATACCTTTCCACTCTTTTAGCTATGAAAAATGACTAAGTTTAATTAAGTAAACTTTTAATAATGGGTCATAAGTAGTGGTCTATCAAAATTATATCCCACTTGAAATTATCAACCCCAACACTCCCCCTTAATTTTAAGTGGGAAGTAACAAACAAGACATGCCAAATTTACCATTTTATACAATTTTTTTACAGATCTAAGAATCAACTGCAGTGACTTTGGCTAGAATGCAAACAAGGGAAATCATATAGATATTCCCTTATAAAAATTAGTAAGAGCATTGCTTTAGATAAAGAAGACTTACATCAGATTATGGACCTTTTTATAAACTAAGGCATACCCATAACTAAAGCTTTGCTGGGATTTACAAGTAACTTCACATAGCGTGACACATTTATTTATTACAAATTGGAGGAAATATTAGAAGTTTACACCATCCGTTAAGAGGTGGAATTTTCATGCACACTCACCCTAAATGGAAACTTTGATAGTCCAAAAAAGGCTCCAAACTTGAAAAAATTCATAGCACATAAAGGCTTAGTGAAGATATCTGAAACTTACTCTTCAATAGAACAAAACTTGAGATAAATATCTCCATTCATAACTTTCTCTCGAATAAAGTGCATATGAACTTCAATATGCTTGGTCGTTTGATGTTGAACTAGATTTTTTGCAAGATAAATGTAACTCTAGTTGTCAAATAGAATAGTACTCCCTTTAACACCCATGTACAGTTCATTGAACAATATAAACACATAGCTTCCTATGCAGCTTACATAACTCTTCTATATTTTGCTTCTATAAAAGATATAGACATGGTTGGTTACTTCTTGCTGCTCCAAGTGATGTCACCTATACCCAACTTGAAAACATATCCAGAAGTATAATTTCTATCTGCACCATCACCAACATGGTCATAGTCACAATAGCCAAATAATTGTGCATCATTAGAAGAAGAATAAAAAATACCATAATAAATTGTTCCTTTAATATATTTCAAAATTATTTTTTCCATTTTCTAATGATCCTCATAAGGTTATTTCATTTTTATTGAAACTACTCCTACTGTATAAGAAATATAAGGTCTAGTAATAGTCAAATAAATTAGACTACAAACTAGCTGTCTCTACAAAGTAGGATCAGATTTAGCACAAGATGGTTTATGATCTAACTCAACACCAACTTCAATAGGAATAACAACAAGATTACAGTCAATCATGTTAAATATTTTAAGAAAATTTATAGGATACTAAGATTGCGATGCAACAATATACTTATGATCTTGAAAAATAGCCATGCCAAAAAAAAGATTTAATAAACCTAAATCATTTCAAAACATTGTTTTAACCTTTCTTTAACTCTAAAAATTGAATTTTTATCACTTCTAGAAATAAAAATATCATCAAAATACAAGACCAATGATAAAATTATTGTTTTCAAACTTGAAAAATAAATCATTATCAAAACAAAAATTAGAAAAACCAAGATCTTGAAAGAAACTGTTAATTTTAGCATACCAAGCTATAGGAGCTTGTTTAAGACCATAAAAAGAACTTTTAAGATTACAAACATAAAGTTCCTTACCAGGTTATTCCAAACCTTTAGGTTTCTTCATGTAGATTTATTATTTTAAATCACCATTTAAAAAGGCATTTTGACATCCATTTAGTGAATCTCCCAGCCATATTGGGCAACCAAAGCAAGAAGAAATCTAATAGTGCTTATTTTTTCTACGAGAGAAAAATTCTCAACATAGTCAAGACTAGGTTTCTGAGTGAAACCATGAGCTACCAACCTTTCCTTGATCTTGTCAATTTATCCAAAAGAGTTATATTTGATCTGATATAACCACTTGGATCCTACAATGCTTCTCTTAGAAGGAGGGGGGACTAGTTCCCAAGTATTATTTTTAATCAAAGAATTTTATTCATCTTTGATAGCCCAAATCCATCTATTATATTGATAGGATTATTACAAATATTTTGGTTTAGCCTCATAGAGGGTCATCAAGACATGATAATAATGTGGACTACAAGTTACCTTTCTAATATTAACACGCTGAGAGACTTGAAAAATACTTTGAGCCCATTTAAGAACCTTGTGATGCAAGACATTTTGAGATGACCCCCCTCAATCTATATCATGTATATATCTAGATAATCATCCTCTTGAAATTATATTTCCATAATGTTAGGAGAAGGATTATTAGGATGTATCTCAGGAGAAACATAGGATGGTTCATGAGAAGAATCACAAAATGTATTTTTCAATACAAGAACATTCTATTTTCTATTATGTCATGCTTGAAAGGATCATATACTATTAAGCCTTTAGTTATACAACACTAACAAAAAAAATACAAGAAAAGGAGGTTGGATCAAGCTTATTCCTATTAAATTTAGGAATAAAGATAGAAGTGGGGCGACCAAATATTCTTAAGTGAAAAAAATCTAGTTTTTTCTTTGTCCATACTTCATGAGGAGTATCTTGATGAAGATATTTAGTAGGTAATCTATTAATAATATAGAAAAAAGTGTTAATGGGTTTTTCCCATAAAAAATTAGGCACATTAGATGCATGATTTATATTTCTAGCCATTTCTAAGATAGTCATATTCTTTCTATCTACAATGCCATTTTGTTGAGGGGAATAAGGAATAGTCAACTCTCTTTGGATCTTGATATGATATTAGGCTTATGATTAGGATTATTATTATTCCTATTATGAGAAGACTTATGATTCTGAGAGAAAAAATCTTGGGAAGAAGTATATTTTGAAGCAAATTTCTCCATTGCACGCTTTTCTTGAATTAAAAGAGAAGACAAAGTGTCTAAATCAGGAAGATCATTCTCATTCTAATACTTAGAGTTAAGAATAGAGATATAATTTATGAATTTTTCATGAATATTTATTTGAATTATGAAATATAGAAGATTATCTTGAAACAATTCACAGTTACAACCATCTAATTGAGCTTTAATATTCTTAATCCTGGCTAAATAATTGACTATTTTCTCATCCCCTATCATAGGAGTTGTAAACAACTCTAAAACTAGTTTAATTATTTTAGAAAAATGATTTCCTTCATGAATTGTCTCTAATTTCTTCCAGACATCAATAGGTGAGTCCATATAAATTATATGCATTAGAAATTTAGCATTTATACTTTACAAAAGAATGAACAAAACCTCTCGATATCTCTAAGAGAATGATCTAAGATTTTCAGGGGAAGCTTGTATACTTGTAGGGCATTTTTCCACACAAGTCACAATATCCCATAACTTCCTAGCCATAAAACAAGATTTTAACCTTACTCTCCAAATACTGTACTCATTTCCATTTAATAACTGAGACTTATCGAACAAAAAACTAGTAGAACTATCCATTTTAAATGCTTAGATAGTAATGAACCAATGAAGTCAAACATAGGAAAAATGGAAAGCTACAGACAATTTAACATATACACACACACACACTGTTTAGCTAAAAAAATGAAACCGACAAGCCACAGAAGGATGTAGAGGAAATATATAAGATTTTCAAATTTTGAAATCCATGAGACAAAGGAAATAAGAAAACCTGTGGAACAAAGAAAATTTAAAATCTGCGTCACAAACAAAATTTTAAAATCACAACAAAATAAAGTTAAAAACCTGTGGTATAAAGAGATTTTAAAATAAACTGTACATCCTTTAGCAGATGCGAAGTCTTAAAAAATTAAATAAAATAAATACCTTATCAGGTCCATGATGGAGTTATAAAAATGTGACAAAAAGGATGGGACACGAAGTCTTAATAAATTAAATTAGATAGAAGACTTATCAGGTCCGCAAAAACAAATAAAATAAACATACATAAAAAATCTATAACAATCCCAAAAACTATGAAAAGCAGAATACACACATCACTTTTCAATTATCTCACACTTTGCAGAGCAACTAATAAGTCTGAAGAAAATTAATTAAAAAATAGACGATAAAATTGTATACATGTGTATTTAATTGATTAGTTAGCTATTTCACACTCTGAAAAATGCCAAAAAAAACACAAAAGTAAAGAAAATAAAAAAACTCAATCAAATGATGCCACTTATAAAATATCTAATGACTAATAATATACACTAGGTGACTTTCCGCCAAACTTTAACTAGATTTCCTTGGGTGGACTTAAAGTCCTTGGAATAAGATAAAATTTAAAATAAAGTTCGTGTTTAAGGAAAAATAAAATAAAAGACAAGTGTCACAATCTTAGTGGCTAAGTCAAAGCAAATACTGACACTTGAAAGATAGAGTCTGACACATGTGAAGAATGACACAAAAATAAAATAATATACGTGTCAAAATGCAATTGGTTCACACTGCGCAGTGCAACCAAAATGACTTAAGGCAAAAATGGACACATGTGTAGCCTTTTAAATGGCTTGACAAGATTGTCCATTGAGATGTATGCCACAAAATAAGGAGTTGGATGGAAAAATAGAATTATAAATGTAATCTCCTACACCATTTGATGTAATCTCCATTATTATGAATAATTCACTTTGAGGTTATGTGACATAAAGCTTATACATAAGTGTAGATTAAAATACTCTTCTGAGGAATGAAAAAAGAACTCACTCCAAGGAATATGGACATATGTGTTTGTGTTTATTTCTTCAATCTATTACTCTTCCTTTGTTGTGATAATTGTTGTCTTTTTATTTTTATCATGTAAACATTTATTTGTTATAAATCTACAAGTGTTTTATGGGTTTATCATTTCCTTTCAATTCAAAAATTTAATTTCATGCAAGTGTGATCTAGATAAAGTGTGATATTTTATTTCATGAAAGATTCCTTTTCAATTTCTCTAAGTGTTACTTTCAATTCTTGTAAGTGTGAGAGTACTTTTACATTCCTGTAAGTGTGGATTTTGGTAGAAGGGGTAGTTTTATAGAGATATATTTCCCCTAATGCATATTTACTTTGAAACAAATCATATATTGACATTATTAATGTTAAGGATTGATAACCACGATCATAGTATTGTGAGTGAGTGTTTATGATAAAATTAGTGATAACACACAAAATGGGCACTAAAGAAAATAAAGTTCCAAGACTCACATACTTGGCTCACATGATGAGAGGATTTCAATCCCATTTGAAGGATATGTAAATGTGAAAATGAGAGGAATAATGGTGGAAAACTATGCAAGCGATGATGAGCACATGGAAATACCACATGAGGACCAAGATGACAAAGAAGAGTATGTTAAAGAGAAATATGGTAGATTCTTGCACATAATCAAGAGTATTAGTAGAAAGTTGAAGGTGAAAGTTACAAGATATTGTGCGAGAATATATCTAGAATAAATCATTGATTGGATTACAAAAATGGAGAATTACTTAGAGTATGAAGGTGTGGAAGATCCTAGTAAGGTAATATTCTCCAATATTAATTTAAGATTCATGCATCTATGGTAGGGTAATGAGTAGATCGGGAGAGTACATGGAGGAAAAGATAAGATCTAGAGTTGAGATAGATTGATGATTTTTTTAAAGCTAAGTTCATGATTATGGATTACCAAACACATATGTTGAAATAATTTTAACATCTACATCAGAAGGAACTAAGTGTCAAGAAGTACATGGAGGAGTTCTATTATCTCACTATTCAAGTCCTTCATGTGGAGGACAATACAAAGAATATATCAAGGTTTGATAATGGATTAAAAATTTCCATTCAAGATTATTTTAGCATGATTAGATTAATATATATAGAGGATACCTATCAATATGTACTAAAGGAAAAAGAAAATTTGTCCCATATAAAAAATATAAGTGCACTAGGGAAAGATAAGTTCTCGCATAGAGGTGAAAACCTACATAATGATGCAAAAAACTATACACAAAAGGATAAAGTGAGTGCCTCACATGAGCATATTCATACATAGAGAGGTAGAGTTAGACATTATTTTAGAGGAAGAGGATTTGGTGTAACGTGTTTCCTTTATAAAGATACTAGACATCATGAATTTGAGTGTCCACAAGCTGCATGAAGAAATAGAAGTGAAAGGAGGAGTGGTTATAGAAATCATGTTTCTCAACATGCACATGTAAAAATTAATGCATATAAAAGTTGTGCATAAGAACATGAATGTGTAGAATCTATCATGATGAAGAGAGCATTATTAAAGCACATAATGGAAGAAAATATGCCTTTGCAAAATAATAATATAATCATAACTATATGAAAATACAAGAATAATTTTTTTAAAGTTATTATTAATAGTGGTAACAATGATAATGTTGTTTCCAAAAATATGGTTGATAAGCTCGGTATGAAGAGAAATGTGCATCTAAAACTATCTAAGGTTTCATGGATTTTCAAAGGCATTAGTTTCTTGTGAATGAGAAGCATAGAGTGCATACCATATTTTTTTCATTTAAAGACGAATTCATGTACAATATAATGCCCATGGACATATGTCATGTATTTTTGGGTTGACCTTAGAAATATGACAAAAAGGTGGTATATGATAGTTGCACATATACCTACACACTGGTGAAGGGTGGATGTAAGAATATGATGAATCCTTTGAAAGATACAAGTTTAGAGGTGGAGAGGAGTTTACAAATATTAGAAATTTCAAGAAGAATAAATTTTTTAGGTGCTATAAAATGGGATAAAATATCCTATATACATTTCAAGGCTTATGTATAAGGAAAGGGAAGGTGAATCCATGAAAACAAAGGAGATCCTATGATAATTAGAACATAGGTTAATTTAGTTTTTGAATATCATTTTAAAGGATATTCCATATGGTTTACCACCTACAATTAGTATCAATCACTAGATGGAATTGACATCAGTATCTAGTTTACCAAACAAGGCCCTATATACATTAAAACTTATGGAGAATGAGGAGACAAGGAATAAAATGAAAGAGTTTCTTGAGAAAAGGATGTTCATAAAATCTCTAAGACCATGCGCAATACCTAAAATATTGATACCAAATAAAGGAGGAGAGTGGAGAACATGCACTAATTATAGATCCATAAAAATACTATGAAGTATGGATTTACATTTCCATGCATGGATGATTTTATAAACTATTTTATTAGAGAAATACATTTCATGAAGATTAATCTAAAGAGTGGATACCACCATATTAGAATTAGGGAAGGAGGTGGAGTGAAAGATTGATTAAAAAAATAAAGATATATTGTATGAGTTGTTGGTCATGCCATTTGTGATATCCAACTCACTGAGCATGGTTATACAATTGATGAATGAAATGTTGAAGAATTTCTTAGATAATTTTTCCATTTTTTGATTGTATGACATTATGATTTTCATCAAGATGCATGAATAATTATTGGTCAATTTACAAAAATATTTAGAGTTATTATGAGAGGAGAAGCTACTAGTGAATCTAAGGACACATAATTTTTTGTAGAATGAGTTGGTGTACTTAGGGTTTGTGACATCTCAAGAAGGATTAAAGATGAATCCAAAAAGGTGTGGGATATAATGGATTTTACGTCACTCAAAAATGTCACAAATGTGTGAAGATTATGTGGAATAGTGACCTTTTATTGTAATTTCATTAAATGATTCAACAATATTTATGTACCACATATGGAAGGTATGTGGGGAGACAAAAAGGAGTCTGCGTCAATCATGGATGTTGAGTTTGGATTTTAGAAGCCAAAGAATAAGGTCAAAAATCAACTTGTATTGGCCTTTCCTAATTTCAATAAGGTATTTTAGGTTTATTTTGATGCAAGTTGGGTGTTGACAGGGTTCTTCATCAATTTTGAGATCAATCTACATAAGAAAAACCCGCGAGACATGGGAGAAGTTGTAAATAGAAGGAAAAGCTTCCAAAGTTTAGAGTAAGCTGCAAGACATTGAGAACATCTATGGAAGACTGTAAAAGCTGAAAAATATGACATAAAGCCACACATGTCTATCAAGAAACACAACTAAAAGAAGATCAAAACAAAGTGTAGTTTGAGCTAAATGAGTCACAACTAAAAGAAGTGTCTTTTGGATAATTTTGTAAGAAAGGATATTTATTTTACTTAATCACAAAAGTGTAATATAGAAGAGAGATATTCGGGAGAGTAAAATAGGAAGTGTGTGAACAAGGAGAATACTAAGGAATATGTGAATAATAATATGATAATATGAAATCATATGAAAAGTGTGTGAAAGACTAATGTGAATACTATAAATAAAGATTTATGGTTGATGCAATATGTAAAATATGTTATATTTTTTTACATTCTTTGTGTTCATATGTTTGAATCTAGATATATTTTCCTAACACATCCTTAGTGAAATAGTGAACTATTTAACCCTCACATTTGTGTTGAGGAATAAGGTCAACATTTTGGTGTTTCAGCCCAGGTTCCTTTTTTTAAGCGGATGTCTAGAAAAACTTCACCACCAGGATATTGGAAGCCAACATTAACAAAAATAGATAACTGGTGGGAAAAACATATTGATATACTCATTAAAGAGGAGGAAAAGAGACTTAAAGCATCCTATAAGGGAATTGGAGCTAACTTATTTAGAGAATACAGAAAATAATTTTGGTCTCAATTTTCACACCTACTATGGCCTTGCATTTTAGCACACGTAAAAATAACAAAGTGGAAAAATTTACACTTGAGGGAATCATTTGAGTGCAATATGAAAAATTTATAAATACTCAGAGATCTTGATGTACCTTAAGAAATAGCAATAGAATACTTGTTCCAAACTAGATTATATTAATATATTATTACTTGGGATATTCAGGGTTGGACCTATTTTGATCACAAGAAGACTAAAGTTCTAAGTGGAGCCAGAGGAATATTTCTCAAACAAGTCCCTTTCTTAATCCATATATTTTCTAGTGTAAAATGGATTAATTAGAAGTGGAGAAAAGTTCCTTTAGGGAACAAGAACCTCAGGATGGCATACATGAAGGGGGCCGATCCAAGAGACATAACTAATCAAATATTATGGGGTGATGGTTTGGACAAAAGAAATAAGATGACATGAAGAAAATAAAAAACTAAAAAAATTACATAATTGATAAAAGAAAGTTTAAGAGAATTAAGTGAATTAGTAACTAAATAAAAAGCAACAATAGAGAAGAAATCAGAAGATAAGGCTAGGATAGCCACAAAGAAGATGAATTTATAGAAAAAGTAAGAAAAAACAAACATTAGCAATGGAGGAAAGGATAAGGAAATTAAATGAAAGAAAAAAAAATAAAACAAAGTTCAACAAGTAGGAAAGAAAAATAAGCCCACTTCAAGTAGAGGGAAGTAATTGGATGCCCTGGAAATGGAGGAAGATGTTCAAAGTCTTTCTATCATTCCCACACAAGGTGGAGACCAATAAGTTTTGGTTACCCTATGGATTCTTGCGGGAAAATGTCCATTAGATAATAGACTACAACACTCATTATCAAAAGAAAGATTAATGAAGGATTTACATGAGTTAGTAGATAGAATGGAAGCATGAATCAAAAAAAACTTAGGAGAAGAGGAATGGGAAAAAACTAAGTAAGAAGCTCCGTTACTGATTACAGAAAAAGGTGAAGAAAAAGAAAAAGTTATTAGATTGGAAGAACTACTTAAGGAGTGAGGAGAAAATAAAAACATAACAGAAGATAAAGGCAAAACAAAAGTGAGTTTCGAAGAACAAGATATAGAGGAAGTAGAAAAGAAAAATAAGAAAAGATTAGAAGTGATGAAGGGTTTGTAGGATTAGAAGAAAATTATAGGTTAAGAGATGTTAAAGGAACGAAATTATTTGTGGAAGAGGATGATTACAAAAAAGTCACTAATAAAATATGTGTCCCTCAACCATCATACTAGCCCAAAGGATATGACCCCCCTAGATCGTTCGCCCTTTCATGTGTCACTTCATACACCACTAAGAAAATTACAAGAGGAAGAAATTTTGATAGACATATTCAAAAAATTGCAAGGAGAGAGTAAGAGAAGAGAAGAGATTGTGAGAAAATTCAGAGAGTTATTAAGAGAACTCTACTTTGATATTGAATTGTCAAGAGATAAAGGAAGAAAAGGAAATCTACAAAAATTCTATAACCAAAGCAAGAAAGTAAAACCATCAAAACAGCAACCACTTGTGCAAATTCAACCAAACCCTCAAGTGGTTAGAAGGCACAAAAGATTAAGTTGTCAGTTTTTCGGTAAAGATAAAAAAAGGTGCAAAGGAACATTTGTTCATTCTAGACTCATACTGGAAAATCAATAATGTGACAAATCCCATTGCCAAGCTATATGACTTCATAGGAACATTAAGATATGACACTTTAAAATGTTACATGAATACAAATCCTCAATACACCAAAGATTGGGATACAATAGAAAAATAATTTAAGATAGATTTCCATTATTCTGAAGCACTTAGAGAAAGTGTTAGTAAGATGAGGGAATTAATTCAAACACAAGATGAATCAATAAAATAATTTAGTTATTGATTCAATAATGTTACGAGGAAGTAAAAAGAACCTCTGATGGACAAACAAATAATTGAATGATTCACTTCAAGCCTATTACCTTACCTTAGAGTATCTGTAGATGGAAAAACATTTACAAGTCTCTCAAATGCCATAGAAATGGCTATAAGGTTAGAGGCATAGCCGTGGAGAAGAGAAGGAGAAAAATCAATTAAGACAGAGTTAGAGAGGGTACAACTAGAGTTGGACAAATTAAAACTACAATAAGAGATCCAAAGAAAACAATACTTTAGAAATAATTCACCAACCAGTAATAACATAAGAACAAAAATTTGGTACATGGTAGGTTGTGCAGAAGGAAATGACAAGACAAATTGTCCATAATTATAAAAATCCAAAAGAGCTACAACAATTAGACAACACTTTTCAGAAAACATTTCTTCTAGTAATATAACCACAGCTAAACGTACTTGGTCTGGTATTTTTATATTATCGGATCAACATACACAAGACACTTATCCACTACTAGAAGTAGCCACACCCAAAAATCAATTAATGTACTGTACAACGTGTGGATCTTATAACCACTATCATCATACTTGTCATGTAGTTGATGCCATGGAGGATTTAAAATACTATAACACCCACAAATCAATGAAAACCAGACAAAATACAACACCTCCACCTCCACCCCCACACTAATAGTTCAACAAACCACACTAATGAAATCCTCAACAATAACTGCATCCCCACAATACCAAGGATATCAAGGTGGAAAACCACAATATGGATGAGGTTATAAAGGAAACACCTGCAAACCTAATTACTAAGGGTATGGTGGAGGATATAGAGGTAGATACCGGGGTGGATTTAGGGGTGAATACAATAATTACTAAGGTGGTAGAGGTTATCAAGAAGATCAAAGGAGAGAAAACCAAAATAACTCTGGGGTTTTATTTTAGGATATAAGACCTATGCATTACTATAAATGTGGGAAAGATGGATACCTAGCAAGAAATTGTATAAAATGAGAAATATGTAGATTTGTCCATGAACAAGGAACACACAATTCTTTCAGTTTCTCTAAAGCCGTAAAATTATATAGAAATGGTGGAAAAAAATAATCATTAGGGAAATATTCCCAAAATAATTTCCAACACATTACTAAAATACCATGGGATGAGGAAGAATATTTAGAAGATGAAAAAAAATCAAAGGAAAAACATCTAGCTCCAGCAAGAGAAAAGTAGAGAAGCATAAGAAAAAATATTTTAAGAGGAAGAAAATTAAGAAAACAAGTAGCGATCAAAAGGAACCAAGATATAGAGCCATGGTAATGAAAAGAAAAGGTGTAAAGAAAGAACACATGCAGGGGAAAAAGAAAATAATTAGATTACCAAAAGAAGAAGAGTCATCTAGTAGTGAAGACTGGGATCCCAAAGAAATTTGAACAAAACTACATGATAAGGAAGTGGAAAAAAATAAAATAGTATCAAATAAATCTCAACACCATGAGGAAACAGAAAAAGTTTTTTTAGAAGAAGAGATAATTGTCCTCAAAGAAATAACCAACTTAACCATTAAACATGGGTTAGTAGATAAGATAAAACAATTTTGTGAATATTGGAATAAGGAAGAAAAAAATTTCACATTCATTGGATTGAGGCCGCTCATAACAGGAAAAAGAAAAATGTATTTAGAACACAAAGAACATAACAAAAATCCACCATATATCTAAACATGCAGAAATATTTTATATGAAAATTACAAAGATCCTCTTAGATTTGGGTGCAGATATGAAATATAATGTCCAAATCAACTTGGGAAAATACTTGGACCAGACCTTATTTAGATGTCGCTTGAGATAACACATTGGTCTAGCAGATGGGTGAAATAAATCCCCTCATAGGTGTATTATGGGATGTGGAATTTAATTTTATGGGGATCAACAAAATAGTGAACTTCGAAGTGGTATAAAATGTAGCAACGAAACCTACATACAATGTCATTTTGGATTTAGAATGGTTTATTGATTGTTATGACACTATTAAAATCAGAAGAGGAAGAAATTACACTGAGAATCATATGGAATTCTCAGTTCACATAACTTTTGCAAATAGGAATGAGTGCCGCATGGTCAGAATAATTTTGACCATAATACATAATGAAGAAGATTTTGATGACTATAAAAGGAATATACACCTCTGAACCGGATTAGCCAACATTAAATAAAGAATTTTAACCTAATTCTAATGGAGAAATCTTCAGTTAACTGTGAATCGACAATTGAAAGTTTTGATAATATAGTCGAAGCTTGGGTACACAGAATTTCTTCAATCCAAAGTAAGAAAACTACATTACGCACGAAGACTACCATCTCGCATAATTAATTTAGAAGATGATTACTATACATCCACATGACGATACAAAAGAAATTTTTTGTCCCGCTTGGGAAGATTTCCAAGAAGAATATGGGTACTAATCTGCTACAAAAGACATCAAACAAGAGAAAGAGGATGATATAAAAACATATTCATAAAAACCAATCAAATGGGTTTATAGACTAATTCGTGGAGCTTCCCATCGCACCTTACCAAAATACTTAGTCTTTGGAGAGCTAGAAGGATATTTAGAACAAATGGTAAGGGTATTCTTAAATGAAACAACTCACATGGAAGCACTAGATGATGCATTAACAATCATTTATGCATGATTGTGGGTGAATCATAAAGATAATATATCCCACTGGAAGTCACTAGTCACATTATTGAAAATAAGATACATGGAAAGTGAAGGATATTACATGGCATTCATATCTAAATATACAAGAGAAGGAGACCCACAAAAACATATTCAGGGTACGTGCATGACAATGGCATATATGTGGAGAAAATTCCCCCCATCGTTTGGACACAACGTTTTGTGTGGAAACTAGGACCTTTACCTAGGACATGGCATATGCATCAAGAAAGTAGAAAAGAAACAAAAGATTGTGATCAATTGGTAGAATAATTTTTGCCACACTTTCAACTTCTGGGATGTGAAATCTAAATACACTTACAGGACACTTAAAAAGATAAGAACCTTCTTATTCATAACCGCCGAAGATACCACAAATCAATTTTCAGGACAAAACTCAGATCCAAAAAGGTGAACATGAGCTTTAGACAAGAAAAACCAACCAAGATCAGAGATATGACATTCTACTTTACAATAGAAAAACAAGAAAAGATAGGAGAAACCTGAAAAACTTAAAATACAAAACATAGTGGAAGGAGAAAGAGAAGTAGTAGAGATAAAAACAGAATAGAAGAAAAATGTTTTTAGCAGGCCACAAAAACTAAGGAATGAAAACATTGGGATTTATGGAGAAGAGAAAATTGTAAAAATATGAGACTATTGGTTTGAAGAAGAAGTAGCCAAAGTATTAGAATTACTTCAAGAATTCAAAGATATATTTCTCAAGGATAATTTAAGGATTTGTGTGCACGAATTAAAAGAAGAGGCGGGCACAATGAAAATTTAGATCAAGATGTAGTTAAAACCCTCAAGAAAATACCCTATAGATTAAATCCCAACTTAAAAGTGAAGGTCAAATATAAAATAGATAAGATGTTGAACGCATGAATAATTAAACCTGGTGATGATGCTAAGTGTGTTATGTATATTAATAGTGTAAAAAAATTCCAAGATATATTTCCCAAATAATTTAAGGAGTTACATGAAATAAAATAAGATGTGGGTACAATGAATATCTAGATCAAAGATGGAGTTAAACCCCTCAAGAAAAGACCATATAGATTAAATCCCAGCTTAAAAGTGAAGGTTAAAACTAAAATAGATAAGATGTTGAATGCAAGAATAATTAAACCTATTGATAATGCTGAGTGTGTTAGGTATATTACTAGTGTAAACATTATTTAGTGGGTGAAATTATGTTTGTGTGTTGTATATTTTTTATATGAGTTGTTATTATAACTCACATTATTTGTATTGTATTGATTTTAGAGTTGTTACAAATTGTTAAAGCAACTCGTATAGTTTTTGTGAGTGGTTATAAGAGTCGTAATAGGTTTCCTATATTTTAGGAAATATATTTCATATATAAATGATTTTATGTGATATGAATAAAGAGGTTATTGAATATCATTTGTATTTTTCTATGATTTTTCGCAAATATGGTCCTACCATTTCATTTGGTACCAGAGAAGGTATGGATTTGTGAGACCATGTAAGGAGAAGAGTCGCCATTTTCCTTAATGCTCCTGCATATGAAAAACTAATATATTTTCTAAGAATTAAGGATGTAATTTGTATTAAGTATTTATTGCCAAATACATTCAACCATACAGTCCAATGGAGCTGTTGCATACTTGTGCATTCATGGCCATGTGAGTATCAGATTTGATGCATCCATGTATAATTGATATTCCAGCATGATCAAGTCATTCAATTACTATAGCAATATGATCTATTCATCTTTATTATACAGATATGCCAAATTTTTTTGCCAATCTGTATGACACTTGCTTTGATCTTTCAACATTAGTTATGCATTGGATTTTATCTTTGCATAGTTTTGTGGGTAAATTTTTCCATCATTGACGTTTATTTCTAGTAACAAATGGGATTTTATTGAAAAAAAATTCCTCCAAAGTTCCCAGATCTTTGTTCTATTCAAATCTTCATAGACATTAATGAATTTTACATCAATTTGTGAAAATCTTGCGCAATAATTATTTTGTATCATTATTTAGAGTTTGACATTCAAAACGGTCTGTGCTGATAGTGTTTTCATGCCCATATAATTTGAATAGTTTGTTTTCATGTTGTAGTTAGACGGGAAAAATTAGGAATGGTGGAGAAAGACAAGGATGATGGTCAATAATACTGACAGTTCATTCTTCCATACAAAAAATGTGTGTGTAAATTTGATCTTACATATGCATTTTTGGTTTCCATTGAGCTTTGGATCATGGTATCACTGCATTGGAGTGAGTAATCACACTTACCATGTCGACTTTGACCAAAAAAACACTTGCATGGCCTTGTAAAGGTAAATATTCACACTTTCAGAGATCATTCGGTGTTTGTTTTCTAAGACTCATTAGATAGCCATGTTGATAACACCAAATTTTTCTCTGGATTTCAGTGGGAGGCTGATATCTGTGGATTTTTTGAGTTCTCCACGTGTTCATGTCTACAAATCATTCTTTAGTTTAGGTTGTGTTTATTTAATTAAAATTAATTTCTTTTGAGACATTTAATTTTTTTTACTTTAAGTTTGGTCCATATAGTGTAGATTCAAAAATATAGTTTAGTATTTTAATATACGTTTCATAATGTTAGAGTCATCCTAAGTTATATCCAGTTTTAAAGTTGTGTTTTGTAAAAATATTAAATTAAAGAGTTTTGTAATTATTTTTTCAAATATTTGAAGTCTTTGTGAGTCATTGAAAGAGTCAATTTATTATTTTTATGGTATCATCATTGTCAAAGCCTTTGTGCAGTAAAAATTTCAAGATTTTGTATGTTGTCAATAAAGTAAAAAAAATGTCAAAAACTGTCATTGTCATTAGTCATTTTGAAAGTCAATGTAACAAAATTGTTTTAAAAAAAATATTACCTCACTTTTCAATAATTGGACACATTTTTGCTTATATGCGACATCCATATTGTGGGGATAATTTATACAATGAGCTTCATGATCAAATCCAAATGAGCTAGGAGCATGATACTGGAGAATGGAGGCATCAGAGGTTGGAGGTTGATCAACGACCTCTTGTCAGTCATTGATGACGAGGCCACTTAAGATGTGGTGACAATTTTTTAGTGTGTGTTTTACATTCCATTGTGGTGTGTGTTTCAGAGTTCCTATTTTTGGTGTGATGGTTTGCTGAATAAAATCCTTTCCAAAATTTTGGGCAAGATTCATGTTTTTAAAATATTTGCTTTTGGGGAGCAAGAGAAGATTTTGAGGTAGACTTAAGGGATGGTTATCCGGCTAGTGTGAAGCTTTTGGATCTTGGAGATTTAGAATTCGAGTGCCCAAGGAGGAAGGGAAAGTTCCATAGGAACCCAAAGAGGAAGGGAAAATTCATGCATAATTCAGATCTACACTATGCCTTTACGAGGGTGAAGAGATAATCTATGGAGTTTATACCTGATATAATTAGTTCTTTCAAGAGTGGTTCAACTTCTTCAAAATATGGTTCTTCCATGTGTTCACATTAAGGGGGTGCATATTTGGAATTAATAATGTTCACACTAAGGGGGTGAATGTTAGGTATATTACTATTGTAAACATTATTTAGTGGGTGAAATTATATTTGTGTGTTGTATATTGTTTATATGAGTTGTTATTATAAAAACTCACATTATTTGTATTTTTTTAGTTTTGGAGTTGTTACAAGTTGTTAAAACAACTCGTATAGTTTCAATGAGTGGTTATAAGAGCCGTAATAGGTTTCCTATATTTTAGGAAAGATATTTCCTATATAAATTATTGTATGTAATATGAATAAATATCTTATTGAATATCATTCATATTTGGCTATGATTTATCTACAAATATGGTCCTACCATTTTAGAGTGGACAAGCCCTATAGTAGTACAAAATAAGAAAACATGTGAAATCAAAATCTATGTGGATTACAAATAATTTAATAAGGCATGTGTACACAACACATTCCCCACATCATTCACAGAAGAGGTCTTAGAAAATGTAGTAGGAAGAGAAGTTTATTCATTCACTGATGGGTTCTCTAGTTACCATCAAGTCTGCATTGTACTTGAAGATCAACCAATTTTTTTTTTTCTACATAATGGGGTTCATTTATGTACAAAGTAATGCCCTTTGAACTAAATAATGCACCCGTTGTTTTGAGTAGACTTATGATCAATTCATTCAAAGAATTCATTCATAACATCATAGAGGTTTATTTAGATGACTGGACATTATATGGATTATTGAAAAATCACATACAATTCTTAAGAATTATGCTCCAAAGATGCAAGACATTACAAATATCATTAAATTTTAAGAAATTTGCAAAGAAGGAGAAATTGATAGAATCAGTCAAAACATTAGCAATTGTAACACTCGCACCACCTAAACAAAAAAGAGGTAAGAATAATATTGGGGTACATAGGCTACCATATAAAATTTATACGAAATTACTAAGAGATTAGTGCGCCATTGGAAGATATCCTAAAGAAGAGAGAAAATAAACAAATAGAATGGTCTAAAGCATGTGCGTATGATTTTGAAATACTTAAAGATAAAATCCTACATGCACCTATATTGATCTTCTTAGATTGGAAAGTCCCATTCCACGTTCATGTAGATAAATAAGGAATTTCCATTGGGGCAGTATTAGCACAATCAAGGGAATAAATGGATCAACCCATAGCGTTTTCAAGCCACAAGTTGGCCAAAGTTGAAAAGAATTAGTTTATAATAGAAAGATAAGCCTTAAGTATGGTGTGAACTACAAAAATTTAGAATTCATCTATTGGAAACTCCATTTGTATTCTACAAAGACCACGATCCTCTTAAGTACCTATTGAATATGCTAGTATTACAAGGAAGAATATGCCAATGGTTAGTTTCGTTCCAAGAATTTGATTTTACTATCTCAGTCAAACTAGAGAAGTTAAACAAAGGGACAGATGATCTATCCAAAATTGAAATAGGGGAAGATATAAGACCAACTGATGTTGAATTTCTAGAAGCCCATATTTTCAGAATTGAGGCTATTCTTAAAAAATTAGATGTTATAGCACAATTATTGAAAAATGGATAATTTCCCATAGAATAAACAAAACAACCAAAGATGAATTTGCTACGCCATGTATTTCCCTTTAATTTGATTAAAGGGAAATTATACAAAAAGGGACAACATGAAATCCTCAGATGGGTGGTCCTATAACATGAAAAAAAAATCTTAAGAGAAGTTTATGAAGGAGTAGCAGGAGGACACAATGGAGGAGAAACAAAAACAAGAAAAATAATGATGGCAGGGTTATGGTGGACCAAACTATTTCATGATACACACAAGCATGCCAGATCAAGTGATATTTGTCAATGGGTAAAAAAACTAAGCTAGAGATGAAATTCCTTTAAGACTAGTACTAACCTTAGCCCCATTTGAGAAATGGGAGATAGATTTCATTGGAGCTATAAAACTAGTTGTAATACATTCCCAAGAAATATTCATCTCCATAGGAACATAATACATCACAATATGGGAAAAATATACTCCTATAAAAGACTACACTATAAGAAAAATGACCAAATTCATCTATAAAATATCGTCACCAGATTTGGATGTCCCTTAAGCATTACCACTGATCAAGGAAAACATTTTGTTAATGCCATAATCAAATAAGTACTAGAACACTTTATGATAAATCAAATAGAATTACACCATACCACCCTCAAACAAATAGAATAGTTGAATCTTTTAACAAGGTATTAGAGAAAGTACTAACAATAATATGTTCATTACAAAAATTAGATTGGGACTTAAAAATACTAGCAACATTATGGGCATCCTGCACAACATACAAAAGGATCACAAA
Organism: Taxus chinensis; assembly: GCA_019776745.2. Classification (NCBI taxonomy): domain Eukaryota; kingdom Viridiplantae; phylum Streptophyta; class Pinopsida; order Cupressales; family Taxaceae; genus Taxus; species Taxus chinensis. The sequence goes on from CM034154.1 coordinate 227,482,639, forward strand.
GTAATCCCCATTCTAATTGGTGTATGGACTCGAAGCTGCAATACCCATGGAATTCATACTTCCAAGTCTTAGGGTGGTCATATCCTTAAAGATGAATGAATATCCTTCAATATATGAAAGACTGGTTGAATTAGAAAAACTAGATGAGAAAAGATTCATAGCCGCATATAGCCAAATACAAGAAAAACATAAGAAAAAAGTATGGCATGAAAAACATATCAAGAAAAAAAGAGTTTGATATAGGGGATCAAGTCCTACTGTATGAAAACAAATGGAAAATACCTAGGAAGTCAAAATTCCATTGGCTTGGCCCATATATTATTAAAGATATATTACCATATGGAGCCACGAAACTCCAAACTTTGTAAAAGAAAGAACTGCCAAGATATGTAAACGGAGTGTGGTTGAATAAGTATCACATTGCAGATTAAGTAAATATGAAAAAATAAGAACAACAAGAAATAAAAAATAAAAAAATACAAATATAAAACCCGTCCTATCTAAAAATTGGAAATTCAGTAGATTGGACGAGGATGAGGGTGAAAACCCGTAAGGACACCCTCTCTCTACCACAAAAAACAACTAAGAATAGAAGTAGGATACAAGAACTTGATAAGGAAGTAAAGAAGGAGGGAAGGAAAGAAAATAAAATTAGGAAGGCCATAAAAATCTAAAATACAAACAAAAATAAAAAATCAGCAGAACAAGGGAAAGGATAAAAGAAACGTAGAAAGAAGAAAGAACCGTAGAAGGAAGGGAGGATCCACAAAACAAAGAACAAAGAAAATACCTCAGAAGAAATAAGATAGGTCCATGAAAAAAATAAAATACCACATAAAGAAGAATATATCTATGGAATAAAGGAAATATCACATAAGGAGATAACCATGGAATGAAGGTGAAATAAGAAAAGCGGAAAAATATTAAAGAAAATTGGGAAAAAGGAAGAAAATCCATGGATTGAAGGATATGAATAAAACCATGAAACAAAATATAAGAAAAAATGAAAGAATAAAGAACACCCTTAACCAAAATAAAAAATTTCTAGCCCAAAATACAATAAATGAAGTCGGTGGAAACATAAAGGTATAAAATCATGATCCATGGAAGGAATGACTCACAAGTGCAAAACATCTGAAGAGGAGGAAGTGAAAGAGTAAGAAGAGAAAAGTGAACTAGCACACGTGAAAGAAAATCAAAGCATGTAGTCAAATGGTGACTCCCACTATTTTAGAGAAAAAGGATTTCCCTAAACCAAAATTCTAGAAACATTCCCTTAAATCCATGAATAGAGATCCAGCTGGAGCCTTCGCTCACATTCCATTCAAAGCTGTACATACCAGAGATATAAAAAATAGATACACTCCGTGATCACAGAGTATTATCACACTCATCTGGAGATTGATAGGAAGCTAGTTGTTCTACAACAAAATCCAACAATAGGGGCCATGGAATACAAGAACAATGCTAAGGTAGATTCTGAATTAAAGGTGGATGCATGGAGAAAAATTCCCTACTTTTCTATGGCTGACAATGAAGTTAGGGTTCTTATGAGTCACACACATAACCAAATGCTATACCTAGAACAACCACATCAAATCAATGCAACAATCCTAGAAAGTGTCACTTGGTTGTTAGCAAAAGGATGATCAACACTAACTAAGAAGAAGATGTTGATGAATCAAACTACATGATTAATGTATATCACCATGTCAAAAAGAGGAGTTTGGATTGATGATATCAAAAACCACGCTCTTAGGTATGTAACTAAGGCCATCTATTTGAAAATTTATCACACAAATAGGGAAGATGGTACTCATGGGCTAAGTGCACAAGTTTCCCTAGATATGGTTACCTCCCACTCTGAGTATAACCTATGTGATGTATTAGCCACAAAATTTCATGAAAACACTAGAAATGTCAAAGAAGGGAAACTCATTTTTTGATATGGCTCCTTACTATTATGCCTAGCTATGTACTTTACAAACACCCTCCCAGTCAAAAAAGAGAAAGTTCAATGGAGCCAATATCTACCCATCGCAGAAAATATATTCAATCATATGAATACCATGAACCATGTATAACAGATTACATCTTTAATAGGGTGGATATAAAACATAAGAGGACTACTAACAAACAAATAACAATATCATAACAAATAGTAGAAAGGTATGAGAATGAGGTGGTATTTATAGTAGATATTGACTATACTTTTAAAAGGCCTTTTACTCCACAGGTGGCACACATAGCTCCGCTACCATATGATGAGCTATTAGCCACAACAATTTAGAAAATTAGAAATCTTCCAGTAGACCCTAGTAAACCAATACCTCCAAATATTGATGATGTTATTGCAAATACATGGGAGGAATTTAAAAATAAGTATCCATAAGAGAATGGCCAAGGAGAAACAAGGAAGACATGAAAAACAACATATAAGAGAAGAGATAAAAAGGAAAAATATCCTCCACAACCAACTACCAAAAGATAAAATATAAAAGCAACAAGAAAAGTGATGAAAGAACCAAAATCAAGTAAAGAGAGAGAAGAGTAAAAAACAAAAGCAATGGAAATATCAGATTTAGGGGAAGAAGAATCTCCACCCACTCTATTCACTCCTCTACAAACATCATAGGGAGAAGAAGAATCAAGACCCCAATTTATAGAATAAATTGAATCTTGGGAAGAATCACATATATCTTAGACTACATACAATTTTTACAAAACTTGTTTGAGCTCCGATGGAGTTTCACAAGTATCACAGCAATATGATGTGGGAATAACTACAACACATATCCATAGCAGAATAACTTATTTATTAGTTGAATATATTCTCCTTGGTGATAGAAGATACATTACATCTACTCCCACATGACTTATTAAAATAAATAGAGGCTCACATAGACATGGAGGAGGCAATAGTCATATAATCATTTGAGAAGGAATTCAAACAAATTTAACAAAATAAGAAGAAATCAATCAAGGATACAAACCACATAAAATAACTAGAAGAATTCATACAAATGACAGAAAAAGAAAACAAACAAACTCAAAAAGAGATCAATAAGAGAGAAGGAATGATAAAATAAAAGAAATGATAAGGAGGTTGATGAAGAAATAAGGAAGAACGAAAAAGAGAGAAAATAAAAATAAGAAGAAGCAAGAAGGAAAAAAGAAGAAGACAAGAAAAAATAAGAGGAAGAGAAGCAAAAGAAGGAGGAAGAGGAGAAGCACAAATAATAAGAAAAGGAGGAGGATGAGAAGAGGAAGGAAGAACACAAGAAGCAGAAATAAGAAGAAAAGAAGGAGAATGAGAAGAGGAAGGAATAACAAAAGAAGCAGAAGGAAGGGAAACAGAAGGAGGAAGAGGAGAAAATGAAAAAGGAAGAAGAGGAAAAGGAGGAGGATAAAAAGAGAAAAGAAAAATAAAAAAAGGCTGAGGAGAAAAAAAGGAGGATGATGAAGAAAAGTAAAGAAAATAAGAACAATAAAAGAAATAGGAAGAATAAAAGAAAAAAAAGTAAAACAGAAGAAAAAAAGAGATAGAGGACAAGAAAAAGGAGTTAGAAACATAGGTATAATATCATATTACCACTACAAAAACAATTGAAGTACCTCGCGGGATAGTCCCATCCCAATCTCTATGGGATTCATTATCAATGATTAATAAAAAACTCCAACAAATAAGACAAACACAAACTATCCAGCTATAATAGGGTGTAGTAGAGAAAACACATGAAGGGTACATAATACACCTACATAATCTATCACCTAGATGTAAAAGTCTACATGAAGTCATTTGTTAGATCAAAGTACAAAACAAGATTGGATGTAGAGATGCATTGACTTGGAGGAAGCTATGAATATATTCATGACATCCCTAAGAACAACTAATCCTCAAATCAATATTGACAGCAACCTTCCCGTAGAAACACCACTTGGAAAAGATGTGAAGGTAATTCTAACAAACAAGGGCACATTAGAGGAGAGTGAAAATAAGAAGATTAAGGTTGAGGCAATCTCAGCATATAAGGAGAAAATCCTACAACCTCAAGTAATATAAAATAAAATATGGTGGAAAGACATGGAGACATTTCTCATAAAGATGGAAACAAAGGTTACAAATTCTGCAACATAATATGCATACACCATGGGTTGGTCAGGATTAACTCAAAAATATAGGTCTGAATTAGATAAATTCAAACATTATCTCAACAAGGAGTCAACTGATTATGCCATTATCACATATGATGATGGTAGTCAACAAAGGAATCCGATAGGACTTACTAAACAATACTATAACAAGAAACAACTGCGGTCTAAGAAAATCACACATACATATAGGAATATAGCACAAAAATGGACATAGCCATAATAAGAATGCAACAAGAGTTATAAACAACACAATGAATATATAGTAAAATTTATTTTAATCAGCCATGCATAGATATCATTCTAATTATTCAAGAAAATACGTAAATGCAAGTATGGGCTCAAGAAATTAAATATCATTTAGAATAGTGGTATACATTTGAGAAGAAGATCACAACTAAATATGAAAAATAAATTCCACACACTAGAGCTTAAAGGACACTATATTTTTTTTGTTAGAAATCCATCATGTCATGTAAATCCAATCAAGCAAGTTGAGTGAGGGAACACTTCCTTACGCTAGATGTCTAAGTTATGGTAAGTTGATGCTTTGGTTTTTCAAGTAAAACTCCAAGGAAAAAGGATTTCTAGAAAATAAACACACTTCACATCTTAGAAAGGAAGACAAGGTTCTTCATCATTTTTCTTGTCTCGAGGATGAGACAATGTTTGAAGTTTGGGGATGCTATTAATAGGGTTATTCATCAATTTTGAGAACAATCCACAGAAGGAAGGAAAAATTGTGAGACATGGGAGAATCCATAGATAGAAGGGAAATCTGTTGAACTTTGGAGTAATCTGTTGGACACCGAGAACATATGAAAAATATTGTAAAAGATACCAAATAAAACATAAAGCTGCGGAAGTCTATCAAGAACCACAACACAAAGAAGTTAAAAATAGAGTACAGTTTGAGCCGGTAGAGTCACAACCAAAAGAGGTGTCTTTTGGATAATTTTGTATGAAAATATATTTATTGTACTTAATTAAAAAAGTGTAATAGAGAAGAGAGATATGCAAGAGAGTAAATATGAAGTGTGCAAACAAGAAGAATACTAGGGAATATGCGAATAAGAATATGAGAATATGAAAGCATGTGAAAAGTGTGTGAAAGACTAATGTAAATTACTTTGATATATAAATAAAGAGTGATGGTTGATGCAATGTGTAAATTTTTAATATTTTATTACATTCTTTGTGTTCATTTGTTTGAATCTACATATCTTTTCCTAACACATCCTTAGCAAAAGGGCAAACTGCTTAATCCTCACATTTGTGTTGAGGATTAAGGTAAACATTGGGTATCCATTGGAGATAAGGTGATTCAAGATGGAAGACCTAATTCACATATTTTAGTTAGAACTGAATGCTATAAGGAGAGGATATTAATTTTATGATCAATAATTTTACAACATAGTGTAAAATATGAAGAAGTGGAGGAAATACTTATTTCCTAAGGAGTTCATGTTATATATGGACCACTAAGAACTATAATTCATCAATAGACAAGGGAAGGTTTATGAAAGTCACATGAAAAGGGTTTAATTCTCACAAAGTTAATTTTTTGTATTGAAGCACATAAGTGGGAAATAAATAAAGAGTTACAAGATACATCATAGTGATTTAAATGCAAGTGGGAGTAGTAGGGCTGGAAGAGATAATCTATATGAAGAAGATGAAGATTTTGGGGGAGCATGAAGACCATGTTCAAAATCAATAAACATTGACTACACACATTGGTTATACTACTTATTACAAGAAGGGTTGTTTTTCAAAGGCACATTTTTGTGAATGCCACAAGGATCAATGAGAGATAAATCAATCCTATTGAATAATTTCAAAGGATTATTAGGTCACTTTGAAATGGATAATACCTTGGTGTAGTTGTATGAGATATCAGTGGTTATAAATGTTTATAAATGTGCACAAATATGTAAAGATATAAAGTATGTCAGTTAGTGAAGGGGAAGAGTCAAAACACAAGGTTATATCAACCATTTATAGCACCTAAAAAATCTTGGGAGCATGAGTATAATTTTTTTTGGGATTTACAAAAATGTATAAGGTTAATAATTGTATCTTTTTTTAGTAGAAAGTTGTCAAAAATGGTTAAATTTATTAAATATAAGAAAACAATGGTGTTATAGATATAAATAACTTGATTTTCAGAAATTTGTGGATTAATGTGCAATACTATACCTAACAAAAAGTAGTCACTTCTGGTGAGCAATGTGGAAGAAATTTAACATAAGGTTATAGTTTAGTTATGCATATCATTCATAGATGGATGGAAAAATAGAAGTTGTCATCAAGAGTATTGAATTTTTTTTGTAATGTTTGGTAGGAGAGAAGGTAAGAAAATGGGATTCTATTCTTGCAAATGAAGATTTTTATAACAAATCTATAAATAGGAGCACTGGGAAGCCATATTTTTAGATTAGGTATGGATTATGTATGGAGGTGTTATAGAGCTATAAAAGTTACTACATGAAGAAGGGGGAAGTGAATAAATTTGAGGAATTTTTGTAATAAATGGTGGGAGTAAATAATAAAGTGCCAAAGTAGTTGGATTTGAGAAATGAAATGTAAAAGTAGTGCAAAAAATTGATGAGAAGACATTTTGAGTTCAAGGTTGAAGATTTAGGTTTTACACCCTTGCATAAAGAGAGATTCCTAATAGGAACATATGATAAAATCAAGTGGAAGAATATTGGGCCTTGCAAAGTATTGAATAAATTTGTGAAGAATGATATGTGATAGAGCTACCAAAAGGGAAAATCATCTCTCCTAAATGCAATTTAGTATAGCTATACCCATATTTTGAGGTGTAGACAAGTGGATAAGAATACCATAAAAAATTAGATTGGAGATGTTGGAGGGGTAGTAAGTTCTAAAGATAAATTATTAATATTATGTAAGTTGTAAAAGTATTTTTGTAACACTTACAAGTGTATGCATGTAATTGTAGATAGTAAAATTTTCACATAACCATTATTACATCATGCTTTTATCATATTTATATGTGCATGAGTTCTTAAAACTGAGACAAGGTCTTAAGGGAATCAATTCCTTGTTGGTTTTCCTTTTATTGCTTGTTTGGGCTCAGATTATTACTATTCTCTTACTTTTATTGAACTTGCAACTTTTTATATAAAAATATATGGCTCCTTATTTAATTGGTTTACTATTTTTTGACCCTAGGTCAAAACCATACAACTGGGTTAGGACCGTACACACATTCCTGACCCATTGTATAGTATTAATCCATTTTGTTTTCTAGCTAATTCATCTTTATGGGCCTATTTATCCCTATTTTATTTTTCATTTTTTAATATTTTGGGTCAGCCTTCCCCGCCATTAAGGTCTTAATCTCAAAGAAATAAAATCATATATAATTATTCTATCTTAAGAATTTACTGTCTAGAAAGCATCTATCTATATACCAAAAAACTGAATTGAAGGAGCAAGAAGCATTGTTACATACTTCATACAAAATAAAAGAGGGAATAATTTTGATTTATTTCATTAACACACAAGGGTTTGAATGAGATTAAGTAACTTAGCCAACTATTGGTGTGGAAATACAAGGGAAAGACTAGGGAAAGGGATATTTGTATATATAATGACACAAAACACTATGAGAACTACATTGAGTCTAAATTGTAGTGCAACACTTGGTGATTCACATATGGGGTGACCAAATAGGTTAGTTTGGATCAAGAATATACATTTATTTTCCATTTAATGTGTGCTTGAGTGTGTTTTAGGTTAGCTAGGTTTATTTTACAGGTATAAGTACATAATATGTGGTTTGATGTGACACTGAAGATTCTAAAAGGTGATAAAGAGTGATGTAAAGTAACACTAATTTTTTTTAGATTATGACTTTTCACAAGTCAAAAACTATACAATAGGGTTGGTTTGTAGTTTATGGTATTATTCATATTGTGAGGTCCTAATCCATAGGCTATAACAACACAATAGAAGATTCCCCCAATTTCCAAGCTTTGTTTCTATTCCAGATCACTCAACAACACATTTTTAAGACCATTATTGATAATATGTTTGTGATTGGTTTTTGGAAAATATAATGGCATGCCAATAAATGATTAAAAGGAAAAATGAAAATTAGAAATGTATATCTAACATAAAGTATTTAGTGTATGAAAATATCTGGCATGGGTTTATTCACTATTGTGTGAAATTCCTATGTTATATTTTTGAGTTAAATAATAAGATTCACTAGTCTTGACTACATTTTTTTCATATCCTGATGAGGTGATTCAAGAGACTAATGCTAACAATTGTTTCATCACTGGGACCCAAAAATGCTAGAATGGATACCAAGATAAAGATATGTATAGAATATTTTATATATAGTGTAATCTATGAAATATTTTGGTGCGAGATTATATACTTATTAGGTGTGTGGTTATCAATGCTAGAATACTACCATTTTAAGATCATGCCTAGGGAAGAGTTTTTTGTGGAATGAAGAAAAACTCAAAAAGTTATAAATTATTGACATTAAGTGGACCTAAATTATAGAATAATGGTTGTAAAATAATAGATATGAGTACATAACCTAATTTTTTGTTTAAAATTTTAGTTCTTTTGACATTGTGCAGTATTGGTTCATCAGAGGGCCTAGGGAAAGGTGATGAAAGGGAAAATGATGAAATAAAGTACATTAGAGGTGTTCAAAAAGGGCTAAAAGGAGGAAAAAATATGATTAAAGAAGTTAAAAAGATAAGAAAGACAACATAATAGATGGGGAACTAAAAGATCTATAGTGGGATGTCGAAATGTGGTTAAAAGTAGGAGTATAATATATAAAATTACTAGGGAGGAGATAAAGGACTCGTTAGTAGTGATAGATGAAGGAAAGGATGTAGGAAACAACACAAAATGATAGGATGCAAAAGGAAAAGTGAGCCCTGAATGGGAGAAAGAGGAAGAGAATGAAACAAAAGAGAGAATAAAGGGACTAAAGAGGATACTGAGGAATTATATTTGTGTGGAAGTAATAATGAAACTAAGAATAGAACAAGGATAGATCCGCTATAAGAATTTAACTTGTAAATATGTAAAAAGAGAAGATTTCATTATAAATTCAAAAAATGATCCATGTAGGCAAGAATTGACATATATCTTGCCTCTATGATGTAAATTCCTTACATCATTTCAAGAAAACATTGCGTGGGATTTTTTAACATATATATAAAGAAGTTTGAATTTCTAGAGAGTTTTTACGGAAGAGAAGAGAGACTAAATGATATTGAGGATAAATTGATTAGATATTACAATGTGCAAGAGTATTTGATTCAAATACAAACTATAGACACCTAAAATCTGCTTACGCAATTTTAATACTTAAATTGCACTAATTACCCTCTTTCCCATAATTTCCATAATAATTATCACTTTTTCGATAATTAGGTAACATTCCCTTTCATTTATTTTAATTAATTACATTTCGTTAATTAATTATCCTTCCTATCACTCATGACACCGATTAACGACCTTTCGTTAATTATATGCTTCTACTTGGGCTAATTAATTATTTTTATTTAATTACGCTCACAACCCTAATTCAATAAATCATCATTTATTGGATTAAATTCCTCTCTTATATCCCCCAAATCATACTAATTTTCCTCTAATTAGCTTCTATAAACTTACATCTGCCTATTAATTAATCACACCTAATTAATTAAAGCACCCCCAACTCCCATGAGTTGCTAATGCCAAATTAAACTCTTCTAAATCAAGGTTACCTTTTCTAAACAAACCTTATCCATTCCTAATATTTCTTTACCCTTATCCCATATACACCAAGTTGTGAATCCCTCTCCAATAGGAGGGTTATATAAAGAACCCTCCTCTTACCCTTTCTTCTTACACCTTATTTTTCCTAGCGTAAACTATAGGAATTTTGATCTTGAGACATTCTCCATAGTAGCAAACAACTTCTTCATCTTGCATCATTTCTCCCAAATTGAAGAGCATGAGAAGATCAAAAAATTTCCTTGTAGCCATTTCTTGGCGAGATCTCATCTTCAAATCTTGAGGAAAAAACCCCTTTTTGAATGCTTAAGTGATCTAAATAGGTTCATTTATTAGTTAGGAATATTAAAGAGTAAGAAATAGCTTAGCATTTAGTTTAAGATTATTCACACATTGAAGAAGTTATTTCTCATAAGCTCTTATTTTTATGGTTCTATGTAGGTTTGATTGTTTCTTTGAAGCTACTACGTGTTAACTTCTTTAGATTAGTAATGTACATTTATATATGAACACATATGGTACACCTAGTGGGAGACATGAAATCTTCCCTTGTACATTACCATCTAATGCTGAGGGCATCCACATTTCTCTATTTTCCTATACATAGATTTGGAAAAAAATTCCAAAACATCCCAAAAAACATCGTAAAAAATCATTAAAAATCCAAAAAATTGGTATAATTTTGAAAACTCAAAAAATTCTAAAAATTGTTCAACAATCCAAAAAATTGTAAAAATCAAATTTTTTCAAAAAATTGGTAAACGACATGCACATAAATGAAACCTATATCAAATTCATGTACTCAAACATCCAAAATTGTCCCACAAAACACCTTTCTTTGATTCTTTCCTGTTCTTATGCGTGACTCATGGATCATTTGAATATACCCTCCATCAACAAAAGCTAGTTTTCTTGTTATATCTATCTTCCATTGCACAAACACATTTCTTGGGGAAGTTTCATAGCACACGATTGATTTTTCATGGGACTTCTACATCCTTCGCTTATTCACCTTGCATGTATCCTTTCTTGGGGCGTCATTCTTAACCCTTATTGTTACTTCGCACATGTCAAAATTGAAGCTTGATAGTAAAAATATTTGTAAAACTATCTTGAAAATTATTTGTTTGAGTATGTGTGTTTGTAATTATTTCCCTGTTAGGTTATCTTGTTTACTTTCTCATATTGCATTACATTCTGTATGTTGTATTGAGTTAATGCTTTGGTAATGGATTTTTTTTTTTATTATATCTTTTCATGTTATTATACACTTTTATTGTATGCATATATTTTATTAAGGACTGATGATGTAGATCACATGCAATATGATGAAATATAGTTGTTTTGAATGCACACTAGATGAAATCTATTTCCATTCCCTTCATCTTCATTTTTATTCCCTATCATTTTCTTTTATAAACACTATTCTTCCAAATCCCTTGGGGCAATAGGGATCACCTTTTATCCCCCCTAACATTTCTTCTATCCATTTCCTTCATTTTTTTGATCGTCGATCGACCTCTTCCATCACCCCATCAAAACTCAAGGGGGAATTGTTCATTCTACTAATTTTTCTTCTATCCCTTCAAAAATTTTACTTATCTGTAATTGCTTATTATCTTTGAAGTGGCATCACTTATGCCACCCTAAAGAGGGGAAAATGTAGACACTTAAAATATGCTTACACAATTTTGATACTTAAATTACATTAATTACCTTCTTTCCCTTCATCTACGCAATAATTACCATTTTTATGCTAATTAGCAAACATTAACCTTCATTTATGTTAATTAATTACATTTCTTCAATTAATTAGTCTTCCTATTACTTAGGATGCCGATTAATGGCCTTTTGTTAATTATGTCCACTTCTACTTGGGTTAACTAATCATTATTAATTAATTACGTTGGCAACAATAATTCAATAAATCACCATTTATTGGATTAAATTCCTCTCTTATATCCCCCAAATCATACTAATTTTCCTCTAATTAGCTTCTATAAACTTACATCTACCTATTAATTAATCACACTTGATTAATTAAAGCATCCCCCAACTCCCATGAGCTACTAATGAAAATTTAAACTCTTCTAAATCAAGGTTACCTTTTCTAAAACAACCTTATCCATTCCTAATCTTTCTTTACCCTTATCCCACATGCACCAAGTTGCAAGTCTCTCTCCAACAGGAGGGTTATATAAATAACCCTCCCACCCTTTCTTCTTACACATTATTTTCCCTAGCGTAAACTATAAGAATTTTGATGTTAAGCCATTCTCCATTGTAGGAAATATCTTCTTCATCTTGCATACATTATCTCAAATTGAAGAGCATGGGAATATCCAAAAATGGCCTTGTAGCCATTTCTTGGTGAGTTTAATCTTCAAATCTTGAGGAAACAACCCGATTTTGATTTTTAAAGTGATCTAAATAGGTTCATTTATTAGTTAGCAATCTTAAAGAGTAAGAAATAGCTTAGCATTTAGTTTGAGATTATTCATGCATTGAAGAAGTTCTTTTTCATAATATATTATCTTGATGGTTCTATAGTAGGTTTTTTTGTTTCTTTGAAGCTACTAGGTGTTAGATTCTTTAGATTAGTAATGAAAATTTATATATGAACACACAAACCAATATTCATATATAACATCCATGGAGATAAGATGTTTCATAAGGATGTCAAGTTTTAATGGAATCCAAGGTGCCAAAATTCATTCACATAGCTATATAAAAAGCTTTTCATGAAGCCTATATAAGTGTTTTCTCACTAAAGTAAGGTATTCCATATCCATGTCAATACATTAGGACCCATAATAGAAGAAATACTTGCACAACCACGAGAAGGAGGATTGGATCATCCTATTCATTTTTTAAGTCAAAAAATTTCGAATATAGAAACATATTATAATATAAGTAAAAGGGAGGACTTTGCAATTTTCTTCACACTTCAAAATTTAAGACATTAGTTACTTGTAAATTCATTAAATTTCTTCACAGATCATTAGGAATTAAAGTACTGGGCGAAATATTTTTTCTTTAAGGTATGATATCTATATGGATAATTTTGTTCCAAGAGTATAAGTTAAAAATATATTTCAAATATATTTCAAATAAGGAAGAAAACATGTCACACTAGATCATCCAAGTGCGATAAATATAAGTAAAAAACCAAAATAATAAATGAAGATTCTCTAGATATACACTTAGGGTCATCACAACATCAAAGAAATTAGAATAATTAAAAAAATTATTGTAGAATGGAAAAATACCAAATCAATACATATATAAGGAAAATAAGAATTGTTTTAGGGCACTCACTTTTATAATCATAAATGGATTCCTCTAAAAATTGGGTGAAGTTGAAGTTCTATGTAGAGTGACGTTGGAGCATAAATGAAAAAAAGTACTTAGGGAAGCACATGAGGGAATTGAAAGGGTATTTTATTTAGGGGATTTATCTATGAGAAGGATATTGCATATGGTATATAGTGGCTGAAAATGTTCTAATCTGCACAATGAATTTCAAAACATTGTGATGTTTTCCGAAGGATAGAAAAAACATATCAAAGAAACAAAATCCCATTGAAATTAATAAATATCTACACAAACATTTGATAAATGGGGAATTGATTTTTTGGGGCCTATCAATCCACCATAAAATCACTCTACTACAAGAAACATCATAACTATAACTGAATTATTCAAAGAATGGGTAGAAGTAGAAATTACATCCAATTGAATAGCTAGGGATGTGACTAAGTTTCTTTATGAAAATTTCACCACAAGGTTTGGATGTCTATAAAATATAATAAGTGATATAGGGACATATTTGATAAACAATAAAATCAATATACTCACCAAATAATTCAAGATATTACATAAGAAGAGAGAAATCCAATATAAAGAACTATAAATGATGATTGAAAATATTTTCACAATATAGAGAGATGATTGGGTGAATATAATTCCTATTATAGTATAGGAATACATGATTTTTTTTAATCACAACATAGGGAAAACACCATTTTAATTGGTATATGAGATGAAAGCTATTTTTGAATACATTTTCCCAAGCTTGCGCATCACAATGGTCACCATGTTGGGTGGTAAAAAACCCATTGAAAATAGGTTATTAGAGTGGAATAGAATGTTATAAACCAAAATGGTGGTAAATTAGAATCAAGAAGCTAAAAATTGCAGCCAAAAAACATGACATGATAGGAATATGCACATGAAGAAATCCAAAATTTGTACTATTTTATTAAAACATGTTCAAAGTGCACCTAAGGAAGATATACATAAGGTGGAAAGATCCATGTATCACCTATCATATAACACTACAAGGTACATTAATGTTGTGGGGTTTGTAGGGTAATGTGTAACTAAGAATAATAAAAAAGAGCATGCTTAAAACCTACTACAACTAAATGCACAAGGAATACCTAGACATAAGTTCCATAGGGAAAAAAATAGAGTAGGAATTTCAATTAAAGTATAGTGTGAGTAGAAATATATAAAAAATACGACATTTATATGTCAATTAGTTATATGCTTAATATTTGTATGAGTAGGAGTGAATAAGCAACTCATAAAGTTCTTGGTACGAAAAAATAATGTGCAAGATGAATCATATATGTGAGAGACATCACATCCCTCCTATGTGGATTTAAAAATTAATTACTTGTTTAATCATGATGATTAAAATGAAATTATTAAATTGGATAATTATTTGTTATGATCATTTTCAAATGCGGAAATTAGCATGCTTATTATCATTATGTTTAATTTTAATGATTTGGACTACCTTCCTTCTTGGTGACACGAGGTGGATGTAGGAATAGGTACACCCTCGTTGAAATGGTGATGGAGGGCATCATCGAAGAGAGGTTTTCATATCGAGATATTAAAATTAAAAAAATGAAGTAATATGATAAATAGCATACACCACATGATTGGGCAGCATTTAGTTATTAGTGTGATGTGTAAATTCTTTATGTTTTGCTTTTTTGTCTATTCGGTTGATATTGATAGACGATGAGTGGATTACATCAATGTAACTAAATGTAACCATCATAACCCAACCATCATACATGGGATAAATTTTTTAATTTCTATACCAAGCACTTATTTCACTAAATTTGGACTTATTGCAGTCTGAGAAGCTAAAAATATAACAAATATTGGAATCCAATATTACTAGTTTTGGATTCCAAAATGTTAAATATTGGAATTATCTGCACTCCAAAATCACACATATTGGATTCCAATATCACATATATTGGAATCCAGAATCACATATATTGGAATCCAAAATCACATATATTGGAATTTACTGTACTCCAAAGTCACATATATTGGAATCTAAAAAATGCAATATTGAAATCCATTAATTCTCCTTCCGGAGTCCAATATATCTGATTAGGAATTAAATTAATGAATCTATGAATTTTTTTTAATGATTTCAGGTAATCAAACATTGATATGAGAAATAATACCTAGTGGCCACTAGCCCATGTAAAAAAAAAACATGTTCTATTTTATACGGGCTAGCGGCTGGTATGCTTAATGTTTGCTTTAGAAAAGGGTATTATCCATTTTTAGATGTATTTAAGATTAAACTATGCATATTTAAATACTTAAAATTCCTTTGGCCTAGCAGCCACTAGGCTAATGACATTCACGAGATGTGAGACACTTCCAGATTCATTTACTATGGTGTGATTGAACCTAGGGGAAACCATAGAATTACTGAAGATATTATGAAGAAACTAAATAGAGGGAGACAATTTAATATAGGAGAATGTAATTAACTATAAAACCATTCCAGATATATTTTCATATTTAAATTTAGATATCAAATTAACTTCATTTATTATGGTGTGATTGAACCTCAACAACCAGAGAATTTATGAAGATGTTATGAAGAAATTAGCAGAGGGCGACGATCCAGTGTAGGAGAATGTAATTAACTATAAAACATTCCATATATATTTTCATATTTAAATTTAGATATAAAATTAACTGTAAAAACATGACATATATATTTTCATATTCAAATATGGATATGAAATTAATTAAAATTAATGTAAAACCATCCCAGATATATTTTAGTATTTAAATATAGCTATGAAATAAATTGAAATTCCTTTACTAAAGGTAGAATTATAGTAAAACATTTGAAGAATATTTTGAATTTATAATGTAACACTATTCTTGAAGATGGGCTTCCAAATCAACAATAGAAATCATAGTAAAGCTCCAATAAAAAATCTCCCTATAATTTATTTTTGATCTAATAAAATCCTGAACATCTTCGACGTCCTTCAATGGTTGCAACAAAGGCCACAACACATCTAAAAAGTATTTATCTTGTGACTTAGAATCTATGTTAAATGTTTTAGCAATTATGTAGTTCGCAACATCATTGAACTTGTTTTTCTCTAAAGAGTCATCTACAAGCACTGTATTTTTACAATTGTACAATGCATTAAACCACCACCAAATGGAGTTAAGATTCTTGAGATATAATTTGGGATTCCCATAACCTTCATAATCAGTGTGTTTTTTCTTGATGCAATCTTCATGTGTAAATATGAACTTGAAGCTTCCAACCTCTAATCTAATGTTTTGAAGGAATGAAGGCATCATGTCATCAACATTTGACTTTCTCGTTGATGTCCATAGTGCTATTTTGAAATGTTTTTTGCATCATTGCAAGAACTCTTTCACATTGGGTCTGAGAAAATAAATTTATTTTTGAGCTCGAGGTTGCCACAAATGTTTTAACTGTTTGTATGCCGAATTAGCCTTGTGGAGCGTGTGTGCCAAAACACCATTTATATCAAATATGACCAGTTTCATGTTGCATGTGTTCTTATCTAGAAATGAAAAAAAAAAAAATGGTTGAGGGTGGTGAATCAATCAAAAAATAAAAAAACAAGTCCCTTTTGATATTGTTATATCAAAAATCAAATGGTTGTAGGTGGTGAAGAAGGTAAAAAATCTAAGGGCGTTCCTCATTTCTTATTATTATACTAGGAATATTGTTTTGCAAAATTTATTTAAATTGAATGTAATGTTTCAGCGTGAGGAGTCTTTACATACCATATTGTAGTTATTTCATTGAATTGAAAAGTGGTATATGTTTTCTATTATTGAAGAAAAAAATAGTATTTAAGCATGCTCATAATTAATTTAGGAATACATATTTGATTAATAAAAACTTCTCAAAGATTTGTTACAATAAAGTTTCTCTGTTAATTCACATTCACAAATTATACACTCAAACTCTCAACTTATAATCAGGGAAAATATAAATACTCCCAACTTATATTCATACAATCTCAACATACAAAATAGTTACAAAGAACCATCATAAAAAAATATGAATGTATTTTATTTACAATGTTAAGAAATATCATCATAATAACATTTTGAAATGATAAGTATTTATTTAGCATTTTCTTTCTCCAAATATTTGATTCCCTCTACCACATTCAATCCCTTAGACACTATTAGTGATAAGTCTTTGTAAAAATCGGTCATCAACCACATATATTTTGAACAATTTTCTCCTCTACTTGTCATCCCAACCATAAAATTTTCTATAGGGTTTCCCTTTGCACCTAATGTAATACACAATGTGTCTTCAAAACTGTAGGGAACATTGTTTCTACTCCAAACCTTTTCTAGATATTTTATTGCAATTCCATCATCTATATTGCAATGTTCCTATCCTAAGGTGAGTATTGGATTCAATTCAAGTGGATAATTTTTTAGTGAAGGAATTTGTCAGCTTTTCAACATCAACAAAAGTGATTTTTTCAGACTAGAATCCCATTTCAAATTTTGTTGATAATGACTTTATAAACTCTTTCAGGCCACCTTGCAGGTTGATAGTCTCCTTGCTGAACTTGAATGACATATCCTTAGTGAACGATTGGTTTTTCTCATACAACAAGCCCTCCAAATCTAAAATAAGAAATTAATTCTTGTGGCTAACTATAGGGAAGTAAATAATTTTTTTAATCAGTCTCATATCAATTCTAACCAATGGAAATAATCAACATTTTAGCTTGCGGCTACCACTTACCGATGGGTCTTGCATGTAGGATTGCATCTTCTTTACATGTAGTTGGATCCTTTGATGCAAGATATATTTCAAACAAACATTAATCTATTCATAATATAGCTATTGCTATGGAAAATGAAAGCATATTTGAAAAAACATAGTGATCTACGTGGTAAAATGGTAAATTCAATATCAACACTTTAGGAGGCTACCACTTACCGACTGAGCTTCTGGCTTGGCTTGCATCGACCTTACCCACTGCTAGATTTTTTGATGCAATATGTATTGCAAACAAAATTAATCAATTCATAATCGATTTCATGCTATGGAAAATGAAAGAATACTTGAAAATCATAGTACTCTATGTGGTAATGTGGTAAGTAAAAAATAAATTGTTCTATGTCTTTTGAATGAATTTTAGTAGTCGCTAGGGTTCATTTTTTATTCATTGAACCACCCATTGGAGGACAACAGTTCTGAGATATTGATGTGGACTACTAAGCGTCTAGGCTATTCATCATTGGATAGACTAAACATCGATACTAATGTCTATTAGTTATGAAATGATAACTACAAACTATGGAGCATTGGATGCCACCATGAACTTTTGAAATAGGTTATTTGGTTATTCCTTTTTTGAAAATGGTTCCTCTTCTAGAGTTAGCTGATATCGTTTTCTATAAATTTGTGAGCCTTATAAATGGTTTTGTTTAAAAATACACATGGCTAACATACCAGGTTCTGACTACATATTCATGTTGGTTACCACCATGCACTCCACTATTACTTTCTTCGGTTGTTGGTTGTCTGCATAAACCATTAATTGTCTTATAAATTTGTGGGGCTTAGTAGTATTTTTTATTTATAAATGCACATGACTAACATACCAGGATTTGATTGCATATTCATGCCAGATGTGGCCGAGTTCTCCTCATCTATCATCAGAGATGGTGAACATAGAGTATTGTCAAAAAATGAAAACCATGGCAATTTAAAATAGATCTCATTAAACATATTTATAAAATGATTGAAGGTCAATCACCATGTTGAATTGGTTGTGTAGCATCAAGTTGAGAGGGTTGTACATCAACTCCTATTGTTCTTTGGTTGTCTATGTAAATAAGAAATGCGTACGTACTTTTTTTGGTTAAAATCCATTAAACAAAATCACTTGTTCAAGTTGTATTATGGTACGAACCTTTCTTCATATGAGAATAGTAATGTTTCAAAAACATTTCCTGACTATGTGTCTCAACAATAAAAACAACAGATAGATTGGATTCAACTAATGCACGCAGTGTGACACTGCCACTGTAAAGCACTAATACTAAATAATTTTGGGAACAACATCGAGTGAACATCTCAAGCCAGAACTCATATGATCATTCACAAGGAAAAGGATGTTTGTTTCCTTTTAGGCCAATTTCTCTTGCAGTTATCAATTTATGTGGCAGGTTTTCCATCCAATCCCTAGTGACTTCTTCTCTTTCATCATTGTTATCATCATAGTTGTGCACACCAGTTATTGTGTACATAAGATTTTAAATTTCCGTTGCTGTCATAGAGTCTATAGCATCCATCCAGAATCAATTCTCCACTGTATTTAACCTTTTCCATGTATTTTTTTACTATTTCTCTTAACATTTTTGAATATTCAATTGGTATGAGAACAATAATAATACAATCTAGCACATTGGTTCTAATAACTGTTAGCAACTCCATTATTACATCAAAAGAAATATCGCTAGACAAATTACAAAAATCAATGATAACACATTCATCATTGAAAGGATTGGTGACAGGAATAGTTGATAGATTTAACAGAAGCTGGAATGGGTATGCACATTGACAAGTAAAATCTTCTGTGTCATCCATCCTTGTTGGTATATTTTCTTCCATTGACATCACATAGTTGTCTAATATTGTCTGAGCCTCGATGGGAAGAACTTCTTCCACCACATTTTCCTTTTTTCATTTCTCCTTTTTCCCCCTATTTGGGAATCATATTTTCTCTTTCCTTTTCTCTCTTCACCCAATAGTACAGAAAAATGGCGGTAGTGTGATTCATGCAATTTAAAAATTTCAATTACATTGGATTCACTGCAGGATGGAAATAGAATATTATCTGGATGTTTTTCTTTAAAATAATGTAGAAATTTTTCTCTCATTTTTTTGTCTCCTTTTATTCTCCAGATAGTAAGAATCAAATGTCTCTGCTATTACGCCTTCCTGAACAAATCCAGTTAACCAAACATCCCCTGATTGTACTTTATCTGCTAGTACTGATAGTTCTTCTTTGTTCATTCCTCTAGCAGCCCTGAATGAATTGGTTGTGAATCTTTCTAATTAATTTGGTTGAAAGTTAACCTGATTATCTTTAATAGGTGAACAAGAAAGGCCACTGATCTAAATAACTGAAATTTTGTTGTCCATTTAGTCCATATATCATCTAGAAACAATAGAAAAGTCCATTTTTCGTATAGACTTTACATTTTTTCCACTTTGAAAATCAAAAGGCATTGATTCTCAAAGTTCTGCATTCAAAGGAAAATCATATGTTTTATCTTTTTATATAACGAAAGTAAATGTTAATAATCAATGCAATAAAATTAAAATACATTACCTTCCACTCTTTCTATTTTTTGGTCAATCTGGGATGTTGAGGACATCCTATGATTTCCAAACTGACCTTTCTTTGTACAACAAATTAATAAACTTGGTGTCTATCCAAGTTTTGTTCACTTCATTATGTTGTTAGAAAATATTAGTAATGACCTTGTTAGTTGAATTTACAGATAGAATGTGAGCCTTTCGAAACTGTAGCCTTAGATGTAAAGAATTGTAAGTATATGAGCCAAAAATATTTTTTTGTGCACATATTGTATGTTGACCATCAAGTATATAAAATTTAATGTCATCCCTTTCCAGGTCTTTCAGATCTTGGAGTTCCACAACATTATTCGTAGACTATAAGAAGGGAAGAAGAATTGCATCCCTATGTGTAGGAATAACATTTATCAACATGGAGTACACAAGAAGGTCAACATTCTCATCATCTATAGGATGATATTGATATTATGGAGGTGCTACATAACACCTTGAAACATCAATTGAAAATACTTCACCATTGAACAAAAAAAATAATCAATAATGAATAGTCAAAGGTTCTACTTTTGTGAATATAGTGGTTGCTTTCTTTAGCAATGTAGTTGATTTAGTATTCTTTTTCAACCCCTGCAACTTTGATCTAGATGGATTGATCTCCAATTTAGCCAAATATGTTTTCCTCAGCATAGTAAAAAACTTGGCATGTTTAGGAGGTGAAAGCGAACCTTGTTCTATTCAAAAAATGACAAATATAAGATTTTTTATCAGTTCTATACAATTTTCTGAGTACTGTAAGCATGCCACTCTGAATGTCTTCTACATTTGAACATCAGTTTTTTTCATTATCTACTAAAAACCCCAAATTCTAACCATATAGTGAACAGAACATGGTTCTTTGTCTATTGAGGCTTTCATTTCCCATTTCCTGAATAAAGAAACATCCAACTCCATATCCAAAATAAGACACTTATTATTTTCATAGTCAATGTGTTTGACCTGAACACACAGTGTACTCGAATCAATAATTGTTGAGGATATAACCATACCAAATTCCTCATGTTCATCATCTATAACAAAAAACAACCATAGGTCAACATAGTAGTTGTCAGGGTGATGGATTTCAACAAACCATTCCTCATCTCTTTTCTTCCAACACTCAACGCCTTTAATGAATGGAATTCTCGAGAACGGAGTGTGAACAATGGAAGACATTTTACCTAAAATTGGAGTAGAATATATTAATAATTACTTCAAATATGGAGTAAATAATTTTTTCTCATTGTATGATAATGAATATAAATATTATCCTTTGTAATCACCAATCTCCAGAGTACATTAATTTATATAATTGAAGAGTAATCAACGTAATGGTTAGTGACCGCCTGGCTTTGACTAGACATTATATCCAACCTTCAACTGGTTATTGTAATTCATATTTTGTGGATCACATCAATAATAACAAAAACTACACAAAATTGTTCTTGAAAATTAACAAAAAATATTTGGAAGGATTATCCTTGTCTGATAATCATCCACATTACATAGATAGTATGATAGGAACATTTTAAAATATAGATGCCATTACAAAAGATAGGATTTATGTCGACATATAAATGGTAGCCTTTTTAACAATCCTTAGTACATTGTTAATTTACAATAATTGAATGGACTAATGTAGAGGCATGATTAAGATTTAATTTTTCATATTTTGAGTAGATCATGTGTGAGAAACAAATCACAATAATATATTTTGGAAGGATCTATTGTCTATCAGTGTAGATAACATGAAAGGAAGGTTTGAAATATTTGTTAGCGAGAGGTAGGATTTAAGTAAAATATATTTATTTTTTGGTTCTTGTTAGTAACACATATTGCATAAGGAATAATTTTTCATATTTTAGTAGAGTGTTAGAAAAAAATAAGACATTTGTTAAACAAGTTCCATTATTACAAGGAAAAATTAGTGGCTATGACCTAATGATATATCAAAATTGAGCATAACATTATGTCATAATTCACATCCATTCATATCAAAGAAAATGCTTTATGACCATGAAAGCTCCATTACTAATTGAAAGGAATGACATAGGGGCCACTAGGCTTTCACTTTCTTGATTTAAAAATAGTGATAGAATAACAAATCATTATCTAGCTTAGAGGCTGTAAGGTTCCCACCATTACCTCTTGTCATTGTAAACACTATCTCTACATATTTGAATCGATATTGTTTTTCATAAATTATAAGTGTATCATATTGGCTTGACTATCCCTGATGGAGCCAAGTGCTACACTACATACCCTTGAGAGGGATGAAGCCTTATATTAGTTCTCATAAGATATATTATTTATGACATATAATTTAATTAGGTTATTATATTATAAAATGCTTAGATACACTAAGTCTGCATTACTAATTATAAGGAATGACATAGTGGTGTCTAGGCTCAATAGTTTCTTAATTTGAAAAATAGGACCGCTAAGCTCCATTACTAGTTAAAAGGAATAACGTAGCGGCCGCTAGGCTCAACATTTTCTTAATTCAAAAATATCTATATAATAAAAAACTATGGTCTAGCTTAGCGGCCACTAGGATCCTATCATTACCACTTATCATTATAATCACTATCTATTCAAGCTTTGGATCGATACTTTTTTTCATTGATTATAATTTTATCGTATTGGTTGGACTTTACATGGTGGACCCAATTGTTGCACTACATTCCATTGAGAGGGATCAAGACTTATTTATTTCTCCTAAGATATATCTTTGTAAATTATAATCACATCCGTTTGTTCAAATAAAATTCGACCGCTATCCAAAGAAAAATAACCTAGCGACGCTAGGCTCAACAATTTCTTAATTTCAAAATAGCTATAGAATAACAAATCATGGTCTAGCTTAGTGTCCGCTAGGATCCTATCATTACCTCTTGTCATAGTAATCATTATTCGTACAACTTTATATCAATTGTAATTTCAATGATTATAATTGTATCAAATTGGCTCAACGTTAATTGGTGGAGCTAATTGTTGCACTACTTTCCATCGAGAGGGATCAAGACTTATTTATTTTTGTATATCTTTGTAAAATAATTTAGTGATCACTAAGCTCCATTATTACTAATTGAAAGGAATAATGTAGTGGCCGCTAGGCTCAACATTTTATTAATTTGAAAATAGATATATAATAACAAATCAATGGTCTAGCTTAGCATTCACTAGGCTCCTATCATTACCACTTGTCATTGTAATCACTATTTGTTCAGCTTTGGATCGATATTTTTTCATTGATTGTAATTGTATCGTATTGGCTGGACTTTACCTGGTGGACCCAATTACTGCACTACATTCCATCGAGAGGGATAAAGACTTATTTATTTCTCCTAAGATATATCTTTGTAAATTATAATCACATCATTTGTTCATATAAAAAAAAATCCTAGTGACTGCTAGGATTAATAGTTTCTTAATTTCAAAATAGCTATAAAATAAAAAATCATGGTCTAGCTTAGTGGCCACTAAGATCCTATCATTACCTCTTGTCATAGTAATCACTATCTGTACATCTTTAGATCGATTATAATTTTCAATGATTACAATTATATCAAATTGGATGTATGTTACGTGGTGGAGGCAATTGTTGCACTACTTTCCATCAAGAGGGATCTAGAATTTCCATTCGTATCAATGAAAATGCTTAGCGACCACTAAGCTCCATTACTATTTGAAAGGAATAATGTAACGACCACTAGGATCAATAGTTTATTAATTTTAAAATAGCTATATAATGACAAAACTGGTCTATCTTAGCAGCTACTAGGCTCCTATCATTACCACTTGTCATTGTAATCACTATATGTTGAGCTTTGGATGAATACTATTTTTCATTGATTGTAATTGTATTGTATTGGCTGGAATTTACCAATCAGACCCAATTTCTGCACTAAATTCCATCGAAAGGGATCAAAACTTATTTATTTCTCCTAATATATATTTTTTGTAAATTATAATTCACATAAGGTCGAATCAAAGAAAATGCTTAGTGACCGCTAAGCTCCATTACTAATTGAAAGGAATGACATAACGACCGCTAGGCTCAACAATTTTTTGATTTGGAAATAGCAATAGAATAACAAATCATGATATATCTTAGCGGAAGCTAGGCTCATACCAATACCTCTTTTTATTGTAAACACTATCTTTACATCTTTTGATCGGTACTATATTTCATTGATTATAATTGTATCATATTGGCTGGACTAGCCCTGTCATAGGCTAGTGATACACTATATACCCCTGAGAGTAAGTGATATTTATGTAGTTTTTATAAGATATATCATTGCAACATATAATTCACATCGGTTCTTATCAAAGAAAATTCTTAGTGATTGCTAAGTTGCTTTATTTATTGAAAGCAATGACATAGCGGCCAATTGGCTCAAAATTTTCTTAATTTAGAAATAATGATAGAATAAAAAATCATGATATAGCTTAGTGGCCGCTAGGCTCATACTAATACCTCTTTTCATAGTAAACACTATCTTTACATATTTGAAGCATTACTGTTTTTCATTGTTTAAATGAAAAAAACACCTGAAGGGATTTCAGAATTTTCATGCCACGTGTCATCCTTTTAGTGGGTACTATTTATAT
Source organism: Taxus chinensis (assembly GCA_019776745.2). Classification (NCBI taxonomy): domain Eukaryota; kingdom Viridiplantae; phylum Streptophyta; class Pinopsida; order Cupressales; family Taxaceae; genus Taxus; species Taxus chinensis. Next base: position 227,507,909 of record CM034154.1, read on the forward strand.
TATAATATTATAGATTCATATAGGTTTAAAATATTTTATACTCATTTCTTTATATATAAATTTCGTAATAAATGTGTCATTTATAATGTTTTCTAAATATCAGGTTCAAACTTGCCACATGAAACGTATTAATTGGAGAATTATATTTCATTAGTGCACTGCATATAACATTGTTTAGGTCAATTTTGATAATAATAAAAAATAAATGTGCCTATTCATTTATACAATTTATTTCTTCTATTTTCTTGTAATATTATATGTTTTTACTATTTTAAGCTATAACCAATATGAAAAGGCGTTGTTTTCAATTTTTTTTCCGATATCCCGTACCTTTTCTTAATGAGTGATAAATTCAAATTTAAGATTATGAATTTCCCCACATTTGAGAGTATTTGAAATTTGAATATACTCTCAAATTCCCCCACTTTTTTGCTTAATGTTAGGGAAAGTCTAGTTTTCAAATTTTCATATCCAACAATTTTTTATATTTTCAAAATTTCTAACATGGAATGTGCCCAAAAAAATATTAAATACCCCATAGAACTATTTTTTAGGGTTTTTGTTATTTCAGTCTTGCAGAAAAGAAGGTAATGAAATCTTAGAACAATACAAGAAAGATGTAGATTGTGGGAATGAGTGCAAGAATCCAAGCTATTATAACAAGGGAAAAATCATGCAGTAATTATAATCTCGTTTGCAGAGAAAACACGTAAAGGAAACACAAAAATGAGGCACACAAAGGACACACGCAAAGGAAGGAAGGAAAGGGTTTGCGGATAAAATCATGTAGATAGCTATTTTGATGTAACAGATGGAGGTTTGATAGACATCACCAAGCATGAAATAATATCTGATCTTAATCAGGTATTTATCAAAAATGTATATTATAATAAATGTACACCTTTTTGATTGTGGGATTGTTCAGTCATTCTGTCTTTGACTAGGTCCTATCTTTTTCACGTCAGTCTAACCCTAATTTTCCCTACCAAAACATGCTCCACAACCTAACTTTGCTTACTAGTTCCTTTTGATCATCTTGTCAAACTTAATTGTTCTTCAAGAAAACAAGGATTATGTTGTGCCCTAATGAAAGAAATTTATTCCCTTTTCAACTCTATTTTTTATTTCATTTGAACGATTTCACGTATCCGCCATTTTATGTCTCCCTCTGGATAATTGTTTTTTGGCTCTTTGGATATCCATCGTTTTATGTCTCCCTATGGATTTTTTTCCCCAATAATGATAGCCTGTCGCATAGTCACTAGTTTTTAAAATTGTACTGGTTTTAGATATTCTTTAAGACTACCTTTTCTACTTTTTAATATGATAATAGAAATAAACGAAGGTAATTATTTGATTGTATATTGTTTATATGGTTTATGCGTTGACTTTATGAGAATATATTAGAGGTTAACAAAATTATTTAAAAATATAGAATCATATTAATTTTTCAATTATATGATAAATTTTTGTCTAATAAAAGGTAAACATATTATATATACGTGTAAATTTTATCAAATAATTTTTTTAATCACTATGTATTTAAATTTATATTTATTTTTCCACCCGCTAAGCCATGACAAAAAATCACATAGCTTTGTTGTTATGACAATAAAATTCATTTTAAATAATATTATTAATATGCCACGTATTATTGGCGAAAGATAGAGTGTTTTCATATATATTAATTCATGATTCTACACGTATTTATATGTATCCAAATGAAAACTCTAGATTTATTTTTTACCATTTATAAATTCTCAATTTGATTTCTCCTATCGGAATATAATCAATCAAGAAAAACTTGTTTAGCTTAGGGGCCACTAGGCTATAATTCTCTTCTAAAGAAAATATGTTTGAATCTCAGGGATAATAAAAATCTATGTAAAACTATATAACACATAGAAGGTTTATGTTTAGAGCTTAGCAGTCACCAATTAAAGACTCGAGAAAATAAGATTGATGAACTATTTACTATGAAAACCAGATCTCTATACATTACTTGAGTTTACACTTTCGATTTAAGAATTTGAATTATGTTTTTTTGAGGTTAGTAGCCGCTAGGATATGCCAACAAATAATATTTGGAGTTTAGTGGCCACTAGGTAATGCCATCGAGTAATATTTGGAGCCATGCAGTGGTTATTATTTTAAAAAAATATTAAAATATTATGATCTTATCGGGCACTCAGATATGCCACAACATATTATTTGGAGTTACGATCACTATATACAACTACAAAATAATATCTTGAACATAAGGGTTGCTTAACGGTTGTTAGGATTTCACAAATTAAATTAAGGTAGTATAAAATTAGTAGCCTCTACGTACTACCACATCATAATATATAGATAAAATACTTCAAAAAAATTAAAAAATTTATATGAAATTAATTTTATCTTCGCGGCTGCTAGTCTTTATGTAGTGCCCACATTTTACACACCCAATTACAACAGTAAAATAACAAGTAATTTTTTTTGACTTACATTGCTCATTACACACAACACAACAAGGACTCCAAGTATAGAAACTTGACTCACATACAAAAATTACCTAAGCCATCATCTCACATAGACACATGAAAACAACATAGGCATATCAATGCCACACTTTTCCCAATGAATGGTTACTAGTTCTGACCAAACCACAAGAAAAATCACTTCAGGAGTGGCGAAACCACAACACATCATTTCTTTAATTGTATTTTAATTATGATTAACACTCCAAGAAAATGATTGTGCAAGGATAGCTTTCTCCTTTTTCCATCTACATAAACCTTAAGTTCATTCCACATTTAATTTACAGTTCGACCATTTTAAGTTAGCTTCTTATTCTTTACAAAATTTTCCATATCTAACACACTTATTTGGCATAATTCAAATGCATATAAAGTACTTAATTAGCTTACTCTCATGTTAAAAAATCTTTTTCTCGAACATACGTTCAATGTCTACCTTTTTACTCTTACCACTCAAGTGAATGTTACTTGGTGTCCATATGGTGATATTAGGATTTAACAAAGGTTTAAAATACAAGATAGCTTTTTATCACAAAACATTCCTCGATCACGATACAGAGATATTTCCCTACCATAGTTATTCTAATTCAATGACTTGTGAAATTCCATTTTATTTTTTATATGTATTTTATTTTCTCAAAGGTTGAACACACCAAGGCAATTCATATTCTTTGAAACAAAAGAGTATTTTTAATCGAGATATAAGGTCTCCAAGAGTGGTAGTATCCCTAACCTCAATTCTCATTTTTACTCTTATATGCTTTATTTTCTACGTCACATTATGGTCTCATTATTAGTATTGTCTTGTAAAAGGAGTTACGAAGTGTTTGACTAACCTCTTGAAGGCATATAAGATTAGAATACTTGAAACTACACACGAACCCTAAGTTGACATCCAAATCAACTGAGTTTTGGATTAATCCCAACTTCACCTAAGGGCCTACCCCTCAACTATATATGAGTCTTAAGCGAGAGGAAAAATTTAATATTGAACCACCTTCAAGAAAGGACCAAGGTAACACATTTAGCTGAGCAGGACTAAGGAGTTCACTAACAAGAGTTTAAGACCTAGAAAAACTAAGTCACAACCTCCATCTATGTCATATGGATCCAATAGGGATTTAACTCAATGAAGATATTTAAATTAAATATATCTTTGGATGACAAGTAGTCCGCTAGGCTACGAAGGAGGAGTTAGCTCTACACATTACAAGAAAAGTTTTGATTGTGTCACTTCTAACAGGAAGGTTTAAGACAATGTCACTAAACATACTGACTAAGACGATAAGCCCATTCTCGGGTTCCTGCTTACTCAAACTAGGAGGTTCCATTGAGTGCAGAGATTAAGTTCATCCTACAGTTTTCAATGTCATCTACGGTAAGGAGTATCACACATGAAATAGGTTATACTCTGATATTAGACAAGGGTAGAGTGTTTCGATTTAATTCTCTTTATTACATTTACCAAGTATGACTGCACAATATGACTCATTGATCATTTATTGAATATTGAATATGCACTACAAGATATTACTCCAAATTCATTTACCTTATATAAATATTAACCCTTTTACCATGTGTACTATAAATCAATATTGGACCTAAGATTAAATGCACATTCCCTAGATGTCCTTTGAAACCAACATCTCATACACAACAACAATTTATCAAATATAACCTTTTGAAACATGGGACTACATTGTACATTTATTCCTTTAAAAATGAACTATATAAATTTCAATGATAATTAATGCATTACACAACACCTTTACGTCATCATTATTTCATCCTACAAAAACACGTGAGCATGATATCAGTGATAATTCTCTGGCATGGCATCCACCCTAACCTAACATAAGTATCATTTTTCAGTTTCCAATTTACATATGACAATAATTACAATTTGCAATCGAAATAAAAAGGTCTAGAAACATGCATTCATTGCATTTCATTTTTCTTCAATTTCTAACCTAGGAGAGAGAAAGAGAAGGGAAGAGAGAGAAAACACCATTTTGTCAAAAGTTATAATTCACACAAGTTCCACTATAGAGTTTTAAATAGTTATTTGTATGTGTTAAGAGTTTACAGGGTGGTTTGGCAACCCTATGAGGGTCTGTAACTTTCTATTTTTACATTTTCTTACTAGCTACAAAAACGTACAAAACGGGCTCGGAGGCTAAGAAACTGCTTCTAAAAGTTATCTTCTGATGAGAAAACACACCATGATCAACTTTCTATGTGTCCCCAGATATACCAAGAGTTCATAGCAACTGAAGGAAATGGGAAAGAGTGAACGGTTTGCGTTTGGCGGCTAGTTCTCCGAGGCCACTGGTCATAGTTGACCTAGTTGCAAATGAACAAAATTCAGCTCGAGGGCCCAGAAAACCACGTCCATAGCTGACGTTTGATGGATGAGAATGAAACAAGATAGTCCCTACAAGTTCCCCTATATGAGGAGATTTCATCAGAGTCAACGGGACTGAGAACTAGAAAACCATTTTCAAACAGTGACAAGTTTTCTGGAGCGATAAGTCAAAATTGGTCTAGGTTGACCTCGTCAAACTGCGGCCGGAGGCCTACAAAATGGCTTTTATAAACTATCCAGAAGAGTACTTTTACCTAAGCTGAATGTTCCATGCAATTGTCTAGTATAAACACTAGAGGTTTGCGAAGTCAGGAAATAATTTCACTATCTAGTTTCAAATGGCGGTTCAAAACGAAAGCCAACATTTTAGATTTGATAGCTTTCTACTGCTGTAAACCAGAGTAACAGGGCTCCTATAAGAGCGTCAAAAAGGTCACAAATGTTCATTCAAGGTCAATCCAATGGTCTAGGTGATTCCTCACATAACAAGCTACACGAATGAAGCCTAACATCTCGTTTTCAGAGTTCCGAAGGGTACTTAATGAATCTCTGAAAAATGTAAAAATTAACTATTTAAAACAAGGAGAAGGTCAACATTATTACTGGGAAGTCAATCTCATCTTGGTGATAAAGCAATTTTGTAGCGAACCAGTTGGGTAGTAAGTTTTCTACAACACCTCAGAATGAGGGTGGAAGATCATATTTTAATGCAAATGGTTTATTTGACTTCGTGAGTTTCAACACGACATTTCATTATTTTGCAACGAGTTGATAAAAACATTTAACTGTATTAAAATCCTAATATTTTAAGATTCTATTAATTTGCAAAAGAGAACTAAAACATGATAATTATGAGAGGTAAGGGAAGATGAACCATGCCTGGAAGGGATGGAGTCAGTCAAACCCGTAGGCTTCGGTTCAACATCTTACTTGGGCACTTCGTCAACCAGTTTACGAGTCTTGATCTAACCTCCACAAAGTCACAAAAACTTCCTGATCACTTGAAGTTTTTCTAATAGAATAAGTTGCCCATTATGTGCATATCTTGAAATCATGGCATTCCATGAGACCGCATTTCTCTTAGGCATATGGTTAAACAACTTGTGTGCATTATGTATACTTCCACATTTTGTATACATATCTATGAGAGCAGTCCCAACAAAAACATCTAACAAAAATCCATGTTTGATTTTTTTTTTATGGATTTCCATTACCAGTTCGAAAGCACCAATTTTTCCATAGGATGGAAGGATGCTAGAAAAGGTTACCAAGTTTGGCTTTACACCTACCATTTACATTTGATTGAAAGCCTCCAAGGCTTTCTCAGCAAGCCCATTTTGAGCATATGCTACAATCAGCACATTCTATGACACAAGATTCGGTTGAGGCATTTTATCAAATAGTTCCCACGCCTTTTCAACAAATCCATTTTTAATCATCGTTGTCCATGAAACTACATTTCTAAGGGGCATTTTTAAAGTAGCTTGGCATTTTTAAAAAGTTGTCCATGTTTTTGAGCAGCTAACCAAGAGAAAACATCTCCTTGAGGTGTTTTTTGTGCACAACCACATTTTTGTGCAGCTAACCAAGAGAACACATCTCCTTGAGGCATTTTTTATGCACAACCATGTTTTTGTGTAGCTAACCAAGAGAACACATCTCCTTGAGCCATTTTTTGTGCGCAGCCACGTTTTTGTGTAGCTAACCAAAAGAACACATTTCCTTGAGGAATTTTTTGTGCACAACCACATTTTTGTGCATCCTTGGTTGTATCAAACTCCATTGGGCATGAGCTGGGTTCCCTAACATGATTAAAAAAATTTAGTTTGAACCCAACAACATTGCATTCCATTAAACCACTTATGATTTCTTCCACATAGCATACAAAACTGCCAACACCCTTGGAAAAATAGTCTCAGACAGAAACCCTCCTCCTTCACGCCTTCTTCAACCTCTGGTGGGTGTGTAGAACAAACTGGAGCTTCCTCCCTCCCTCCATGGCAATGGCTTCTCCCCACATTCAAAACCAAAAAGATGAAACAAAAACAAAACAAAAGGAAGGAAAATCCCATAAGGAGCCCTGGCGCCCTTTTACCCTAAACCGCCCCACAAAAACATGGGCTTTTGTAATTTTAATTCTTTTATTTAATTAATTAATTTATTTTTGTTTGTTTTGACTAAAAAATAAAACATGCATACCACTTCCACAATAATGGAACACCAACAAATAGGCTCTCCTTTTACGTGACTCGAGGATCGATCGATCGGGACGATAAAATAAAATAACATAAGGATAAATAATATTAATGTTGATAACATTTGACAATAGAAAATAATAAAACAAAATTGTCGATCGACATACAAAATAATAATAATAATGTCGTTATTATTATTATTTTTACTGCACACAAATTTATTAACCATAGCCCGTAACACTGAGTAAAATAATAATAAACACAAATCGACAATATAAATTATAATATTATTATAAACATTATTTTTATGATTTTTATGGCTAAAATAATGATAATAATTATTAAGCATATTAATGGCAATGACCAGGCAGACTCAAAGAAGTGAGAACTAGATTTTCCTTTAACCGGATAATCATCCACGACGTTACTAGGTCCACCGTTTGGGGTGCCGAAAATGACCTGAAAAGGAAAGAAGGAGAGGGAAGGTGCAAAATCTTCACTGCGACAAGGACAAAGTTGACAATGGTCAGTGAGAGTACGCACACAACCCTCCCATGCTTAAGAACAGGGTCATCATGTCAAGAACTGGGGAAAACATCGAACGGGGCATTACACTTTATAACTATATAATAATTTAAGCTTGGTGTTTGTTAGGATTTAACGCATAATATTTGGAGCATATCCATCCTCAGGATTTAACACATTAAATTAATATTTTAGGAGCCTAGTGGCCACTAGGATATGATTAATGATAATATTTGGAGGTTATCAACGATATGCTTTAACAATTCAAATTAACATATTTTGAGTTGTTTGGCATCTAGGTGCTTCCACAATATAATATTTCAAGCTTAGATGTCGCTAGCATTTAACAAGTCAAAGAATGATATTTTTAGCTTAGCGTCCACTAGCTTATGTTGTAAAATATTCTTTGGATATTAGTTGTCACTAGTATTTAACAAAAACTAAGTAAGATATTGTGAGATTTTTGGCCACTAGGGTATATCACAGTACCATATTTGTAGCTTAGCTATCACTAGGAAATTATTGATATTTTGAAAATTTAGGCTGCTAAGACACTACCACAACATAATATTTGGAACATAGTTGTCACTAAGATTTAACAAAATAAAGTAAGATATTTCGAGACTAGCCTCCATAGATATTGCCACAACATATTATTTGGAGCTTAACGGTCATTTGGATTTCAAAAATTAAATTAAAGCAGGATGAAATTAGTGGCCACTATGTACTACCACATCATAATATTTAGAGCAAATCATTTGACACGATTTAAAATTTTATATGAAATTAATTTGATCTTTGCGGCCGCTAGTCTTAACAATGATATAATAATTTAAGCTTAGTGTTCATTAGGATTTAATGCATAATATTTGAAGCATATCGGTCATAAGGATTTAACAAATTAAATTGAGATTCTAGGAGCCTAGGATCCACTAGGATATGCTTAATCATAATATTTGGAGGTTATAATTGGTATGCTTTAACAAATAAAATTAACATATTTTGAGTTGCTTGACATCTATGTGCTTCCACAACATAATATTTCGAGCTTAGATGTCGCTAACATTTAACAAGTCAAAGAATGATATTTTTAGCTTAGCTTCGGCTAGCTTATGTTGTAACATATTATTTGGATATTAGCTATCACTAGGATTTAACAAAAAACAAGTAAGATATTGCAAACTTTGTGGCCATTATGGTATATCACAATACCATATTTCTAGCTTAGCGATCACTAGGTAGTTACAAATATTTTAAACTTTTAGGCCGTTAAGACACTACCACAACATAATATTTGGAACATAGTGGTCCCTAAGATTTAAAAAAATAAAATAAGATATTTTGAGACTAGCCTCTGCTAGGTATTACCACAACATATTATTTAGAGCAAGTAGCGGTCGATAGGATTTCAAAAATTTAATTAAGGTTTCATGAAATTAGCAGCCGCTACATACTGCCACATCATAATATTTAGAGAAAATATTTAGGCAGGATTTAACAATTTAAATTAAATTAATTTGAGCTTCACGACCACTAGTCTTTACAATGATATAATAATTTAATCTAATCTTTTGGTAGGATTTAAAACATAATATTTGGAGCATATCAGTCGTCAGTATTTAACATATTAAATTAAGATTCTAGGAGTCTAACGGTCGTTAGGATATGCTTAATCGTAATATTTGGATGTTATCAGCGGTATGATTTTCCAAATCAAATTAACATATTTTGAGTTACTCAACATCAAGTGTTTCCACAACATAATATTTCGAGCTTAGATGTCACTAACATTTAACAAGTCAAAGAATGATATTTTTAGCTTAGTGTCTTCTAGCTTATGTTTCAACATATTATATGAAGATTTTATGTCACTAGGATTTAACAAAAAATAACTAATATATTACAAGCTTAGTGACTGATAGGTTATGCCACATTAACATATTCTGAGCTTAGAGATCACTAGTCATTTACGGATATTTTGAACATTTACATTAAGAAACTATCACAACATAATAGTTGGAAAACAATGGTTGCTAAGATTTAACAAAATAAAGTAAGATATTTCAAGACTATATTCCAATAGGTATTGCTACAACATATTATTTGGAGCTTAGTGGTTGCTATGATTTCACAAATTAAATTAAGGTAGTATGAAATTAGCGGTCACTAAGTACTTCCATAAAAAAAATATAGAGAAAATGTTTTGACAAAATTTAACAATTTAAATGAAAATAATTTGAACTTCGTGGCCGCTAGTATTTACAATTATGTAATGATTTAAGCTTAATGTTCATTAAGATTTAACGCATAATATTTTGAGCATGACGGTCATCAGGATTTAACACATTAAATTAAGACTCTAGGAGCCTAGCGGCCGCTAAGATATGCTTAATCATAATATTTGGAGGTTATCGACGGTATGTTTTAACAAATAAAATTAACATATTTTGAGCTACTTGACATCTAGGTGCTTCTAAAATATAATATTTCGATCTTAGATGTCATAAGCATTTAACAATCAAAGAATGATATTTTTAGATTAGCGTCCGCTAGCTTATGTTGCAACATATTTTTTGAAGATTAGTTATCGCTAGGATTTAGAAAACAAAAGTAAGATATCATGAGTTTAGCGACCGTTAGGTTATGCCACAATAACATATTCTAAGCTTAGCGATCACTAGTCATTTATGGATATTTGAGAATAGTGTGCACTAGTTTATACCACAACAACATATTTGGAGCTTAGTGTATCAAAACAACACACGCATGTTTATATAAGTACAACATTTGGAATATATACAAAAACATTCATTCAATTATAAATATTCATCTATTTACATGTCATACATATTAAAATGATTTCTCATCTTTCTCAAATACTAAAATTTATGATTCACAGTGGTTCTTCCTTCATTATGGGTTGTTGTTGATCTGATTTTGCGGGGAAAAGTTGCTTCCTATGTTTTTTGATCTTGTTTGGGACCTTTTTTTCATTTTTACTTCACGAAACCTAAAAATATTCTTTGCAAATATTAGGATCTCTACTTATCTTTCCTACATCCACAATTGGGATTCTCTATAGCACATTAGACTTGTCAAATAAAACCTTTTGACTAACATTTTATTTTACAATCTCCTTTAGAGTCTCTATTTTATGTATTTTTCCCATGTTTTGGAAATAATCTCAATGACATGTGAAACTTTATCCTTCATTTTCATATGTAGTTCTCCTTTGAAAATTAATGAGGAATTGCTTAAGCGATGTCATGAACTCTTCATTAGAAACCAATTCGTGGTTTCCAATAAATACTTCCATGACCAAAGATTTTGTAAAAATATGAATTCCTCTCAACATAATTTCATCAAACTAGAAAGATAGTCTTCTTACCTATTCATTTCATTCCCTTAGTCTTTCCTTTTTATAATTAGCATATGTTTGGCATATACCAATATCTTCCATGGTCATAATTGAAGGGTCTTTACAAATGCCTTCTTCAATGACCTTATGTATTATTATTTTTTGTAATGACGTCATTACTGTAATGAGTTTTTTAATTTTTTAAAAAGAATTCTTATTCCTCCTCCTTTACATTGATGCATATTTTTATATTATTATACAAGCCATGTAATGCCTCTTCTACATAGGAAAATGTACCGAAAGGAACTGTGGTCTTTAATTGAGTTTCAAGCTCTTTATTTCTAGCACATACACCTCTCACTAGTTCCATGACTACTTCTGAAGCCCTTATCAAGGATTCTGAATCTTCCTCATATTGTACCACTTGAGAGCCTTTGGATTTCCATTTCTTTGTAAGAGTGAAGAGGTCTTTTGAAGTTTCGTGCCAAATAATGGATTACTATGTTGACATCTTATTTTTGGTTACACTTTTCAAGGTACCTATCCTTGGAATGAATTTAATGTTTACTAAGGGCTCTTATTGTGCCTCCCAATCTAGATGTTCTTTTTGGGAAATTATGGATTACTCCACCAAATATTTTGTCACGTCATGTGAAATTGAGGGAGAACATTGAGAGGCTTTCACTGGGGCTGTGATGGCTGAAATTTCAGTTTGCAAAATATCCTCTTATTCATTTGATGAAGTTAAGGCATATGCCACCAAAGTTAGAGCTTCATTTGGTACGAGAAAGACTTCTCAAAACTCAAATAGAGTTTCAATTGATGGAGATAAGTGAGAACAAGGATTTTATGAAGGTTCTAATTATAAAGTTGACTTTCTCTTTGTAGCCTCCTTTTTAATAGTTTCTCTCAGAGGTGGAACAACCCCTATGTCCTTCATATTATGCTTTACAAGGATATATTCTATTTGGGTAATCCATACCCAACCATTGGCATATTTCACATGTGTATAGGATATATTTATTTGTCCTTTAAGTGACTAAAGGTGCTGGGAAACCCTTTACATTCATTTATATTTACTTAGCGGGTTTTAGGGGAGATGGAATACATTTATATGGGAAAATGTAGCTTTTAAATCATACCACCTATTAAATTTCATACATCCCATAGTGACTGGGAGGGGGGATGTGTTTTAAGCTTAATATCTTTGTACTTTCTAAGAATACCATTGTAAATATGATATGCCACCTCTTGTTCTTCAAAATTTTCAAGCACATAATATGACAACTGAAAAGGATGTGTAAGGAGGCCATTGATCATGATAAGAATATATTCTGGATAGAAGAATACAACTCCCATTTTCCTTATGGAAGTTAGGATGTCAGCAGATATTCTTGGTGTCTCTGTTTCATGTGATTGTTTTTAGAGAGTAGGATACAAATAAGTGCATATATCTTGAATATGAGATGTGAAAAAATGGGCATAAAAGTATGAATATTGTTTAATTATATTCAAAGGGCTCTAAGGATGCCAAGTTTGATAGAAATTTGACCAGTTGAGAATACCACATAAGGAATCAAGAAGATAAAAAACCATGTAAAATGATTTATGATTGTTGACAAAATTATTTATTTGTCTCATTAAATTTAAACTCAACACTTTCCCTAAGGAGGGAATCTTTCCTTAATCAATATTAAAAGAAAGTAAAGGGATCCATGAAACATCAACCTTAGAGATAGAATTTTTTTCTTACATCTTGTTCATGAGGTCCATGCCAATAAAGACTCCTGTTCTAAACCTTTTAATAAGTGTAGACACAAAATCATTCAATTTAGACTGTAACGACCCAAAAAAATTCACACATGCTAACAACACAGTAAAATATAGGATAACTTTTTTTTTTATTAACACAAAACACGACACAACATGGTCGCCACCAAGGTTACAACTAACTCTATGAACAACTCAATACAAGGATGACCATAAGGTAGCACGTAAATGTTCACACCCATCAAGGATAATTCACATTTCTTTTTGACAAGACACCGTAGGAAACCACCACATAACACACTTACAGATAGGGCAAGCCATAATGAGAAATTATTGAAGGTTATTTATTTTAATAAGACATCTTTTGATCCTTAACTTAAGTTTTCTAGGACTCTAGATATGATTCGTACAATTCCTCTTACAACTCTAAGTTTCTTACTCTGAAGAGAAATTTGCTTTAAGTCTTCTCTATTATGACCTTTATTTGTTTAAATCGTTTATTTAGAAAAAAGGGGATATTTATTTCCACAAGGCCATCTATTCACACTTACACTATTAGAACTCGTTCATACCCTCATGACAACCTGGGTTCACGTTCGACACACTTAAGAGAAGAAATACGAAGCACAATGGAAAAAATTTATGATGGAGGTCAAGTTGAATTCATCTTTAGGACCTCATTAGTTATTACTAGGCTTTAATTGAGGCTTGAGAATTTATCTAGAATTATCAAAGATTTTACTTAGGCTTCACTGAATGAGTATTACCAAAGAGAACAATCTACCTTCAAAATGGCGGAGAGATAGAATTGCGTGGTTTCCAAATTGTTTTCTCCGGCTTATTAAATCTTATTATCTTCTATCAACAAACAATTCATTTCACCTTAGGATCATTTTATGAATTTCACCATAAAATGGATAATGTTCACTAGTGGAGCTAGGGATATCATGTTATATAATTTTAATTGCAATGATAGTCTCGCCTTTGATTACTTAAAGAATTACTTGCTCACAAGTTGGTGACCCCTACATTAATTTATTTGAATACAAATTTTAGTTTAACTTATATAAGTATTAAACAACCCATGTTAGTTTACTTATGACACATTATTACTAAGTCATAGCAAGATTTAACTCAACATTTATTCTCAAGGGTAAAGTTTAGTAACACTCATTTACAAGAACAAAACAAGGTTACATCAACTCTTAAAATATCGATAATCCAACAAGCTCACTCAATAAGCAGTAACCAAATTTTCTTATATTTTCAATGATAGTCAAACAATCCAAGGTTTCCAAAGTTAAGATGACAAAGTCCATAATACATTATACTAAGGCATTGATCCTCTTCTAAATTTTCCACTGGATGCTATCAATAGTTGAACAACATAAAAAGGATTCAAGCAAAAGAACTTCTCAACTAAGTTGATGTAAAAATCTACAAGTCTATCCCTCATCTACTCACAAAATCCATCTGTAAAAATTTTTCTACAAAAGTCAGTTAGCGATAACTGAGCAAGATAAGGCTACAAAAAACCACCATAACTGTTATCTAACAATACCACGAAAGGAAGCACTTTATTACAAGAATTGGGTCAAACCTCTAAACACTATCAACACCTCAAGTTATAATAAAGTCTCCACCATGTCAATCAAGGAAGAATACCCTATACTTTAGTTAGGAATAAAATCAACGAAAGTATAACAATCATATGAGAATGGCCCTTGGCCCTATAAGGAGAAATAAACAATATAACAAAAACAAGATTCCCATCAAGTAAATAATTAAATAATAATTACAAGATTGAGATTTTATATATAGACCAACCATCTAGAAATTTATCAAAGGTACCAAATGCATAGGATAAAATATTATATTTCTAAAGGAACAAGAGTTGATCAGCCCAAGAAAGGGGAACCAAAGGTTTCAAGAATTAACACAAAAAGCCATGTATAATTGAGTTTCAAACCTAAAATCACATAGAGTATACACACAACATAAGTTTTGAAGTGAAGGAATAGTATACTAGTTTTTACCATTAACTCCAAGAGATTTCTCAATCATTCAAGAAGGGCCAATGCCTTATAGGGTAGTAGCAAACACGCGAGAGAAGAAGGGAGTTCCGTCAAACAAGAGTATACAAAAATGTCATCAAAATTTTTTATAACCCTAAAGATTTACAAACGTCCACAACAATTCTAAAGTTTTGTTAATTTAAAATAAATTTCCTATTTCCCAAAACAACAATATTTTAAGGCAACCCTTGGTAACATAATCAACCATTCATACATAGGTACAACATAAACTACTAAGTTTCATTATCAAAACAACTCCTGCTATAACTCCATAGTACTATTGATTGTAAGAAAGTTTTCCCCAAGGTTAAAAACATTCAAGACAATTTTCATCAAAAAACATTAAGGTACATATGTGCATAGAAACTGTCCAATCTTAATTAACAACACAATCATTATAAATGGGAGGAAAACACAAGCTAGAAGACTAGATTATTTCACCAACAATCTTCCGAGAGGGAAAATAGACCAAAATAATTCTAGTAATAGTGGGGGTACTAGATTTGCACAATTAATACCTTGAACTTAGCAAATCTGAAAAACTAGTTACGATTCAAGTTAAAGGGGAAAGTCATAGTACCTCCTAAGAATGGATTTGAAACCTAGGAACAAGACTGAAGCTACACAGGAGTCTAAACACATGAGGTTGAAACATGTTGCACACAAACTTATTCATTCTAAAAGTTTTCATACCGAATCTATAGCCTGAAATAGTCCAAGCATTGATTACACTAATCCTACAACCTTTCTTTCTCGGTGCCCAAAGGGTTATCAAGTGGGCTTGAGAGATCATTAACAATATATGTCAAAAGAAAAAGAAAGACAAACCTGGGTGATAGGAAGGAGCTTCATAGTTATTGCATGCTTACTTTAACGACTGCTAATTACTAGCTGGAACAACATAATAAACTTGAAACTCTATTGTAGAGATGAGTATATATATATATAAAGGAAGATCGATCACTTGACCAAGAAAAAAATAACACCCAAAGAAGAGAACACATGCATGATTTTCACTAACATACAGACAATGATAATAGCTAAAACAAGAAGAAATCAAGTAGAAAGGAGAGACCTCCCGAAAAGACGTCCAAAAGACAACCAATTCAAGGAAATGCTGGTTTGATTTCACGATAAAATAAATATAGCAACAATAGAAAAGTGTAGAAATATCTTTCCTATTTCTCCAACTTCAACAGGTCATACAGACACCGCACAGACCAGCAGCAATAATCTTCAGGTCGCATCTCCCCTTTTCTACCGGCTAGGAACTCAAGCTACATTCTCGTCTATGCCTAGCCTGACAGAGAGCTCTAGTTTACAAGCAACATCGAATAGAAAGAACAATGGTCTCAATGGTTGTCAAGACTGCGGTATGCACAAGATGGATTTAATGGAAAAGGCCCAGTACACACGTGAAAGGCAGGGACAAGGCCAGACTACACCACCCTCCAAATAACCTTCCAACCTGCGTCAAATATGGGGTGCCAGAGCAGGACAGAGACATCAAACGAGCACAAGGAACATGAATATTAGTCAACTGAAGAAGAATATGCCTCTAAAAAAAATAACATAAGAAAAGAGAGGGAGAATCCACGAAGCATGTGAAATGGGAAAAAAATGCCACCAAGCGATTGGGAGGGTCTCAAGGAATAGTCACAGATGTAAAAAAAATACATGCAAGGGATCTGAAAACAAAAATTACTTCACCTCTCGTAGCCCACAGGTCTCCAAACTGTATAGCTCATTTCCTCCTAGAAGGGACATATTCAACAATTGTCAAAGCTAATCAATTCACCTAATCCAACATTCACGCAACCAGAGATAGTGGCAGTTAAGAATAGGAAAAGACATCGATCGAGCAAGGGGAAGAAATTAGGCGCATGTCCCAGAAAACAAAAAAATGCATCCAGGGAGAACTCTTGAGCAAAACGTATTGACCAGAATGATTTCAAAGGCTTCACTCCCCCCAAACTAGTCTGGAAAAAAAAAACTACACTCTACTCACACAAGTAGGAGGGAACGCATCCACCAGTTTCTGCGCACTTAAAAATCCTCCATGAAGCAAAGGAAAAGTTGTAATAAACTCACAAATGTGAGCTTCCACATGAGCACACGACCCCCAATCCGTTCAACATGCAGATCCCAAAAAAATGTGGCTAATAAGCCATTACAAATCACAAAGTCAAAACATAGGAAAAACCCAATAAGGGTTCAGTCACGCTTCCCCAGATCCTAGGTAAGATCTAACACGTTTTACCCTTACAGGAAGATGCAGAAATGTCAGGCTGTTACTTCCTCATGCGGCCATTTTCAAAACTGACGTGAAATCCTTCATAACATACACTAGATTGGTCATTAATAATCAACATGGTTCACATAAAAAGGACATCTATTTTTGAGGAGAGATCTATGTGATATGTAGATCCTATATTTCTTCCCATTCGAGCACGTCTTTTATGATTTCATGAACCTAAACTATATCTAATTTGTTCTCCTTAAATGCTGAGTAGTATAAACTTTCATCCTCATTTCTCTTCCTTATTTTATATGATCACTTGTCTCAATAATTCTGGTACTTAGATCTGATCTGAAATAAATAAAAGCATACAAATAGTATTATATAACACCGTAAGCGTAAATATACATGTATAGTTTTAGGCCAGGTTGAAAGAAGCCCTAACCTCATTCGATATTGACATCTCCAAAGACACTTAACGTGATAGAAACAAGGAATAAATAATGG
Source organism: Taxus chinensis (assembly GCA_019776745.2). NCBI lineage: Eukaryota > Viridiplantae > Streptophyta > Pinopsida > Cupressales > Taxaceae > Taxus > Taxus chinensis. The sequence continues at coordinate 227,525,462 of CM034154.1, forward strand.
ATCCACAATATCCACTTTAAAAGACATCCATTTTATAATCATGTTGAACACGGTATCTTTTGAGAAACTGAAACGTGAAGTGAAGATTATAGCAGTGAGCTGGGTTATGGTGGGAGTAGCGTGGCAGGCTGGTGGTCAAATTCACCACTAACTTGATAATTATCTAACTTGGCATACATGGACCAATTTTATAACAAGGGGAAAAAAAATTTGTGGTTAAAGGCATTTACCCAAACATTTACAACGCATACAAGGGCGCCTTGACGGCCAAGGATAAAAACTTTGAACCTTAAACAAGAACACTACGTCCTTGATGATGGTGCCACCCATGAACCAACTTCCCTTGCGTGAATCGAGGCTCGATCCGTGAAGCGACCAATCTAAAACAATAAAATCCCCTATCAAAAATTAACAACAAGGTTGATAACAAATTGACGATCAGATAACAAGGTTAATGTCGATCGATAAATAAAAACATTATTATTATTATTATTATTACTATTATTATTACCACTTATTAATACTTATTAATTGTATTAACAAGAACCAACTTACGAGCTTGATAAATCAAACACACATTTTTCCTTTAATAGGAGGAAAATGTAATGGACGAGGTGGGGCCAACCACAAAAAACCTCGACATGACACGAGAAGACATGAAGGAGTGGGATAATTCTAATCATTTTCTGTGACAAGGTTGAAGCCAACAAAATATTAACAGAAGCACCACAACGTTAAAAGCTTAGTGACATGGTCGTTGGAGAACGGGACATTATATTCTCCTCCCATTAAGAAAGCATCATCCCCGATGTGACAAAGCATAGAGGAAAAATAATGATAAGAAACAAAGAACGGAAAAATAAAAAAGTGCACTCTATGGTTAAAACTTAGTTGATTAAAGCGCGGCCACGAGGTGGCCTTAGGAACATTTGGTACAAATTTTAACTTTTAAGGTTCTGTGAAGATTGGTAGTTCCCTCTTATTCATTGTTTCATTAGTCTCTTCCCATTTTCATTACTTCTAGTTTCAATTCTTCAAAATTTTATTGTTGTAGAGTTTTTAGTTAGTTTATTCCTTATTGTAGGTGCCCAACATGAACTGCCAACACAACACCCTACTGGGTTCAGACAAGACACTACAAATTCATGAACACACAAGTATATACTTCATGACTGTATTACACCACAAAAGATTACTCCAATATGGAAGGGAATAGGCATGGTACACATAACATAGTACTTGTCACACAATCATGACTGACAAATAGAATACTTGAGCACAGTGTACTATGACAACCAAACATTTCCTCAATTCCATAGATGAAAAAAAAATTCACATAACTCCGAACAAAGATACAGGTACATAGTGTACACCAGGGAGCCACAACCATAACCAATTCTCATGAGCACACATACATCATAACACTACACCCCCCAAAAACACTACCAGCAGCACCATATACCACCTAGAGCATCAGAAATTAACCACCTATTCCCAAGTATTACAAGGCAACTCCATACAACTCCCATAGAGAAAGAAACATAGTGCCAAATCAAGTCGGGTAACTCAACCATAGAGCCCCATCAATAATATTAGGTTACTCAACCATAGAGTGCCATAAAGAATATCAAGTCACTCAATCATAGAGGCCCGTCTCCTTTCTCCTTTTAATGAGGCCGGGTCACCCTATGGCCCTGGGCATATAGGGCCCCGTCACCCCGAACCCAAGTGACATAATAACTCGTGGTCCAACAACCCACTAGTTATCTGTAACTCCTTGGGGCATACCCCCATACAACGAAGCGGGCCCAACCATTCCATGGTGCATCCCATGACCCTATTCCACACATCACGACAATAGAACCAGCATAACAATTCGATCAGAATGCCAAGTGGCAAAGTACAAGCCTTTGGAAAGGTGGTAAAATCTTAAAATTTAGAAGAAGATCCAAAACCAAGTAAGACAAATGACCAAATGGCCATAGTTAGTGCAAAAATCTACATGTTAGTACCAAAACCAAGGAAATGCCCAAAATGTAAAACATGAAAATCAAGAAAAATGGTGGTCCTTGCAAAAGTAAAGTAAAAAGGTTCAATTTACAAATAAAATGCACACATAAGAATAGCACATTACTATGACTACGTGGCCTTATCTGGCCACCAAAGGGGTACTCAATGAGTTGCTAGCACTCGGAACATTGAGCCTCGGCTCATAAAAATACATATCAATAATACAACTGTCATCATCACAATCTGAATCATCTTGCCACAACTTCAACAAGGCTCAACATAGTCAAAATCACATAGGTAGAGTCCATACGACAACCATATTGGGAGAGAGAAAGAAAGTACATGTCACCATCTACTGAGCCTAAGGTGTCTGCGAAACACAATATACATGATACCCATTGAGCAAGTGCCACACATAGCAAACAAACAAAAGTGGGTTTTCAGCCTATGTAAGGCTCCACTTCCTATCTCGTACTCGGATCGAGTGACTGGTCCACGGTACACATTTTCTCACTCCAAACATACACAGTTTACCAATTTACTTCAGGGTCGGTTAGTGTAAGGTTCACAACATAACATGTAACTACATCACTAACACAATGGTGGTACACACATAAATACCATAACATCTTACATATGGTATGCATACAGGGTAGATCACAATCATACATTCACTGGGTGCATTACATCACTTCACCACATTCTGCACCCAAAGTGCAATCACTATATGATAGGGTTCATACACTCACCATATGACCCTAAATCATGACATGAATCACTACATATCACACAAATCATACATATGATGGACATAGTAACATCACAACATAACATTCATTTGCTACATACAAGGTGATACACACATTTCTTCAAAACATGGTAAAACATCATGATATAACTCAATTCACTTTACATCAATCCATTCATACAACATATCGACACACCCACATATCATAATATGCCATAATGTTTCAACACTCCATGGTCCACATTAGAATTCTTTTAACTCATCACAAGTAGTATTTCACATGTGAACTCTTCATGGAATCCACAAGAAGGAGAGAGAATACTACCATCCCCAACACATCAACATGATAACAAATACACACTAAGTGACATAAACATCATGTGCATGCCCAATATCACAATTACAACACAGATCACATCACGCCTAAAGCACATTACTCTTCCAATATCAACCACCATCATGTAACACCATCATCACTCCAATCTGGCCTAAAGGTTCGAGAGCATGAACCTCACTCTGATACCAAATGTAACGACCCAAAAAAATTCACACATGCTAACAACACAGTAAAATACAGGATAACATTTTTTTTATTGACACAAAACATGACACAATATGGTCACCACCAAGGTTACAACTAACTCTATGAACAACTCGATACAAGGATGACCACAAGGTAGCACAGAAATGTTCACACCCATCAAGGATAATTCACTTTTCTTTTTGACAAGACAACATAGGAAACCACCACATAACACACTTACAGATAGGGAAAGCCATAATGAGAAATTATTGAAGGTTATTTATTTTAATAAGACATCTTTCGATCCTTAACTTAAGTTTTCTAGGACTCTAGATATGATTCGTACAATTCCTCTTACAACGCTAAGTTTCTTACCTTTACTCTGAAGAGAAATTTGCTTTAAGTCTTCTCTATTATGACCTTTATTTGTTTAAATCGTTTATTTAGAAAAAAAAAGGGATATTTATTTCCATAAGGCCATCTGTTCACACTTACGCTATTAAAACTCATTCATACCCTCATGACAACCTGGGTTTGCATTCGACACACTTAAGAGAAGAAATACGAAGCACCTTGGAGAAAAGTTATGATGGAGGTCAAGTTGAATTCATCTTTAGGACCTCATTAGTTATTACCAGGCTTTAATTGAGGCTTGAGAATTTATCCAGAATTATCAAATATTTTACTTAGGCTTCACTGAATGAGTATTACCAAAGAAAACAATTTACCTTCTAAATGGCGGAGAGATAGAATGCGTGGTTTCCAAATTATTTTCTCCAGCTTATTAAATCTTATTATCTTCTATCAACAAACAATTCATTTCACCTTAGGATTGTTTTACGAATTTCACCATAAAAGGGATAATGTTCACTAGTGGAGCTAGGGATATCATGTTATATAATTTTAATTGCAATGATAGTCTCGCCTTTGATTACTTAAAGAATTACTTTCTCTCAAGTTGGTGACCCCTACATTACTTTATTTGAATACAAATTTTAGTTTAAATTCTATAAGTATTAAACAACCCATGTTAGTTTACTTATGACACATTATTACTAAGCCATAACAAGATTTAACTCAACATTTATTGTCAAGGGTAAAGTTTAGCAACACTCATTTACAAGAACAAAACAAGGTTACGTCAACTCTTAAAATATAGATAATCCAACAAGGCCACTCAACAAGTAGTTACCAAATTTTCTTATATTTTCAATGATAGTCAAACAATCCAAGGTTTCCAAAGTTAAGATGACAAAGTCCACAATACATTATACTAAGGCATTGATCCTCTTATAAATTTTCCATTAGACGTTATCAATAGTTGAACAACGTAAAAATGATTCGAGCAAAAGAACTTCTCAACTGAGGTTGATGTAAAAATCTACATGTCTATCCCTCATCTACTCGCAAAATCCATCTGCAACAAATTTTCTACAAGAGTCAGCTCACGTGAACTAAGCAAGATAAGGCTACACAAAACCACCATAACCATTATCTAATAATACCACGAAAGGAAGCACTTTATTACAAGAATTGGGTCAAACCTCTAAACACTATGAACACCTCAAATTATAATAAAGTCTCCACCATGCTAATCAAGGAAGAAGACCCTGTACTTCAGTTAGGAGTAAAAGCAATGAAAGTATAACAATCGTATGAGAATGGCCCTTGGCCCTATAAGGAGAAATAACCAATATAACAAAAACAAGATTCCCATGAAGTAAATAATTAAATAATAATTACAAGATTGAGATTTTATATATAGACCAATTATCTAGAAATTTATCAAAGGTACCAAATGCATAGGCTAAAATATTATATTTCTAAAAGAACAAGAGTTGATCGGCTCAAGAAAGAGGAACCACGAGTTTCAAGAATTAACACAAAAAGCCATGTAGAATTGAGTTTCAAACCTAAAATCACATAGAGTATACACACAACATAAGTTTCAAAGCGAAGGCAAAGTATATTAGTTTTGACCATTAACTCCAAGAGATTTCCCAATCATTCAAGAAGGGCCAATGCCTTATAGGCTAGTAGAAAACACGCGATAGAAGAAGGGAGTTTTGTCAAACAAGAGTATAAGAAAATGTCATCAACAAATTTTATAACCCTAAATATTTACAAACCTCCACAACAATTCTAAAGTTTTGTTAATTTAAATAAATTTCTTATTTCCCGAAACAACAATATTTTAAGGCAACCCTTGGTAACATAATCAACCGTTGATACATAGGTACAACATAAACTAATAAGTTTCGTTATCAAAACAACACCTGTTATAACTCGATAATACTATCGATTGCAAGAAAGTTTTCCCCAAGGTTAACAATGTTCAAGAATTATTTCATCACAAAACATTAAGGTACATATGTGCATAAAAACTATCCAATCTTAATTAACAACACAATCATTATAAATGGGAGGAAAACACACGTTAGAAGACTATATTATTTCACCAACAATCTTCTGAGAGGGAAAATAGACCAAAATAATTCTAGTAATAGTGGGGGTACTAGATTTGCACAATTAATACCTTGAACTTAGCTAATCCGAAAAACTAGTTACGATTCAAGTTGAAGGGGACAGTCAAAGTACCTCCTAAGAATGGATTTGAAACCTAGGAACAAGATTGAAGCTACATAGGAGTCTAAACACACGAGGTTGAAACACGTTGCACAAAAACTTATTCATTCTAAAAGTTTTCATACCGAATCTCTAGCCTAAAATAGTCCAAGCATTGATTACAGTAATCATACAACCTTTCTTTCTCGATGCCAAAAGGGTTATCAAGTGGGCTTGAGAGATCATTAACAATATATGTCAAAAGACAAAGAAAGACAAACCTAGGTGATAGGAAGGAGCTTCATAGTTCTTGCACGCTTACTTTAACGACTGCTAATTACTACCTGGAACAACATAATAAACTTGAAACTCTATCGTAGAGAAGAGTATATATATATAAAGGAAGATCGATCACTCAAGCAAGAAAAACATAACACCCAAAGGAGAGAACACATGCATGCTTTCCACTAACATACAGGTAATGATAATAACTAAAACAAGAAGAAAGCAAGTAGAAAGGAGAGACCTCTTGAAAAGACATCCAAAAGACAACCAATTCAAGGAAATGGTGGTTCTATTTTATGATAAAATAAATATAGCAAAAGTAGAAAAGTGTAGAAATATCTTACCTGTTTCTCCAGCTTCAATAGGTCATACAAACACTGCACGGACCAGAAAAAATAATCTTCAGGTCACATCTCCCCTTTTCTACCGGCTGGGAACTCAAGCTCCATTCTCGTCTATGTCTAGCCCGATAGAGAGCTCCAGTTTACAAGCAACATCAAATGGAAAGAACAATGGTATCAAGGGTTTTCAAGACTGTGGTATGCACAAGATGGATTCAATGGAAAAGGCCCAGTACACACGTGAAAGGTAGGGACAAGGCTATACTATACAACCCTCCAAATAACCTTCAATCCTTAGTCAAATATGGGGTGCCAGAGCAGGACAGAGACATCAAACGAGCACAAGGAACATGGATATCAGTCAATTGTAGAAGAAGATGCCTAAAAAAAAATAACATAAGCAAAGAGAGGGAGAATCCACGAAGCATGCAAAATGGGACAAAATTCCACCAGGCGATGGGGAGGGGTCTCAAGGAATAGTCACGAATGTAAAAAAAATACATGAAAGGGATATGAAAATAAAAATTACTTCACCTCCCATAGCCCATAGGTCTCTAAACTGTATAGCTCATTTCCTCCTAGAAGGGACACAGTCAACAGGTGTCAAATCTGATCAGTTCACCTAATCCAGCATTCACACAACCAAAGACAGTGGCAGTTAAGAACAGGAAAAGACATCCATCAAGCAAGGGGAAGAAATCAGGCCCACATCCCAGAAAACCAAACAATGCATCCAGGGAGAACTATTGAGCAAAACGTATTGACCAGAATGATTTTGAAGGCTTCACTCCCCCCCAAACTATTCTAGAGAAAAAAACTACACTCTGCTCACGCGGCCAGGAGGGAAGGCATCCACTAGTTTCTACGCACTCAGAAATACTCCATGAAGCAAAGGAAAAGTTGTAATAAACTCACAAATGTGAGCTTCCACATGGGCGTGCGACCCCCAATCCATTCAGCATGCAGATCCCAAAAAATGTGGCTAGTAAGCCATTACAAATCATGAAGTCAAAACGTAGGCAAAACCCAATAATAGTTCAGTCACACTTCCCTAGATCCTAGGTAAGATCAAACACGTTTCCCCCTTACAAGAAGGTTCATAAATGTTAGGTTGTTACTTCCTCATGCAGCCATTTTCAAAACTGATGTGAAATCCTTTAGAACGTACGCCAGATTGGTCATTAATAATCAACATGGTTCACATAAAAGGACGTCTATTTTGGAGGAGAGATCTATATGATATGCAAATCCTATATTTCTTCCTGTTCAAGCACGTCTTTTATGATTTCATGAACCTAAACTATATCTAATTTGTTCTCCTTAAATGCCGAGTAGTATAAACTTTCATCCTCATTTCTCTGCCTTATTTTATATGATCGCTTGTCTCAATAAGTCTTGTACTTAGATCTGATCTGAAATAAATAAAAGCATACAAATAGTATGATATAACACCTTAAGTGTAAATTTACATGTATCATTTTAGGCTAGGTTGAAAGAATCCCTAACCTCATTCGATATTGACATCTCCAAAGACACTTAACGTGATAGAAACAAGGAATAAATAATGAATCCACAATATCCACTTTAAAAGACATCCATTTTATAATCATGTTGAACACGGTATCTTTTGAGAAACCGAAACGTGAAGTGAAGAGTATAGCAGTGAGTTGGGTTATGGCGGGAGCAGCGTGGCAGGCTGGTGGTCAAATTCACTACTAACTTGATAATTATCTAACTTGGCATACATGGACCCATTTTATAACAAGGGGAAAAAAAGAAATTGCGGTTGAAGGCGTTTACCCAAACATTTACAACGCATACAAGGGTGCCTCAACAACCAAGGATAAAAACTTTGAACCTTAAACAAGAACACTATGTCCTTGACGATGGCGCCACCCATGAACTAGCTTCCCTTGCGCGAATCGAGGCTCGATCTGTGAAGTGACTAATCTAAAACTATAAAATCACTTATAAAAAATTAACAAGGTTGATAACAAATCGACAATCAGATAACGAGGTTAATGTCGATCGATAAATAAAAATAAAAATAATAATAATATTATTTCTATTATTATTACTATTATTATTACCACTTATTAATACTGATTAATTGTATTAACAAGAACCAACTTACGATATTGATAAATCGAACACACAATTTTCCTTTAATAGGAGGAAAATGTAATGGACGAGGCGGGGCCAACCACAGAAAACCTCGACATGACACGAGAAGACATGACGGAGTGGGAGAATTCCAATCATTTTCTATGACAAGGGCGAAGTGAACAAGAGATTAACAGGAGCACCACAATGTTAAAATCTTAGCGACATGGTCGTTGGAGAATAGGGCATTACATAGACATTATTTAGTCCTAGTCTCATACTACTATTTAGAGGTTTTTTGAGTGAAGAAAGTACTAATCAACCTCCATCTTTTGGACATCTTCTTTTATTTTATTTTTTCATTCATCACCTTTTACACCTACATTCCAAGTTATATTTCTTCACTTTACATTATTTTAGCCTCGAATGGGGCACTCAGGCTAGTATTGGGGTGCTCATGGGTGCCTTGGTCCCTCTAGGGGCTGCCTAATCCTTTTCACACTTTCCCGTCACTTTTTGCATTTTTTCTATCCATTTTAGGTCTTTTTCATTTTGGTGGTTAGCCATTTCTGGGTTAACTACGAAATTATATAGGGAGAACCTTATAAATATAAAGTTATGAGACCATAATGAGGGACAAAGCACTAGCCACTACTATCATACATATAGAGTTGCATCCATATATTGCATTGGAGATCACTTGCATCCACATATCTCCATCACAAGGCACAATGCTAGGTCATCTACATCACACACAACATAGGGGGAAGATTCTATTATATTCTATGCACACTGTTATCCAAAATTCACCCCCCAGGGTAATTTTGATAACATGAATTAAATTCTTCAGTCTCGAGCAAGATAGATTGATTCAAGGCAAAAAATCATGTTTCTGGGGTCCCCTCAGCTTTTTTCTAACTCTCTTGTCCAAGGAGAAAAGAGCAAGTTCTAAAAAAGGGTGAAAAAGTTGCAAAAAACAAGCTTGGGGCAGAAAAAATCATGAAAATCGGCTAAGTCCTAGTCCTCACAGTAGTTGGGACAGTTGGGATGTCGGGGCACGAATCGGCCAAAAGGCCGCCAGGCGGTCTGCACAGCAAAAGGACATCTGGGCCGTGGGGACGCGCGGGACTCGAAAGGTTGAACCGGCCGAAGGTGAAAAAATTGACTAACTGTTGTGCAGAACAAGCTGGGACATTTGGGCCATGAGGATGCGAAGGACGTGAACAGCCCGGATCGGCCGGCGCAGGGAACTTTCATCCAGGATAGTTGGAACAAAGGGATGCGTGGGATGCAGAAAGGTGAAGGAGCTGAGAGCCAATGGAAAGGTGCCAAGTGTCTTCGCCTCAAAGAGGGACAGGGAAGCCCGAATCGGGCGGATCGAAGGAATTTGTCCCAGACGGTTTGGGACACCTGGGCCGAAAATACGCGAGGGATGTAAAAAGTCGGTAGGCCCATAGATGAATTAGAACAGGAAACGTGTCATAAGGGCCGAGGAGTTCATGGTGCGGGGAGTGAAATAGAATTTTGGCTAAGTGTTCGATGCAAGTTTAAAGGGAGCGAGTTGGAGCGTTGGCCCAAGCCAATAGGAATTGGACACGTGTCCAATGAAGCAGGGAAGTTCGGAGCTTGGGAGAACTTTGAAGTTTTTTGCAAAAGTTCTTCAGCCAAAAACTAAAAAGCAAAGGTCTTCCCCATGCCCCTGTCAACCAATCAATGCATGCCACGTGTCCCAGGTGGCGGGGCGCGGGGGAAAAATGAATTTTTTTCCAAAAGTTAAAAAAGATCAAAATTTTCAAAGGAAAGCCCACGGAAAGGTGGAGGAGAGAGAATTTCTTGGCGAACCAGCTCCTGACATGTGGCATCTGACCGACGGAGCATAGAAATTTTTCAAAATTTTTTCCAAAATCCAAAAAAAGGTCAAAATTTAATTTTTTTTGCCCGATATCCGTTTTTTGGGCCGTTTTGCCCTAAAACTTTAGACCTTCATATCTTTTGATCCAGAGCTCAGATTTCCACGTTCTTCATATCATTAGAAAGCTTATGAAATAATCTATAGGATTTCATGGTCAATTTTGAATTTTGGTTCAGTTTTAATAGAGAAAATTTAGAAATGGCTCTGGTACGTGTCTATGGCCAGAAATAACATTTCAACGACTAAATTTAATGCAGAATGGGTCGCACTCTCCTCCAATTTGGTCAAAAATGATAGGGTATGGGTGTGTAAGGTCCTCCATGCTGATTTAATGCATTTTCAGTCAATGAAGAATGGGTTCCCATGTTTTGTACGTTTTCTCTCTCCTGGGCTCAACCCATGCAATGTAAAAGCTAGATTTGGCTCATTTCTAAGTGGTGGAACACTTTTGGCATAGTAGATTTCTTCTTTCACCTCCAACAAGTGATTGTAGCAAGAATCAAGCCTCTTCAAAGATTGTAAAAGCTTTTCTACCTCTCTAAGGTTGTAATGTAGTGGTTTTGACATTGGAAATGATAATGCAAGCTTTGTGAATGGGTTTCAGTCCTTTGTTTGTATTATATGCTTCATTTCAGATCCTAAATTATATCTTATCAGCCCGTGTATGTTTTCTGTTGCAATCTTTGGTTTGTGTCTATTTGCATGACAAAAATATTCACCACTCCTTTTGGTGCATCACCATCTTTAGTTAGTTTCAATTTTTGCATTTCTATCCCTGTCTCCTTGCAATTTAGAGTAGGATTAGGATCTGAACCTCTATAGTTGTGCAAATATAGATCTAAATAAGAGGAGTTTGAGAAACCAGCCTTTAATCTGGAGATTCCTCTCTCAGTTTCACAAGTCCCACACTTGGAGAGAGGTTTCCATGTGGTGCAATCACACTGGATGCCTAAGACATCATTTAGAACCTTGATTTACATCCAGGGGTGCTGTGATTTTGCACTAACAGTTTTGGCACACCCGGTGGGACACTAGAGGTCTCATTTTTACTGCAGCAAAGTTGATGTGCATCTGCTGCAATTTTCTTGCTTGAAAAGAGCTATTATTTGCATATCTGGCGACTCCAAGGGGAAGAATCAACTAGTTTCAGTAGTGCAGGCCTAAAAACTCATGAGAAGAATCACCACAAGGTCAAGAGTTAGAGAAGAAGAAGTGTTGTTTGAATACCAGCAATTATCTCCAATAAAAAGGAAAAGAGGAAGAAGGACTCAAAGGTCTCCATCTCCACCAAACAGAACTCTCTCAACTCCTCCACCTGGTAGGCCTTTCATTCAGTCAACAAGGGTTTTAAGACCAATTAGAATGGCACAAACCAACCCCTACGTCAACTTCATAGGCAGCAGCCCACTTGCCCTCAATGCACTACATCCAATTCCTATTGCATCCTTGAAGAATATTCCCTACTTCACTGGAGAAAATCATACTACTCCATGTGATAATGTTAAAGACATTGCTAACCTTTGTACAATCCATGAAATCAATGAGATGCAAGTGGCTGTCAAGTTACTGGCATCTTCATTCAAGGGTAAAGCATTGCAATGGTTTAGGAGCCTTGGAGCTGGTTCTATCACAAATTGGAATCAGCTGTGTATAGCACTTCATGAGCAATTTGGAGAGAAGGGAGACAACTTGTCTCTTTTGGAGCAGCTGACAACCATCAAGAGAGCTCCCAATGAGTAGCTGACCGATTTCAACTTTAGATTTCAAAAGACTTAGGAGAGAATTCCAGTGGCAGTCAGGCCAACAATAGAAGGTGCTTTTCTCTACTATCTCAAAGCTCTAAATTCTGATATTTCTATGTTGATTCAGTCCATGGGAGGCATAACTATCCCTATGGCTTATAGCATTGCCATTAGGGCTGAAAATTGTTTGATCCAAGCTGGCAAACTTGCCCCTAGACCTCCCATGCCACTGTTTCCAAGTTTAGAGAGTCCAAACACCAATCAAGCACCTAATTTGGCTTCTTCTCCCACTCCTAGAAATCAGAGTTCAAATGAAGCTTCCACTTCATCCCCAAATGCCCCAAATGAGCTTCAAGAGGTCATGAAGCAATTGCAAAACCTAGGCAATGAGCTGGTTACTCTCAAAAGGCAGCAGGCCCAAGGTTTTAGACCTTCTTATCAACCCCAAGCCCAGCCTAATAAGTAGCCATACCAACCACAAAGGCCACCTAACCCAGCTGAAAATATGAATCAAACAAGGCCTGATGCCAATAGACCATTTCAGCCCTATAATCCAAATGCCATATCTGCCTCTACGGCATTGGTGCCAACACAAAACAACATTGTCTAGGAGTATGATTGGTGTTTTCCATGTAATGAGCCTCATAACCAATCCATGTGATTCAATGGTGCTTTAAATAAAGCACTAATGGTGATAACTACTGGTGTGGAGGGTGAGGGTAGTCAAGGAAACAGTCAACAACAAGAAACATTCCAACAGCAATCAGCCCCAAATGACACCATATTGGTAAGTTGGCAAGTAGAGGTTTTTTATGGCATGAACCAGGTAGTTTCTCAAGGTGTTGCAGCCAACACAAGGTCAAAAAGAAGGAATTTGGGTGAAGAACAACCATTAGCCCCAACCAATCCACAACCTTCCATGGCTCCACAAATGATTGACAAGCAAAATCTAATTTCAAATGCACAAGGGCAGCCAAGAACAGCCCCTAGGATAACTCAAATACCAGTTGTTGCTGCCCACATGCAAGGAGTGAATGTGCAAACCAAGGGACAACAAAGAGATCCTTCATCCCCATTCAGTATCATTGATCAGATGACGAAGACAAATGTTAATAAATCAATGTGGGAGCCCCTATCTATCCCAGGCCAAAGAGATCTGCTACAAGCTGCCATGAAGGATTGGTCAACTTTGAATCGGCAGGATCAGATGCAAGACAAAGTGCTCACAAATGCTGCCTAACATAAGGGAAATCATGGAGGACAGCAAGGTAAAAGGTTGAAACCCCCTCCTTTCTATGTTTCATTGATCATTGGAAATCAATTAGTGCACAATTGCATGATAGACTCTGGGGAAAGTAGCTCAGTAATGCCTAAACAAATAGCTGATCAGCTAGGGCTCCAGTATGAAACCATATCCAAAGGGGTAGTGCAGCTGGATGGGACAGCAGTAACAACAGTTGGGGTGATTAGAAACTTGAGTCTCACCTTGCATGCATGTCCAAATGTTGTTGTTTTTTAAGATGTATCAGTCATAGACCTTCCACCACTCTTTGCCCTATGTTTGTCAAGGGACTTCACAGCCAAGATTGGGGGATATTTGTCTGCTGATTGGTCACACATGCTGTTCAGAATGAGGTATGGAACCAAAGCCACAATCAGGTCTGAACCTATTGCAAACTTTCACATTGAGCCTTACACTCCAAGTCAGATTAATGCCAATTGCTCAGCATTTGATCAAGAAGATCACCCAAGCACCAATGAGGCTGACACCAAGGTTAGAAGCATCCCAGATCTAACTCTTGATGAATGGGCAAACAAGGTACATGTATTTTATCCCTATCAAGAAGTGGAAGAATCTGAGCTAGGGGTATATTGCATACACGAAGAAAATCAGCCTATTCCTAGAATCACCAAGCCAAACCACAAAGATGACAATGATGTATGGCAGCTATTTTTTTATGGATCGAGGAGTAGACATGGTGCAGGAGGTGGAGCTATGCTTGTTTCACCTCAAGGAGTAAAGTACTATTCAGCTTTTAGATTTCAGTTTGCATGCTCCAATAACACTGCTGAATATGAAGCCTTGGTGCAAGGGATGCATTGGGCAATCAAGAAGAAAATAAAGAACTTGCAAGTCTTTGGGGATAGTGAATTGATTGTAAATCAGGTCAAGGGAAAGCATGCTGCCAAGAATGATCTTCTCAGGTGCTACAAGAATAGGGTGTGGGACCTCATGGAAGATTTTGAGGGTTTTGGCATCAAATCCATTCCTAGGAAAGAGAATCAAGCTGTTGAAAGGATTGCAGCAGTAGGGGCAGCCTTTGACATTGTGGAAAGCATTCAATAAGACAAGGTACAGCCAAACATCCACTTGATTGTGAGGCCTTCAGTGCCAGATAACAATGTTAGTTGGCAAGTGTTTGAGAATGACTAGCAAATCATCCATTTCTTGCAAGAAGAAGCTGAGTTCTCAGCTAAGAATCAAGAAAAATTAGAACAGCAGTATGGTGACCAGGTGGTACAGCTGAGAACTAACAAGCTGCGCAAAGGACTTATCACTTTGGAGTCCATTTTTAGCCCCAATGATCAGTTTAGAAAGGAAAAAGCAAACATTCAGGTCAAGAGAGAGGATTCGGTATCCATCTTGGTAGAAGAGAACAAACCATTGCAAATTGGAAGGATGAAAATTGAACAAGAAAGGTATGAGTTTATACAGCTGTGTCAAGAGTTCCTTGACGTGTTTGCTTGGAGCTATGAAGACTTGAAAGGTTTCAATCCCAACTTAGCTCAGCATACCATCGAATTGGATCCAAATACTAAGCCTGTCAGGCAGAAACAAAGACCAGTCAATCCACACATGGAGCCTCTCATGAGGAAAGAATTAGACAAGATGATTGAGTAAAGGATCATATTCCCAATCAAGCATTCTATTTGGGTTTCCAACTTAGTTCCAGTCAGAAAGAAAAGTGGAGAGATTAGATTGTGTGTTGACTTTAGAGACTTGAATAGAGCCTCTCTCAAGGACCATTACCCACTCCCTTCCATGGAGCAAATCTTTCAAGTTGTGGCTGCCTCTGAGAGGTTTTCACTACTTGATGGCTACTCAGGCTACAATCAGATTATGGTGAAGGAAGAGGACCAGTTCAAGACAACCTTCACAACAAAATAGGGAACTTTTGCATACAGGAAAATGCCATTTGGGCTGTCCAACGCTGGTGCTACCTTCCAAAGGGAAATGGACATGGCATTCAAAGGTTTGATTAACAATGTGGTGCTGATTTACCTTGATGATATCACTGTTTTTTCCAAAAATGCAGCAGACCACCTCTCTCATTTGAGGCAAGCCTTCACGAGGTGCAGGAGATTTGGAGTGTCTTTGAATCCTAAGAAGTGCATCTTTCTTGCACATGAAGGAAAGCTCCTTGGCCATATTTTCTCCAAGGAAGGATTAGCAATTGATCTAGAGAGGGTTGAAGCCATAAGAGCACTACCATTGCCAAGCCACAAGAAATCCCTTCAGAGTTTCTTGGGAAGGATAAAATTTGTTTAGAGGTTTGTCCTAGATTTTACAGCCCTTGTCAAGCCCATCACCAAAATGTTAAAGAAGAGCATGCATTTCAAGTGGATAGCAAAAGGCAAGGGGAGTTTTGAAGCAATCAAAGAAGCTATCTCTCAAGCACCAACTCTCATCAACCCGGACTTCTCCAAGGATTTCATCCTCTATGAATTTGGAGGTAATGACACTATTTCTGCCATTTTGGTACAGCAGAACAAGGATAATGATGAGCAGCCAATTGCCTTCTTCAGCCAAAGCCTAGATCACTATGAGGTGAGGTACTCTTTTATTGAGAAGCATGTGCTGGCAGTAATAAGAAGCTTGAAGACATTCAAGCATTTATTCTCAAACAACAAGGTCCAGTTGCTGGTCTCACACACTGGGGTTAAGGAATTCCTCCTCAACAAGGATTTGAATGAGAAAAGGGCAGGTTGGATCACCTTTGTCATGGAGTATGATATTGAGATCAAGATCACCAAGCTGGTAAGAGGGAAAGGATTGTGTGAGCACCTGGTTTTGGGGAAGCAAAAGGAAGTATGCAATGAAGAAGAGGCTGTTTTGACAGTCCAGGACAGCCATGAGCCAAGTGGCAATCAAGAAGAAGACGATGCTGCCCCCACTCCTTGCTGGACCCAAGGTATTATACACTTCCTAGGCATAGGCCTATGCCCTCTGGAGATGAACAAGACCCAAAGGAGACACTTCAGATTGCAGGCTGTCCTGTATGCCATTGTTGATGGAGTTTTGTTCAAGAAAGATGTGAATGGAGTGTTGCTGAGATGCATTAGCACAAATCAGATTCAAAGGGTGTTGGAAGAGTTCCATGGTGGACCAGCTGGTGGTCATTTTGCACCAAGAGTGACAGCTCTAAAAATCATGAAGGCTGGTTATTATTGGCCTAAAATCTTCAGTGATTGCTATGCATGGATCAAGAGGTGTAAGAATTGTGCATTCTTCACAGGAAAAGAGAGACTTGCTGCCCTTCCATTCCATTCAATCTCAGTTGACCAGCCATTCATGCAATGGGGTTTGGACTTCATTAGAGTCATTAATACCAATTCAAGCCAGGGGCACAAATGGATTTTGATAACCACGGACTAATTCACTAGATGGACAGAAGCAGTAGCACTCAAAGAGGCAAATGAGTCTAGCATCTTAGACCTTTATGAGGGGATAACAACCAGATTTGGTGTACTTGCTACAATAATCTCTGATAATGCATTGACATTCATTGGATCTAAGGTGACTGAGTGGGCTGTCAAGAACGGTATCTACCTAAGCACTTCATCAAACTATTACCCTCAAGGTAATGGCCAGGCCGAGTCTACAAACAAGAACTTGTTGAGGATCATTAGGAGGACTCTTGACAAGAATCAGAGGTCTTGGCATACCAAATTGAAATCAGCCTTATGGGCTGATAGGATAACTCCCAAAGGATCCACAGGTAACTCTCCATTCAAACTTATCTTTAGAAGAGAGGCAATCTTGCCCATGTCACTTGAGTTGCCAACATTGGAACTCATGAAGCAGCTGAAGTTGCTAGAGTTTGAGCCCATGGAGGTGAGGTATGCAGAGTTGATGGAGCTACAAGAGATCAGAAATCAGGCATCCCAAGCAATGGAAAAGGATCAAGCTTTGATCAAAAAGACCTTTGATAGAAAGGCCAAGGATAGATCTTTTCAGGTTGGAGATCTAGTGTTGAAATGGGATGTGGATAGAGAAAAACCGGGAAGGCATTCGAAATTTGATGCCATTTGGAGTGGCCCATACATGGTCACGAAGTGCAAGAACAGCAATGCTTTCTAATTGGTCTCATTAGATGGTGAAGAACTACAGATTCTAGTCAATGAAATCTATCTCAAGCATTGCTTCTAGAGGGAAATTTACCACCTTGTAAATATTAGATTAGATTTTCATTCCTCCAAGTTCTTGTGCACATTGTTTTGCTGTAGGTTAGTTTTGTTTTCCCTAAGTACTTTGGCACAACTTGCTATCCATGGAGATGTTTTGCAGTCCTTGCTCCCATCAGGTCATATTCCATCTTCCTCCTTACACATTCTAAGTCAGTTAGGGTTCTAAAATAGAATATTTGATGACTTCATGCCCAATGGACTACTTCATGCAACTGGTATCTTCTACCTAGCAGGCAGGTGACCCTGCTGAGTCACCAAATTATTATCCAAAATTCACCCCCCAGGGTAATTTTGATAACATGCATTAAATTCTTCAGTCCTGAGCAAGATAGATTGATTCAAGGCAAAAAAATCATGTTTCTGGGGTCCCCTCGGCTTTTTTCTAACTCTCCTCATCTAAGGAGAAAAGAGAAAGTTCTAAAAAAGGGTGAAAAAGTTGCAAAAAAACAAGCTTGGGGAAGAAAAAAATAATGAAAATCGGCTAATTCCTAGTCCTCGCAGCAATTGGGACAGTTGGGACATCGGGCACGTAAATCGGCCGAAAGGCCGCCAGGTGGTCTGCGCAGCAAAGGGACATCCAGGCCATGGGGACGCATGGGACACGAAAAGGCAAACCGGTTGAAGGTGAAAAAAATTGACTAACTGTTGTGCAGATACAGGGCTGGGACATCTAGGCCGTGAGGATGCGAAGGACGCGAAAAGGTGAAGCGGCCGAGAGCAAAGGCATCCCATTTCGGGCGGTTCAAAAGAATTTTTCCCAACAGTCTGGGATAGTTGGAACAAATGGATGCGATGGGATGCGGAAAAGCTGAAGGAGCTAAGAGCTAATGGAAATGTACCACGAGTCTTCGCCTCAAAGAGGGATAGGGAAGCCTGAATCGGGCGGATTGGAGAAATTTGTTCCTAAACAGTTTGGGACACCCCGGGCCGAAAATACGCGAGGGACACAGAAAAAGCTGGTAGGCCCCGCAGATGAATCAGATTTGGACACATGTCCTAAGGGATGGGGAGTTCACGGTGCGGGAAGCGAAAGGGTGAGATTTTTTCTTAAGTGTTTGATGCTGAGTTTCCAAACGTGAAGTGAGTTGGAGCGTTGGCCCGAGCCAATAAAAAGAGGATGCGTGTCCAATGGAGTAGGGAAGTGCGAAGCTCGAGGTGAACTTTGTAGTTTTTTACAAAAGTTCTTCAGCCAAAAAACTAAAAATCAAAGGTCTTCCCCATGCCCCTGTCAACCAATCAATGCATGCCACGTGTCCTAGGTGGCGGGGCACGGGGGGAAAATGAATTTTTTTCCAAAAGTTAAAAAAGATCAAAATTTTCAAAGGAAAGCCCATGGAAAGGTGGAGGAGAGAGAATTACTCAGTGAACCAGCACCTGACACATGGCATCTGACCGACAGAGCATAGAAATTTTTCAAAAAAATTTCCAAAATGTAAAAAAAGGTCAAAATTTAAATTTTTTTGCCCGATATCCGTTTTTGGGTTGTTTTGCCCTAAAACTTCAGACCTTCATATCTTTTGATCCAGAGCTCAGATTTGCACGTTCTTCATGTCATTAGAAATATTATGAAATTATCTACAGGATTTCATGGTCAATTTTGAATTTTGGTTCAGTTTCAAGAGATAAAATTTAGAAACGGCTCTGGTACGTGTCTATGGCCAGAAATGACATTTCAACGACTAAATTTAATGCAGAATGGGTCGCACTCTCCTCCAATTTGGTCAAAAATGATAGGGTATGGGTGTGTAAGGTCCTCCATGCTAATTTAATGCATTTGTAGTCAATGAGGAATGGGTTCCCAGTTTTGTACGTTTTCTCTCTCCTGGGCTCGACCCATGCAATGTAAAAGCCAGATTTGGCTCATTTCTAAGTGGTGGAACACTTTTGGCATATCAGATTTCTTCTTTCACCTCCAGCAAGTGATTGTAGCAAGAATCAGGCATCTTCAAAGATTGTAAAAGATTTTCTACCTCTTTGAGGTTGTAATGCAGTGGTTTTGACATTGGAAATGATAATGCAAGCTTTGTGAATGGGTTTCAGTCCTTTGTTTGTATTATTTGCTTCATTTCAGATCCTAAATTATATCTTATCAGCCCGTGTATGTTTTATGTTGCAATCTTTGGTTTGTGTCTATTTGCATGACAAAAATATTCACCACTCCTTTTGGTGCATCACCATCTTTAGTTAGTTTCAATTTTTGCATTTCTATCCCTGTCTCCTTGCAATTTAGAGTAGGATTAGGATCTGAACCTCTGTAGTTGTGCAAATATAGATCTAAATTAGAGGAGTTTGAGGAACCAGCCTTTAATCTGGAGATTCCTCTCTCAGTTTCACAAGTCCCACACTTGGAGAGAGGTTTCCATGTGGTGCAATCACACTGGATGCCTAAGACATCATTTAGAACCTTGATTTGCATCCAGGGGTGCTGTGATTTTGCACTAACACACACATTGTATTAGATTTTCTACATCTAGTTATTGCTCGCTACTTCACAAAGTGTGACTAGTACAAGAGCACCTAGGGTATATTATGAACACACTCACTAGAACTACATTTGGGTCCAAAATGTAGTGCAACACTTAGTTAGCAAGCCCATTGTTGTAGCAGTTGAGGTCAGTATGACCCATTCATTTGCATTCTTATTTTTTTATGGTTTTGATACTTCTTCTTGGTAATTTTGAAGTCTTTTCATCATCTTAGAATATCAGTGATATCCGAAGCAGTGCAACAAATTTAATGCGATAGAAAACGAGGATTTTAGACCATCTTTAGAACCTGTGAAGATTATTTCAAATATTTTTCATATATTAGAGTGACCATTTTGTAGACTAGAGCACCCATAGGTGCCCCGGTCCCTCTCCGGGTGCTCTAATATAGCCAAATACTCCAGATCCATCCATGTTGGAGCTCCTACATAGTCGTTCCTACTTCCAGACTATCCAATCAGCTTTGTGACATAGTCCCATGAGAATATTCTATTTAGCTGAGTTATTTACGCTTCCATCTTACACATTAGGGGTAGCATTTACGTTTTCATAGTTTTTTGAATCATCTTTACAAAATCTGTTTACTTTATTTACAACATCTGTTAATAGCTTAGATTAAATAATGTATATATGTTACATCTTACCTACCCAAGTCAATGCTCTTTTTATTCATATTTTTGAGAAATCCTTTGTTTTCAAATCCAATCAATCTATTTTCAAATCCATAACTCTTAATTATTTATTTCAAGATAAACTTTAGGCTATGGAATCCATGATTGCATCTCTCAAATCTGAAATCCGTCATCTTAAGGATGCTTCTCAGTCTCATGTTTGTTATCCTTCTACATCACATCTTGAGTCTATGTCTACTACATGTGCTCACATTAGTAAACCTCAAATATTTATTGTCCCCTTTCCTCTTAAGTTTGAAATCAATACTATGCAACACAATATTCTTCTAAAGGTCATAACTCATCAATTAGTCATCTTGACATCTACTCATTATTATCCTCCTTATTGGCTTGAAAAATATCACGGTGTTCCATATTGTAATTATCATCAAATCAATGGACATAATGACAATGATTTCTATGATTTACAGTGAAGAATACATCATCTTGAGTGGCAAGGTTTCATCTCATGCACCACACAATGTTCTGTTACATGGTCATATCCACTTGTTACATCTCAATGTGTTTTTAAATCTGATTCATTTAATGAGCTTCATGCCCTCATTTCTAAGGAAATTCAAGAGCCACATAAGCAACCACCCCTTAAAATATATACAAAATCTCTTCTTGAGTCATTTATGTCATAAAAAAATCAACATAAGAAACCTCCTTTACAAATCAGTGCAACACCTCTTCCTCTCAAGTCATCAAAAACATCACCAAGTGAAATTACACAACCACCTCTCAAAATAAGTGCACCTTCTTCTCCTATCAAATATTATGTAGTGTCATCAATCCCTCATAATATCAAACCAATAAATTTTGTCAAAGGTACTACTATTAATGAACAAGACACATCTCAAATTCTACCACCATCACATGGTCCTACTACTGCTTCAACCTACCATTGTGTTGGCCCTCTCTCTTATCATGACACAGACAATGCTCTCCCACAATGACATGGAACCTATCACATTGCTGCATATATCACCATCATCATAGTACACTTGGGGGGCATTAAATATAACACAATCTTGATCCTCATATTAAAATAGGTGAATCTCTTTCAGCTTTGCATTATCATTCATAGGCATACTCATTACAGATTTTAGCATCATCATTACCCAATGACAGACTCCTGTGCTTCGTTTAACACTTGACTATTGAGGGATTACAACATATTAACCCCACAAACTACACTATAGGACTTATACACCACATTTATTGACATATCACACAACATACACCATACATTAGACTAGTTGTCATTATGCATATATCATATTACGCATCTAGCATCATACACTCCTCATCCTTCATACTGCATTACTAGTCTATCTAAATACATTGCATGTCACTTAGTTACACTTTACATATTCTATACATCTTGCATTGCATTCTACACATTGCATATTTACATACTCTACTCATCACATGGTTTTCTTTCATCATTACATATACTACATTGCCTTTTACGCACTGCACTCACCACCCTATGATGCACTTTAGTTCCTCGATCCATACTTTACTATCGAGGGTTTACAAATAAAATGGACCTTACACTCATCACAAATTAACTATTAAACCTTTCATCATGTGACATTTCCAGCCTAGTGACATATGCTTTAGGCTAAATTCTCACCTATTCTATCTCTTTGTAGTGGTATACACCTTAGGTCACATCACCACTCCCTCTTTTCATCTTGTAGTGATATACGCTTAAGGATAAATTATCACTCATCCATATCATAGTGATATACGCTTAGGATAAATCATCACTTATCTATTCATCTGGTCATGATATACGCTTTGGATACATGGTTCATGCACACATCATCTCTAGGTCACATCTCATCACGACACCTAAACATTATCATAGAAGGTTAGACACAACACATATCTCAACCATTTCTTGATGTTGTAATCTCATTTATGGTTCATTCTTGACTGCTGAAGGGGGAAACCAAATGAACCTCATGGAATACATTTCCATTTAATTGAGGGTCACACTGCTCCTATCACTCTATTTTTCATTCCATTCTATCCATCCACAATATACTGCATATTATGGTTACTTTTACTCTTGCTCACTTGTACTTATTCATGGTCACTTTATTACACATGCTAGTTAGCTTACTTGTATGTCATTTATCTATATCATCCACACATGTGTGTTCACATCTTTTTCTAATTGTGACCACAAATACATGTATCTTACATGCAACATGGATGCTTGCATTCTACCCTTCCTACATTGGTCGATTGGGGCATCCACATTCATCTCTGCTAGGTGCTATTATTTCATTTTGTACTTAGTTCTTTACATTACTTGTTTATACATGCTTTTGACATACTAATTATCTTCCTAACATGATAATGGGTGCTTCATGTGTAACATTTGTTTTGTAGGAATATTTTCTTCCATACTTGTTTGTTACATTCTCTATCTTTGTTTGCTTCTTGTATGTGGTCTTTTCCCTATGTTTAGTGTGCACACTTATTTGATTTTTTGTGACCATGATGGCATTACAACATTGTGAGTGATGTCCCATGTTTGAAACCCACTTTTACATCTTACTTTTCTTCTTACGTTTTTACATTTCTTTTCTTTGTAGCTTTTACAGTGTTTTCATAGATTAAACATTGTCTTTTTACATGCATGTTTGTTCCTATTAACACTTTTCTTTAGCTAGCCATCCTTGTTTGTGCATGCCTTGGTTTCTACCAAGCACATTACTTTCCCCTTGCAGGGAAGAATTTCCAGGTACATGCGGTTGGTCCTCTTTTGGGGCCATATTATCCTATTAGTGACGTCACATCCACCTCCAAAGAGGGGAGAATCATTTTGGGTTATACATAATACACAACGCTTCTACACCAGTTTAGTTCAGTGCACTTTCCACCCTTGGCATTGTGTGTTTACATACAATGAGTGAGTTTAGACCAGACTATGAACTCCATACATAGAAGCTTTTATAGACATGGAGTCCTTAACATTATAGGAAGCAGTTACAAGCGTGGAGGTTACAGTGGGTGTGCCTACCTACACTACTTTAGCTAGTGTTATCGGATCACCTAAAAAAACCAAGACACTAAAGAGATATCTTCACACACTGTTTAGGGAAGCAATTAAAATTTGGAGGACACAAATTATTTCCTCCCTAAACTTCTTAGACCTATGGCATTGGATCGCCCAAAAAACCCCAACAGTACAAGATATCCTTTCTACACTCTTTCTCTTGACATGGATCAGGTGCACATGTTCCATTTACACATTTCATTTTATGTACTTTACTTTTACATATGTCTTTTACATCATGTTTTTACACACATATACATACTATTCAACTACTTGATTATTTTTTCCTTGTAGGTCCAACTGTATGAGAAAGAAGTGGTTAAATGGGGGCAACAACAATGACATCAACAAAAACACTTCGCGACAACACACTTCACATACAAACCATGTAGGTACACTACATACATCAGCATCAGCACACACATTCCACCATAGGTTCACTCTCATCAATTTTTTTATGCATTTTATATTTAGTTTCCATGCTCCATCATCATTTTTTCATTCCATGCTTTGTCTAGTCCTTCGAAACCCCCTCTTTGTTACTCTACATCGGCATCAAGTACACATCTCTATCTACTTTACGTTACCAAGATTTTCACTAACCAACATAAAGTGGGGGAAAATGTAGACATAAGATCATGCACTTTAGACATTATTTATTCCCGGTATCATACTGCTATTTAGAGGGTTTTTGAGTGAAGAAAGTACTAATTAACCACCATATTTTGGCCATCTTCTTTTATTTTATTTTTTCATTCTTGACCTTTTACATCTACATTCCTAGTCAAATTTTGTCACTTTGCATTATTTTAGCCTTGAATGGGGTGCCCATGGGCACCCCAATCCCATCAAGTGTGCCCCTATCATTTTTACACTTCTCCACCACCTTTTGGGATCTTTCTATCCATTTGAGGTCTTTATATTTTTGGTGGTTGGCCATTTCTGGGTTAATTACAAAATTTAGATCAAGAAAACCCTATAAATATAAAGTTATGTGACCATAATGAGGGAACAAGCACTAGTCACTACTATCATCCATATAGAGTTGCATCCATCTATTGCATTGGAGATCACTTACATCTACATAGCTCTATCACAAGGCACAAGGCTAGGTCATATGCATCACATAAAACATAGGAGAGGATTCTATTCTATTCCATACACACATTATATTACATTTTCTACATATAGTTATTGCTTTCTACTTCACAAAGTGCAACTAGCACATGAGAACCTAGGGAACATTATACACACACTCACCATAACTACATTTGGGTTCAAAATGTAGTACAACACTCGGTTAGTAAGTTGACTGTTATGGTAGATGAGGTCATTTTGAACCATTCATTTGCATTATTTTTTTAGGGTTTTGATACTCCTTGGTTTTTTCCATGTATTTTCATCATCTTAGAATATCAGTGATATCCAGAGCAGTGCAGTGAAGCTAATGTGATAGACAACGAGGGTTTCATACCATCTGTTGAACCTATAAAGATTAGTTTCAGAGATTTTCCCTAGACCAGAGCACCTAGTTTGTAGACCAGAATGTCAATAGGTGCCTTAATCCCTCTCTAGGAGCTTTAGTGTAGTCAGATACTCTAGATCCATCCGTTTTGGAACTCCTGCATAGTCATTACTGCTTTGAGATTATCTAGTCATCTTTGTGACACAATCCCTCAAGAATATTCTATTCAGATGAGTTCTTTCCACTTCCCTCTTGCACATTAGGGTTAGCATTTCTATTTTCATAGTTACTTAGATTATCTTTACATTTATTTACAACATCTATTTACTGTATTTACAAATTTTCATATCTTAGATTAACTAGTACCTATAAATTACATTTTTAGTTAATCAATAAGCATATTTTTTAGATGAGAATTATCCATATTATCTAATGGGTCAGCGACCCAAATATGTAAAATAACTTGGATTATCCTTTAGGCCATCTAGGAATCGATTACATTTGCATCGTACAATTTTTCTGGCTCTGGAAGTTTATAATAACTTTTGTATGTATGCCTCGAAAAAAACCTATTTTGTTTTTCCAAGATTTAGAAAATAAGGCCCACTCCTTAGACTTGGCAAGATCTAGATAGGAAGTGAGCATTTCTGAAAATGAAAGCACCTCTTGTTTAGCAGAAATTAAATGGTGACTAGGCATTTTTATCACCCTTATGTCTCAGGACCTTAGCATTTGATCTTATGGTATACCATTTTCATCTACGACATAAACATCAACACTTTCATCCTGCACTATGGAAAAAATATCTAAGTAATGCTGAAATTCATGATGTAAGGTAGTTGGATTGAACAATGTATCTCTAGTTACTCTGGTGTCCTCATAGGAATATAAATAAACATCTACACTTGACATTATCGAGTCTCCCGCCATGTTAAAAAATTACAGGTCTATGAACACTGTATACATCATCAACAAAAACAATTACTGAGACAAATCACGTACTTGAATTTACGATAACATTCATATGTAACTTATTCTTGATATTTCGTTAGATTAGAAAATCATTGTCAAATAAATGAAAGAAGTGTCCATCCTAGTGATCACTAGGGTCAGCCATAAAAAAATTTAGATCTTAGCTGTCACCAGGAATCATTCACAAACTTACTATTAATGCAATGAGAAAAGCATGGTAGTACATGCACCACCGAGGGGTTTGTTAGATTAGGTATTTACCTTAGCTCATGTTCACCTAGGTACTTTATTTACCTTTATTGTATTTATCCTCACCCACTTATGTGTGTGGATATTTATTTTATCTTATTTAGATATTAGGAGATATTATCTAGTTGTTAGGTATAGTTATTTCCTTGATCTATGGTATTGACTAGATCCTTGATGTCTAGTTCTCTCCTAAATATATGGTCTTGGCTAGTTCTTTGATGACTAGTTATTCCCATAATCTACTAGCTCTGATCTCCCACCTTGAATGGTTCTTACGATTGTTATTCCTTAACTCTTTAAGCAATGACTCCCATTCAACAATGAAAAAAATACCGCGGATTGAGTTCCGCTAATCATACATGATCATGCAGTGCTCACCTTAGACTGCAGGAGCTCTTGATGTAAAGTTAGTTGCTAACACCGAAGTTACTTTCACCCATCATTGATCATTTTGGTTGATTAGCATCTAATGTCCTTGGCTTTAGTACAATTTTATTTTACCCTTCCTTCTCCATTCCAATCAGATTCCTCAAAAAAAACTATGTGACCTCCAACTGTAAGTTTGCCCATTGGACTTGTACATGATGCCTTTCTTTTGGTTGATATTCTATATGTCCTTCAGCAATTGGTCGTATTTTATTGCTGAGTTAAAATTTATGGAAAATTTCGAAAAGCTATCCATTAGAAAACATAAGGCGTGACATACCCTAAGATCCGATCTGCCGGAACTCGAACCAATTCGACCATTAAGGATTTCTTTAGCGCTTGGTTAAACCCTATGGTCATATGAGGTCCTAAAGCTTCTGTTTAACTTGAGCCCCCTTTAATTTTATTTGTGTGGTGAAGGCAACAACAATTTATTTTGTTTTAGTGTCAACTAAAATAAATAACAGAGCAAAATATTAAAAAGCTTGTAACTTTTGATCGGTAACTCGGTTTTGAGTGCCGTTTTTTGCAAAAGTGCTTGTTTTTTCATGATCTTTCCATTGGAGTTATTTATTTTAAGACTTGAACTATAATTATAAAGTGCCAAATATGGAGGAGTGTTGTAATCGATTGTGGATGCAATTTCCGCTGAGCTTGGACGTCCTAAAATTATTGGGAGTTGCAGTTTGTACCTATCATGGATTCTGAGAATGATATGCTTTTCTCTGAAGTATGTGGACGTCAAGAGGATATTGTAAAATTTGTAGAAGAAAATAGATTTCTCAAGAAGTGAATTTCTCTTCTATAATCACTCATTCACGATAAGGATACAATAATACACTTCCTACAAAACAAACTTGCTAGCCTACAACATCACCATCATATTGTGGACAACTACATATCCATGCTTCTAGTCCACTTGCAGCTATGTTGCTCTTGTATCCCACTAACATTGATCTGCCAGTCTTTGAGCCTGAACCTGCTTTTGATGCTTCATAAACCCCATGAGGCTTGTTACTGCATGCTCTTCCACATCTGTCCCTATTAAAGTACCACATGTTGCGTATCCTACTTTTGCTCAGTTGCATGGCCTTTTTGTGAAGCATACCGCTGCATTTAGTTCTCGCATGCTCCGTTTTATGGGTCTCACTAGCGGAGTCATTGACAGACATTCACAGGGTATTGTTTCCTCTATTCCACATGTTAAGTGGAATTCTCGTCATGACATTGGTTTTTGAGCAGATACTTCATTGGGATCACACATTGACAGAGCTCCTTTTTTTTGTTTGCTCGACTCTTTCTGAGGATCATGAGCAACTCATGAGTTCTGCACCTTCACTCAGGATTGAGAAACCTGAGATTTCAGCTGTTAGACATGATCAACCTGACACACATTCTGATGTTTCTTTTGCATGCACCCATTGTGCTTTTTGCACCAAGTCATATGCAGGCGTCTTCTTCATCCATCCGTGTTGATTTAGGGTGGATATCTAATCACTCGTGGAGGTGACATAGGCATTCGTTGAGAGGACTCTACAGGTGTGGCTCCTCCACCATTCATCCTCTTTCTCCACTTTCTATACCTTTTGCATTATAATGCTTCTTGTTTTCAACATTTTTCTTTAGCAGGTGCAATGTATCTTTCTTATTTTTTTGAGAGATTTTGTATATGTATTTTCGACACTTCTGGCATGTTGACAGTCTCTCTTGTGAGGGAGCTATTCTAGGTGGAGCCCAGTGTTAGTTTGTCAGTGTTTGAGTAGTTGTTATGACAACTCATACAGATTTGTAGCATCACTCCACCCATTCAGCAGTATGGGAGGGTGTGGTGTTGATCCTGCTTCTTCGGGTTTCGTGTTCTTGCCTTGTTACCTTGGCTTTTCTTGGATTGTGACACTCTGGAGTTTGTGTCCTTACCTTGTTGCTTTGGTTATTGTTCTTGGATCGTGGCACACCTATTTGCAGCAGTTGATCGAATTATGTTTGGTGTTTTTTTTTGCACTTTCGACATCACTCCGTTGACAGTCTCCTTATATGGAGCTATTCTGGTGAAACCCAGGTGTCAGTTTTTTTTGAGTTTTGTGATTGAGTAGTGGATTTAGACCACAATGCACACCAAACTTCTTCAACATTGTACGAGTTTTTTGAGCCGAGCTTCTTGGGATGCCTTGGAGCGGGTCTTTACTCTCTTTACTTTGTTGTTACTGGTTTTGGGTACCTTGCGGTGTCCCTTTTTTCCCATTTATTGTTTATGAGTACCTCATTAGGCCTAGTTATCGGGACTCATACTGTGGACATGCCACTTCTATTTTGGCCCTTAGCTTCACTCGAGGGGGGGTGTTAGAGTAGGTATTTACCTTAGCTCATGTTCACCTAGGTACTTTATTTACCTTTATTATATTTATCCTCACCCACTTATGTGTGTGGATATTTATTTTATCTTATCTAGATATTAGGAGATATTATCTAGTTGTTAGGTATAGTTATTTCCTTGATCTATGGTATTGACTAGATCCTTGATGTCTAGTTCTCTCCTAAATCTATGGTCTTGACTAGTTCTTTGATGACTAGTTATTTCCTTGATTTATGGCTTGATCTACGACCTTGACTGGTTCTTAGATTTTTATTCCTTACCTATTTAAGCATGGCCCATTCTCAATGTATTGCATTGAGTTCCATAATAATATATGATATTACTGCTCATTTGTTTGCAAAGGTTTTATGTAAAGTTATTCTAATGAATTGCTTTCATCTTATTGATCATGGTGTTTGATTAGCATCTGTGTTCTTGGCTTCGTATGATTTGTTTATCGTTCCTTTCAGGGTCAAGATATACATATTTTTAATCATAACGTTCACTAGGCACCACTTACAGTAAAAATATTAATGCAACGACTCATCAATAACATCACTCTTGAGGCTTCAATACGTACATAGTTCTGATCCTAGCGATCACTAAGTTCAGCAACAATGAAATATTTAGATATTGGTCATATCTAGGCATTATTAACAGGAAAAATATTATTAGAATGAGATTTTTTTTTCAACTATTTGCACTTGTGTTGATCCTAGTGGTTGCTAACAAAAAATTATTTAGAGCTTCACTGTGTCTAGGATTATTTC
Source organism: Taxus chinensis (assembly GCA_019776745.2). Taxonomy (NCBI): domain Eukaryota; kingdom Viridiplantae; phylum Streptophyta; class Pinopsida; order Cupressales; family Taxaceae; genus Taxus; species Taxus chinensis. The sequence goes on from CM034154.1 coordinate 227,555,631, forward strand.
AAAAAACAACTATTATTGTAGTGGGAAAAAGAGTGCCAAATACTGAGGGTTAGAGACATAGGTACTTATAATTCTAGTGGTTGCTAGGGTCATCCAAAAAAAAAAATTTAGAGCTTAGTGGTGGCTCTAAATCATTAACAAATAAATACGTACTTCTTATCCTATTTGTTACTATGATCAACCACAATGATATATCTGTAACTTAGTAGTCACTAGGAATCATTAAAAGGAAAACTATTAATGCATTAACAAGAAAAATTAAGAAATACATCCATTATTGAGGTGTCAAGGAAAACATAATTCTATTCCTAGAGTTCGCTAAGGTAAGAGACAATGAAATATATAAAGCTTAGTGGTCAATAAGATCCGCCTTGACAAAATATTTTAAACTTAGTGTTAGCTAAACACAATTCAATGAAAATTTATCATTGAACTGTGAAAATAATTATAATACATGTTTTCATAAGGGATCAACCTTTACTTATTTCTAATTAATTTGTTGCAAGGATGTGTATACCTCTCTTTAATTATTTATAATTGTACTATATTGGCTAGATCATCCCTAGTGGAGCCAAGTGTTGTACTACATACCCTCGAGAGGGATCAAGCCTTATGTAGTTATCATAATATACATCACAAGTTATTGACAGAAATCTATAAATTACACATTTTATTTAGAAGGGATTTAATTTTTATATATAGATATTTTTCTTGGTATCGTAGGTGATCTTGAATTATAACTCCTATATGACCATCACAATTTTAAAACTAGAGAAATTGAAAAGAAAAGTAAACCTCTATGACCATATTACTATTTGCATCGATTTATCCATATAATGCACAATATAATGAGTATAAATGTAATGACCACATTATTTCTATCATTAATATGAAGATACAAACACCTAACTCTATGTATAATCTCTCTAGTCATTAAATATCATAATTTCCATATGCTTCCACCCACCAAAGTAATTTCAATAATCAATTTATAATGAAATGTTTAGAGAAACCTTCTGATAGAGGTCCTAAAATTAACTTTAGTTCAATTGTCTATAAAAGCACTAAATGAATAATAGAACTTTCCAAACAAAATTTATTTTCCTTTGACTTTTCAAGAACAACAATTTTGTTAGCTTCAAGTAATCATTGCTTTCCATGTCAAGTATTTTAGGAAATAGTTTTATGTTTTATTTGTGAAAAAATTCACATAACATGTTTGTGCATTTCTTGCAAACATGGTATACACATATTTTGCAATCATTTAAGGATAATCAGCTTAAATGAAAAAACGACGTCCAAAAATTTGAATTGAGATTTTTTTGTTAAAATGCATGAAATAATATGGTACTATGGAAAAAATTAACTGTTAAAAGGGCATAAAATGGGTTTTGTTGAAATGTCTATGAAAGATTATACTTTTACAGAATATCAATAATTGGGAAGTGATAAAAATGGATTTTGTTTTGCATAGTTTTACCCACATAAATATTTAGAGCTTGGAGGTCACTAATCAACATTATCATGAAAAATATTAATGCAATGAGATCTGTGTGGAAATAGATGCACTATCGAGGGGTCACGACATATGTAATTTGTTCCTAGTGGCCACTAAGATGAACTACAATGAAATATTTATGTCTTAGCAGTCAACATGCATCATTAACAGTTAAACTATTAATGCAATGAGTAAAATATGGAAATAAATGTAGTCTTGAGGGGTCAAGACATACGTTGTTATGATCCTAGTGGTAGCTAAGGTCAAGCGAAATGAAATATTTTTGAGTTTAGTGGGTGCTAGGCATAATTACCAAGAAAAATATCAATGTAAAGAGAAAAGAGCGATATCTATGGTCAACCATAAGAAATTATTTATTGGACATCTAGGCATCATTCACTAGAAATCTATTATTGAACTAAGAAAATGATTGCATTACATTTTTGTTCAAGGGTCAAGATTTACTTAGCTATGATTAGTTTATTGCACAAATGTGTATACCTCTCTTTACTTATTTATAATTGTACTATATTGATTGCACTACATACCCTCGAGAGGGATCAACCCTTATGTAGTTCCCATACTATTTACTACAAGTTATTGAAAGGAATATATAATTTACACATTTTAATGATAAATGAAATATAAAAATCCATGTTGATCTATAATTAGTCAGTAAATGAAGTCTCAAAGGCCATAGTATAATGAATATAAACATAATGAGCACACTCTTTGTAGTGTTAGTATGAACATATAGACTCCAAATCCTATGTATAATCTCCCTTGTCATTAAATATCAAAATTTCCTAGGATATCACATCTCCCTATTTCCATATGCTTATTGTCACCTTAAGAAATAAAATCCCTGACATCTTATAATTTTTAGTGTTGATATATCATTAGGTTGTTTAACTAAAATAATGAAATCCTATAATTTTAATCTGTAATTGCTGCATGTCTTTCCAGAACTATTGAGTAAGTGAAACTTTATTCGAAATATTGTTTAGCCTAACTTCTCAAATTGTAGGTTTTATAGTTCCCTGATTCACTAGTTTTCAAGGAGGAACCTACATAGATGGAACTGTTCAAGAAAATATTTTCCACAATTTCCTTATGCAAGAAAATAATTAATGTAAACAAACAAGTAATTATTTGTGTTACTATTACTATTTCATCTAATAGAAGTTACTATCACTATTTCATTACTTTATTTTACTTTGTAATGAAATGTCTATAGAAACCAGCTGATAGCGGTCCAAAATCCCTAAATGACTAACAACCCTAACTGAGCAAAATCTGTTTTCCTTAGGCTTCTCAGCAACACCAATTTTGTTCACTTCCAACAATCATTGTTGTCTATGTTAGGTATTTTACGAAACATTTCTCAGTCCTCTTGAGAAAATAATTCCCATAACATGTTTTGCATTGCTCGCAAGCACGATACACATATACTTCACAAATCATTTAGGTTTTGGTAGATAGAATGATAAAACGATGTCAAACCTTATCAATTGAGAAGTGTTTGTCAACGAGCATTAAAGAATAGACAAATTTGACTACTGGAAGCACACAAAATAGGGTTTTGTTGAAAAGGCTAAGGAAAATTTGGAAGGAACAAAGGTGAGAATGAATATCAATTTTTGACACCTTCATGAAAACAAACCATGCTCAAAATTTTGTCAATCAAACTATGATCATATTTTTTGATGGATGATTACAGGTATGGATTTTTTCCCTTATGCTAATGTTCTTTCCAAAATCTTCACAAATTTAAGTGTCAATGAAATATACTAAAAATGAAAATCTATAGTTACATGGAACCGACACTTCTAACCACCACTTTATTTGGCATAAAAATTAAAAAAGACATGTGTATGCCATTGAATTGCTTTATATTTAATGGCTAATTAATGACTATCAAATGACACACATATTTTGAATATCACACAAAATTTACATTCTTCATTTAATGGACAATTAATATTGGGGGAACAATAATATCATCAACATTATCAACAAAAGAAAACCATGCTCATTGTCAATATTATCATCTATAAATTACATAGCGATTATATAAGTCTTCCATATTCTGAATATAATACTAATGATATGTGGTTCAATTGATGTCTCACATATTGAATTATCATATTGTCGTCAACAAGAATATACATGTTTACTAACATCATTTTAAAAGTTTTTTATTGTACAAACAATATCTTGAGATGTGTATGTCAATTCTCTTGGTGGTGTCCATGATGTTGATCGTTGGAATTGTTTTGAAACAAAAAGAAGAATGCAAAATAGAGAAGTATTAGCTAATTCCAATGTCTAATACTTTTTATTGCATAATCTATACCATATTTTATAATAGAATGTATGATTCAATACTATAGTACCATGGTTTAAAAAACTATAATTTACCAGGGTAAAAATACTTGCAACTTGAAGTTCTACATCCAATATTTTCTCCATTAGCTTTCTCTCTTGTTCCATTGTTTCACGCTCAAGCTGAAGCCTTCCTTGCTCAATTTCTTTCATTTTATGACTGAATAGATGCATGCTATTTTTGATTACCTCTTTCAAATCTCCATAAGAGTTTCTTTTTCTCTTTACATGTTTGCATTGAATTCCATTTTTTTTCAAAGGGGTTTCTTGGTTTTCTCTGTCCAAATTTTCAATGTTGAAAGAAGGGATTTCTAACTTCCCTCTCATGTTTTCAAAAGTAGAAATGCTTATATTAACCCTTTCTTTTCCATTAAAACCAATAACCTGGTGTGTTTTTCGTGTAATGCGATCCATATCTTCATAGAAAGTCCATGTTGAATGTGTTTCCAACATTGTTTTTTCTAATTGTTTCTCCTTGTTGAGGGTTTTCTTGAATGTGTTCATCTTGTATTTCCATTGCATCCCAGTGATTTTTTTTCCATAAATTTGATTCAAAGAATCTACTATATTATTCTAATGTTTCTTTACGAGTTTTCCACAGTTTAACTCTTCATACACCTATTCATATTTTGAAATAAATGTTTTCACAGTAGATTTTGGCCAAATCTCTTCTTTGTATTATTTCATCTTCTCCTCATGATTTCTATCTCAGTCATATGCATGGGTTATTGAAAATTTTTCTTCCAATGTTGCATCATAAACACCATTAACAATATATGGAGTATTTACATCTCTTTGTGAATGTGGAATGTAATGGCCCAATTTCTGTGTGCCCCTTATATTTTCTTATAAATTTGAGACACTATTTCCATCAGAGTTTTTGCACACAAAATTATTTTTCATGAAATTTTCTTAGGTATGTTGAAAAAACTATATTGTCTTCATATTTTCTTGAAAGTTATTTGAGACATTAGGATTCGTTACGTGAAAACAATAAAAATGGTGATTTTTCATGTCCTACAAATTTATTAGTTACTATAAACATTCACAAATGAAACAATTTTCTTACTACATATTTGATCTAAACTTCATTTCATTTTTCATTTTTTAATAATATATATACAACAGGTGCTACTCTTTGTAATTTCACATAATCAAAACTTGTGGAGAAATATTGAAAAATTGGTTAAGTACCTAATAAAAAATGCAATATTTACAATCAATGGGTGTACAAAATGAAATTCTTCAAAATATAAAAAACAATGCTTTACCTCTTTTAATTTTTTGTAGCTCTAATCTTCCCCCATTTTTATATGTGCTCCCTGTTTTGGTGATGTCACCTTCGAAATGAGTATATTTTTTTCCATTTTATTGCATTAAAATTAAGACATTGACAGAGTTTGCATGGATTGAAATTTAATATTTTACCACTTACCATTAAATGTAGTACGAAAAAATAAAAATTAATTTCAAGTGGCGGATTTTACATTATTCAGTTTAATGGTCAATTAATGTTTAGGGAACCATAATATTAATTACGTAGCATTCGACCTTACAAAAAAGTGTAATTGTTATTGTAAAGAATTAAGGTAATATTTTTATAACATAATTTTTAATGTTCGAAAACTAAATTTTGACATTGTTTAAAATGAAAAATTTGACATATAGAAATCTAATTGAAATTAAGACTTTAATATTGACAATTATTAATAATAAAATTATATTGTTAAAAGGTTATGTAAGATATAAAAACTTTAGAAAAAATTAATACACATAATTGAATCAAAGCATATAACATCGCCATTAATAAAATAAAGAATAAACTTTAACTCTATACCATCAACTAACCATAGATATTTAGTTAGAGAATAAAATTTAGTACGATTTACTTTGAAACAATATTAATGGCCCTAAATATATACTAAACTTAAATTGGAGGAAATTGAATTATTCCTTAGTGCGACCAATAATTTTATAAATAGTTGTCTTGAAATTGGAGGAGATTGAAATTTTCCTTATAGCGATTAATAATTTTATAAATAGTTGTCTTCAACATTATCATGTGTACGATAAAACTTAATTTTGACTAGAATGGAAGGTGAAAATGTTAGTGATGCCCCTTCGATATGCAAGTGATTGATATTCCAAGTGCAAATTCTCACACTTTTTTTCATGTGAGGGATCAAACTTTTCATCGTGCGAGGGATAACACTTCATCATGCAAGTGATTGCTTAGAGATGTGCGATCCCTCAACTCACTAGCACTATGATGAACGATCACTCGCACGTCTAAGTGTGAGCTAGAATTGCGCTCACTTGCACATTGAAGTATGATCACTAACATTTGACCTGCCATTTTATTCAATATTTGATTTTTTTCACGTACAAGAAAAAATTAAGTCCCAGTGGCCGCTAGGCTATACAAATTTTGAAATCCATACACTATGTGTTTTATGGATAAAAATATACACACAAAAGCGGGATCTAAGAGTCTAAAATGATGTATTATATGGTCAAATACGAGCCAAATTCTCCATATGTTCAAATATTTGGATTAAATGAGGTTTCAAAGATGTTCAAAGAAGATGTAGATTGTTTATTTCTCATTGTGATTTCAATTCTCCACACTAAGGTTAAATATTTAAGTGTCCTTGGTACTAATTTTCTATTTTTATTTATGGATATAGTTGAAAATTAACTCTATTTTTGAAGATGGAGAACATGTGGATTTACTATCCAAAGGTGTGAAAGTTTTGGAGGGACTAGTTTATCCATCCAAAGGTACACTCCATTATAGAGACATGGGGTCTAAGTTATTTATTGTCAAAATAAGTATTGTATTCAATGGAAGAGCGAGACTGCCATACATAATTGATGATTTTGATACCTTGGCAGAAATTAAAAACAAGGGATATTTTATTGCATAGGAAAGGAAGCAAATGATTAAGCATGTGATTTCAAAATTTTTACATGTGGGGGTGATGGTATTCAAAATATAATGAGTAGTGACTCAGAGGATAATTTTTTTGAGGATGAGGGTTTGAATTCTAACAGTGATAGCCATTTTTTCATAGCTCCTAAAGAGAGATGAATTTTCTAAAACTTACATTATGCTACAAAAAAGGTGTGTTAAAAAAGAAGGTGACATTGCTAAAGGGTTTATATCCCTGGTACACGAAAAATATGTGATTTCGGGAGTAGTGTTGGGACCTACATAGTTTGGTGTTTTTGTGGAGAAGATTATAACTACATATAATGATCAATATCCAAGTCTACAACACAACAACAAATTTTCCCGGCTAATAAAAAACCTATTATATCTAGAAACAAGAATTTCACTTCATGTGAATGGAAATTATAAACTCCAAGAAATAACCGCCACAAAAAACAATGACTTCAATTTGAAGTTCAAGGGGATTGGTGCAAATTTGATACATTTTTGTTCAAAAGAACAAAAATTTGTTGTAAAAGAAACAATTACAAATTTCTATGAAGGAGACATGGTGAACTTTAAAAAATTGGATGGAAATACATTTGGGGTGCATATTAATAAATTAATCATGCCTTTTTGGAAGGTTTCTCCATATCAGAAGGATCTCTCATCCAATGACTTGCTAGCTAGTTGGCCCATCCAGATGGTTCCATTCTGAAAGTAAGGCTAAGAGAAATTCTAGAAGAGTTGCTGGTAAAAATGTGGAGTGCATTTGAAGAGCCATTTTCTCAACCGGTATACCCAAATTCATATGAATCCTCCATATGTAGTAGTAATGAAAACTTGATAAAATACCTTACAACGCCTGTAAATTCCAAAAGGTAAATACTAATCCATATAGTACACCAAAGGAAAGGGAAAATGATGAAAAAAAAAGAGAATAATTTCTGTCTGAAGTTAAGAAAAAACCTTTCTACAAAGAAGGGTATCTCTCTAATCTATCTCTCAGCAATTTCAATCACAGTTGGAATTTAACTCTAGGGATGAATTAACCTACCATCAAAAACTTTTTTACTTAATACATTCACTGCAAATGCTAGTAGTTGTGATCAAGGTCATAATTTTGAGCATAATATAGATAAATTGAAGTTCACTGGAAGGGATGTATGTCAGAATGCATGGTACAAATGTCATGGAATCCTGAAAAGCACCTATTAAAGATACATAAAATATTAGATTAATGGAGAGATGATGGAAGTAGATGGAAATATAGGAAAACAAAAACAAATTCTAAACAATGTCATAACTATTGCAGTGATATCCAAAATAGTGGAAAGGACTTCTAATATATCACCACACATGTTTCTTTCAATGAGACAATATGGTACTAAAGTAACAATGAGACTGTTGCCTACATGTTATAGTTTTACTTACATCCTAAAAAAATGTAATGAGGTCATTTCAGTGTTGGACCTTCCTCCAACGTCACATTCAAATCTCATCAAAATATGGCAAGAAATTTCTCCCATGTTTCAATCACAAAGAAAAACTTTTTTGCCAAATGTGATGAGTGCACAAAGATTAAGAATAAACATGCAACAACCTCATGTCCAGAAACAATGGAAAAAATAGATCAACACTAGAAATGACACAATTATTACATTCAAAGTTTTCATGTAACTTACTATGCGCATATAATGTAATCAAAACAAAATCCTAATAGCTATTTTAGCATTGTGCATGACAAAATGGACAAGATGAAAACTGGCATACCAGGATGGGCAGAAAAGTAAAATCAATAAGAAATTATATTAATCTTCCTATCACCTTGATTGGTATGCTAACACATGGGAAAAAAGGGGGGTTTTGAACACTATGGCCTCCCTTTTGTTGAGAGGAAGAAACTTCACAATAACATCATTGGCACTGTGTATATGGAAGCTAGAAGATCCACTTACAGATCAGTATGGTGATTTGTTATATAGTAGTGGGACTTCAAAATACCCATTACATGATGCATTGTATTAAAATGATGTGTATGACAAGTGCAAGGAATACAAGTAGGAAAATGGAATGCTCATAAAACTAATACTGTAAGCACATGTTTAATTTAATTTAGAAAACAACCACCAATTCTCTACTTGTAACTAGATTATGCTACAAGTGAAAAAAAAAATAACACATTGTTTGCGTTTACATCCAAGATGAAAAATAAAAGGGTTTTCAACACAGTGTTCACGAGTTTCCTTCCAGTGGGTCACATGCATGAAGACATAGATGGGACACTTGAATGATTATCAACAACCTTTTGCAAATTAAAAACATACTCTTTGCCAAATATAATGGACACTTACAGAGCATGCTAAGAGGAGTCCAACACATTCAATCTATACCTTATCAAGGAAGTCTATGAATTTAAGGTGTTTTTGGAACCACACATGCTAGATGAAAACCACAAGATCATGGGTATTGGAAAACCAAAGATGTTTATGTTCCATGTTATCGAAAACATTCCTGTCATGGAGTTCAAAGCATCAATCATGGATTCCTTATGGTTGCACCCAATTAAGATATGGGGAAAAGTGAATGGGAAACCTTTATTTCCTTAAGGGAATCCTCCATTGACACCCTTCAAAGAACTAAAATAAATGGAAGACCTTTAGATAGGCATTCATGCATATATCACACACTAGGAAAAGAGTTCAATAGATGGTGGAGATTCATACTATGTTATGAAGATTGCATATTGGAAAAATATTGTACATTACACAGAGAATCCCTTTGTCAATTGTAGCATGATGAGGAGAGATTATTTTTGGCCAACAACAATTTAGGATAACATAATGTATGATCAGATAGTGGGTGCACCACGTTTTGACACGAATACGTACTATAGTGAAAATATAATTTCAAATAAGGATATATATATATATATATATTGGGCCTATTTATGATCGACCTTGAAAGGAATTCAACCTAGTAGTGCATGTGAATGTTGAGAAGATGATACTAGTAAGACCAACTGATGGTAACATACCTATATGAAATGAATTCTAATACAGGATGTTCACATAAAGGCTCAAATGACAAGGGTACATTGGTGGAAACCCACATGAAAAGAAATTTTAGAAAAAGAAAGGTACCAGGAAGGCTTAAACAAAAAGTAATGGTGGTGAAAATCAAGGGACACATCATATATTCATATAGACAATGTCATCTGGGCATGGATTCCAAGAAAAATATGGAAAGGAGAGAAAATTAAAATACTGAGTCAGGGACACGAAGCTATCTAGGCATACCTTGCAAAATTAAAGAATAATAATTAATACCCTTGCGAGGGATCAATGCTTATGTAATTTTCAATGTAATTTTCCCAAAGGAATTAATTGCCTATGGAAATACATTTTCAAATCCATTTCTTCAAAACAACTTGTTTAACGTAATTCTTAACTCTTTATTTTTATTTATGATTTACATAATGGAAAGTCATAAAAGTAGTTGACTTTATCACACGTAGCTTGCATATTAACATCACCGTTATTTTTTATATAAAATTATATCAATATATAATATACATAAAATATTCATTAAATATAAATTTAAAGTATTTAAATAGCTACTATTTTTTTTTTTTAGGGAAATATTTTAAAATTACCGTCATCTAAATTTTTTTTGATAGGAATAGGTGGCTGTCAGACTTAACCTCGAAAATCTTGTATCTTTTGATCGGTAACTTGGTTTTGAGTGCCGTTTTTTGTAAAAGTGCTTATATTTTTGTGCTCTTTAAATTGGAAATATTTATTATGAGAATTTCACTATAATTATAACACATACTCATTATAAAGTGCCAAAATATGGGGGAATTTTTGTTGCATTGTTTGGGAGTCTCGTTGCATTACTTTGTTATTGCATTTCTTTTGGTGATTTTTTGAGTATGGTGTCTTTATCTACTTTTGCATTAGATCATATTGAGCCATTAACAACACATAATTACCACACATGGAAACCAATAATAGAAATAATAATTAAGTTGAAAGGATTATGGGCTTTAACTTCTTCATAATAACCAGTGTTCACTTGAGGATATGAGAAATTTCAATTTTAGTACCAATGCAAATTTGATGAGTGTATGGGTTTGATAGGAACTTATGTAAGTGACAATATTTTGTTTCATTTATATGATTTATTTGGTAAGGTGGATTATATGAGATCCATGCAACTTGAAATTGAGATCACCTCTCTTCATCATGAATATTTTCCAACAATTATAGACTATCATACCAAGTTCAAGCATTTGTTGACACAGTTGAAGGGGAGTGGAAGAGATAAGAAGGATGAAGAGTGTGTTTACTTGATTCTATCCAAGTTGAGAGGATCGTTCCAAATCTCTTCTTCTACCTTTTTCTCTAGCATAGATGCCTTAGGTGACACATTCAAAATTCCAAACTTAGAAACATTTTGTGAAAGACTTACTAGGGAAGAATCTAAATTGTCTAACCTTGAGTCTTCCGCATCTCAAAATGCATGCATCTAATCCTAAGGGCAATGAAAAACCAAAAAGTAAAACGAAATCCACCCCTTTTCCATCTCAAAATGCTCCTAAACCCAAATAAAACAACTCTAAACCCAAGGAGTCTTGTAAATCCAAGAATAATTATAGTCTTTCATGCTCTTTTTGTGGGGGTAGTGGTCATGAAGAACATATGTGTTAAAAGTGAATGCAAGCCTTAGAGGATGCAGTCAAGAAAGAAAGAAATTATATCTCCACTCTACCTCATTCTAATCAACATGGAAAAATACTTAATGTTGTTGGGAGATATCATTCACCACTTGGAGACAGTTGGGTTATAGATTTTGGTGCTTCTCATCATATGGCTTCTTCCAAGGAGTCTTTTGTTTCTCTAGATTTGAGTTCTACTTCCAAAATTGAGGTTAGAGATTATTCCTTTCTTTCTGTTAAAGGAAAAGGTGATACACAACTTGATGGTGAAATTATCTAAGATGCACTATATGTTCCTAACATCACTACAAATTTTCTTTATGTATATCAAATTTGTCACTCTGGTAAAGGGAAAACAATGAATTTTACACCACATGGGGTAGAATTATGAAGTTTTTTGGAGCCTCATCCACTTGTTGCTCAAGGTATTGTTAATCATAATTCTATACTATATAACTTTTAGGGTTTTGATGACACTTCCTCTATAGTGACAAGTTTGTTTTCTGATGCAGATTTAGAGAGTAAGATTTGGCATGAAAGATTTGGACATCTCAACTACATATATTTGAAGGAGTTGAGAACTCATGGTATGGTAGATAGTCTTCCTAGAGTTTCTTGTCTTGAGGAATTTTTCTCTGGCTATGCATTAGGGAAACAACACCAAGATCCATTTCCTAAGAATTTTTCCAAGAGAGTTTCTTCACTAGTTGAGCTTGTGCATAGTGACTAGATGGTTTTTCCTGCCCCCTCTTTCAAAGGAGATAAGTATGTACTTACTTTTATTGATAATTTCTTGAGGTGTACTTGGGTTTATTATCTCAAGTAAAAAAGTGATTTTTTTCACACTTCAAAGTATTCAAGGATTTGGTAAAGAAACAATATTCTAGTTGCATAAAGAACCTTCGCACTGATAATGGGGGGTATTACTTCAATAATGAGTTTTCTGATTTTTTGACAACTCAAGGCATTATTCACCAACATTCTATTCCTCATACTCCACAACAGAATGGCTTAGAAGAATGAAAGAATATAAATTTGAAGCAAATGGCTAACTGTATGATGCATTCTAGAGATTTACCTCCTATCTACTGGACATAAGCAATCAATTGTGCTAACTACATTCAGAATCACACACCACATAGAGAACTTGAGAATTTGACTCCAGAGGAAGCTTGGTCCAACACTAAGCCAGATGTCTCATTTTTTCAAGAACTTGGGAGCCATGCTTTGGAATTTTTGACAAAGAATAAAATGAAATATTTGGATAAGAAGAGAAAAACCTCGATCTTGTAGGGTATTTTGAGGACATGAGAGCTTATCAACTTCTAGATTCTGATATTCATGACATTATTTTTCGAACACATGTTCATTTTTATGAGCACTTAACTCCTCATGATTATTCAACTTCTTCTATGCATCCTTCTTATTCATCTCATCTTGAGGATCCTTTCTTTAAGGAGGTTGATGACGAGGTTATAGATGTTTTTGATGATCCTATTCCCACTGATGTTGTCACTATTCCTAAGTGGGTGTGTACTATAGTTTATGAGGAAACACCTTTCATACAAGATCTTCCACCCACTAGGCATCATCACACACATTCCATAGGTTCTATAATTTTGTGTTAGGTAGTTTCTAAGGATGCACAGTATTTTTCAAATGATCGTGGGATACATGAGTGGAATGATGCGATGGTAGCTAAGTATTATTCTTTGATGAAGAATCATACTTGAGATTTGGTATCTCTTCCTAGAGGAAGAAAGATGGTTAGGTGTAAGTGGGTATATCAAACCAAATACAAACTTGATGGGTACATTGACGAGTATAAGGCTCATCTTGTTGCAAAGGGTTTTTCACAAGTTGAAGGTATTGATTACTCTGGGACCTTTGCACCTATTTCTAAGATAGATTTTTTATTCCTTGTACTTGTTATTCCTGCATCACAGGCATGGCCCATATACCAGATGGATGTGAAGAGTGCCTTATTACATGGAGTAACTTGCTAGTTTTTTTCATGATTATTCTCTTGTTTACAGGCTCTGAAGGTCTCTCTACGATCTCAAAAAATCCACTTGGGTTTGGTATGAGAAGATGGATTACTTTCTTCTATCTACTAGTTTTGTTTGTTTCCACTCTGATCATACATTGTATCTCCAATATGTTGGTGAGGATATTGTGATACTTTTCTTGTATGTTGATGATTTTTTAATTACTGACAGTTTTTATTCCCACATTCAGGCTATTCAAAGGGATATCTCTACATAGTTTGACATGATAGATCTTGGGTTATTGCATTATTTCCTTGGTTTGAATATTTCTCAGACATATTTAGGGATTCATTTAAGTTAGCAAAAGTACACCCATGATCTTTTTCAGTGCTTTGATATGGCTGATTACAAGTCAAGTCCATCTCCTTTTCAGTCTGGGGTTACTCTTACTTCCACATGTACTGCTCCACTTTGTGATCCTACTTTTGATAGGAAATTGGTTGAATGTCTCATGTACTTGACCCATACTCGCCTTAATATTTCATTTATAGTAGGGATTATATCTCAGTTTGCACATTCTCCTCATAGTAGTCATTGGCAGGTTGCTAAAAGAATTTTGTGCTATTTACATGGAACTTCCCACTTTGTCCTACACTACATCAGGGGTTCTACTTAGTTAGTTGGATATACAGATTCAGATTGGGAAATTTATATTGATGACAGGTGTTCCACTTATAGATATATTTTTTATATTGGTTCTTCTCCAATTACTTAGGCTTACAAAAAGCAACATGATATTACAATTTCATCTTCAGAGGCAAAGTACATGGCAGTAGTTACAATGAGTCAATAGATTCTTTGGCTTGGACAGTTATTGAAAGAGTTTGGATTCACCAAATGTACTTTGGTGTGACAACAAAAGTGCAATTCACATTTCTCATAACCCAGTTGAGAACCAGTGGAATAATCATATTGAGATACACATCCACTTCATTCGTCAACACATTTAGGATTGAGTTCTTTGCTTGGAGTACATTCCGACTCAGCAGCAGGTTGCGAACATCTTTATGAATCATTTTGCATCACCTCACTACCTTGACTTGTGTGGCATGTTTGACATTTCAAAAGTTTTTATTATGGGGTGTTCATCAGAACATCTTCCTTCTTATTCTTATTCTTTCTCTTTCCTTCTAACATGATTCTTTCCTTCTTTTGGTTTGAGATTTCTTCATGGATATATTGTATATGAGTACTGCATTAGGTCTAGTTTCCGAGACTCATACTGTGGACATGCCACTTCTATTTTCCCCCTAGCTTCACTTGAGGGGGTGTGTTAGAGTATGTAATTACATTAGATCATGTTCACCTAGGTACTTTATTTACCTTTATTGTATTTATACTCGCCCACTTATGTGTGTGGATATTTCTTTTTATTTATTTATATATGAGGGGAATATTAGCTAGTTGTTAGGCATAATTATTTCCTTGATCTATGGTATTGAATAGTTCTTTCCTTGATCTATGGTATCGACTAGATCCTTGATGTCTATTTCTTTCCTAAATCTATGGTCTTGACTAGTTCTTTGGTGACTAGTTCTTTCTTTGATTTATGGCTTAATCTACGACCTTGACTAGTTCTTAGATTGTTATTCCTTTCCTATATAAGCAAGTTCCATTCCCATTGCATTTCATTTATTTCCATAATAATATATGATATTGATGTTCATTTGTTTGTAAAGGTTTATGTAAAGTTATTATGGTGAATTTCTTTCATCTTATTGATCATGGTGTTTGATTAGCATATGAGTTCTCATATTGGTATGATATGGTTATTGTTCCTTTTAGGAAGTAGGATAAGCCCAATAATGACAATATTGGAATCAAATATTGCCACTAATAGAATCCAATAATAATAATGAAATCTAGTATAGACAAAAATGGAATCAAATATACGTAAAAACAAAGATGGATTTCTTCCAATACTTGTAATAATGGAGTCTAGATTTACTAGAATATGTCCAGATTTAGTGAAATAAGTGTTACCACTAAATTTATCACCGCATGTACATCATGATATTTTTTGAGTTAGACTATGTTTATTTAGTAAGAAGAAAGTGTAGGAGAATACCATTGTATTGGGTCTCAGTGAGAACATAAAGGTAAATGAGTCAACTAAGTATCAAATCGATCGAATTGAATGAATAATAGGTCAAGGTAAAAATTATGTTGTTCGTTGGGAATTAGAGAGGGTAAAATGAGTAGAAATTGAATGATTAATCCCTATTTATCATTATCATGGAATTTTTCATCAAGATGGATTTCCCTTACGTGGTTAACGAACTCAAAGTAATGTTAGGACTTTCTGCACAAAATCATATCCAGTCGAGCACCCCTCACTTGTAGTGGAGATCACCCAAAAAGATGAAATATGTGGATTTTTTGTGGAACATGCATCATCCTAATTTAGTAAGACATAAAGGTGGTGTATTGAGCATAATATAGGCAATAAACTCTTTGTAACAAACAAGAAAATGCATGACATCGATCTTAAAAAATTTGAGTGTATTGGTTCGATTCAAGGATGATTGAGATAAGACCCAAACAAGCAAATGTAGGATATCATTATTGTAAATTTTCTCCAAAATTATATAAGATCCCAAGGAAACCATGTCATTTAAAAATTTTATTTGAGAAACATAGGGTGTACTCAATTTCATAATGAGTTAATTTTGTAAATTTTAAGGTGCCAACAAGGATCTTCATTTATTGTATAGTCTCATCATGACATTGTTAGGAACCTTGAATGTAATTAACAAGCATCTACAAATCACTAAAAATGTAAAAACTTGTAATTTTGAGGAACAAATCCATTTATATGTTGATAATGAGTACTTCATAATTTTCCATATTGTTGGTATAGGGAAAATGTAACTTGAATGACAGTCGAATTAGGGCACCTTGAGGGGTAACAAGTACAATACACACACTAAGTCATTTTTTTAGCTTAGAACCATATAACTGTAATGTCATATAAAATTTTTAATTAACATCCAAGGGGTATTCATTCTCAAAATCAGTGAAGATAAAGTCATAAGGAATATCAAGATTCAAGGATTGTGTATTTGAGAGGGGTTCCTTAACAAACTGGTCTGATACAACTTGAAATTTTATGTATTTTTGTGAGTTAAACTCAAGATAAAATTTGGTGAGACTATAATCTAATTATCCATGTGGATGTGATATGATTTACTCATCATGCAATGAATGGGGTCAGCTTTGGAAATGATATAGGTCAAAGGTATTCAAGAGAAAAAAGGATATTTTAAGTATATGAATCACACCACATCACACTACTACCATGCTATGTATATTTTATAGTCTATAGTTAGCACACTAAATTTATGTCAAGATACATTAGGGAAATAATAGGTGTTAGTTCATATATCAACGCACAATTGTACCTACCCTAGAATAACTACATGAGGATTTCACGCACTCAAGAGGATGTAGTGTAAAAATTAGATTGGTCCAGCATGGTATAACTAAAAAGGGTAGTCTAGCCTCACCCATAAATTAATTTTAACATTTGTTATCAAATAATTTCATGAATTTTGTCGTAAGTGTCTAGGGTTTCTTCTGGTTGCAAGTCATTACTGGTGCTTCCAAAGTTGTGCAAGTCCTAGTGATAGACAATGCCACTTAGTTCTAGACAAACAAAGGTTAATAAAAGTTTTAGAATCCCATTGTGTATACATCCAAGATAGAAAAATTATCCAATATTGTAACACATTCTATTATTTGATCCTATTCAGGAGTAGTTTCTAGTTCCAAATTAAGAGACAAAGCATTTCTAGATTCATAATATATAAAAAAAAATTTGGTAGCTTATCCTCTAGCATTGTTAAGTTTAGTTTTTCCCATACTAAAAAAATGCTCACATTCTTAGCTCAATTTATATATATTTCTATCTCTCTCATGAATTTTTGATCTATGCACTTTATTTTTTCATTCATTCAGGAAATATTAATTACCCAAAGTAATAATTCATCTACAAGAATTATGCTTGGAATCTAGCTCTTTCCACATTAATTACATATCTAGGACCATATCAAATAGGTCTAGGTCATACTACCATCTTAGAGAACCTATATACTCCCATACCTTCTCATCTAGTGACTATTTTTTAGTTTGAATATCTTATGTAAGTTGGTTTATCTCCCCTTTGTTGGCCAAAATGTGAATGTTTTACATATAAAATCCCATATAAGTAATTCAATTAAAATTTATACATCACTTCATATTATCATAAAATCCTATTGAAAATATCAACACTAGATCACTCAAGGATCTCCTAAGTCTTTAGAAATTAGTTGTTCATCATTTAGAATAGTCACCACATAGGTATAAAGCACTCAGACCATGTTTACGAGTCTAGTTTCCTCTATTTCTACACGTTCAAAGGTCCTAGAACCACGTCTTAGCAAGATAACCTCACTCCAAGCATTGTAAAGGGCATTGAATTGACAATAGGGATAGTCTAAGCATCTGAATCATGCCACATCAAACTACTACCATGTTGGGTACATTTTATTCTAGAGAGTTATCTAACTATATTTATGTCAAAAGACACGAGGAAACGAATAGGTAGTTGGCTTAGATATGCATGCAAATTTCCACATATGCTAGGATACTATACATGAGGATTTATATTGTTTGAGGTGATGTAGTGCAACACTATATTGGTTCGTCAAGTGTTGACCACCAAGGATATTCCAATCTCACCTACACATTGGTTTACCCTTTTGTTATCTAATATTTTTATGAATTTTACTACATGTGTCATGGGTTTCTATTAATTTTAGGTCAGTACAAGTGGTTTAAAATATATAAAATCCCTATGTTGGTGTAATATTTATATATATGTACCTTTTATTTTAAGTTTACTTAGTGTATTTAGATTTATTAAAGCTTTGTTGACTTAGTCTACTTTTCACACCTCTTAGGCTTAGATTAGGATAAGTAAAACTGATAGCTTGACCACTTGTCTCAAGTGTGCCTATTCATGTGGAGGTTGTTACACACATGTATCTTAGATAGTCAAAATAAAATTTGCACTAAAAATATTGATTTTTTTATATTTAGACCACTTATATTTCTAAATTAAAAATATTTTTGACATAAAATTCTTTCAGCTGATTTTTGGAAATACTATGTTTCTATTGTTTCTTATTATTTTCACCAACTTATTGCATTTTTGAAGTGATTCCAAATTGGGGAGGTTTGTGTGTTTTACCTATTCTTTCATGGTTTTAGATTGGCACTCCTTCAATTGATAATTGTGCCATTTTTAACTTCTTATTTTGTTCCATATACTTCTTTAAGTTATTTTTAATATTTTAGGCATACCAACTTGCATGTATTTAAAAAACCATCTAGGTTTTTCATTCTTGTCAAAACCTATTTTTCAACCCTTTAAACTTTTTTTTTGAAGTTTAGGAAAAAACTATATTTTTATAGTTATTCCTAATAATTTTAATAAATATAAATAAAAAATTTATGAATTCAAAAAATGGGGTTTTTTATGCATGTATTATTTTCTATGAAAATTTTAAGTTTCAATTTTGTAAGATAAGTCACAATAAGAAGGGTGTATGATAAAATATTTTATGATTTTTATAGGCTGTGTTAGTGTAGGTTATTATTTATTTATTAGGATAATTCTTGCACTTGTGTTAGCTCTACACTTGTTGGGTTAGTTTCCTTAGGTGTACTAGTTGTGTGGAGTTAGTTTACTAGTTGTGTTGAGTTATCTTCTCAGTTATATGGAGTTAACTTAACTACCATTATCATTTAGTGGGAGTTATTCACCACTGATTTAGGTAGTATTTGCACTTCCCTCCTCCTATATGTACATCTTTCTTATTGAGTAATTCAAGTCATTTTATTGTAATGTATTGAGCATTATGGATTATGATGGATTTCCATATATGGTATTTTAGCTCTTCTGTTTTACAAATCTAATGTGGTGTGCTATTATCATCTAAGATCATAGCTTGGAACAATCTTCTTATCGTTCCTTTCATGGTATCAGAGCTATAGATGATGTAGACATCCATCTATAAGTTTTTCTTTACAAGCAAGGGTTTATTATTTTCATGTATTCGGAATTTGTTAGCACTTTTCTGTAGCATGCATTTTTATGCAAAATGGAGTATGCGATTAGATTTGGAAGGTACAAAAACCTTAGAATCGACTGTAAACTTGACTATGTTTTGAGACAGTCAAATCTGGACATTTTAAGGGTTTTTTGGCACATTTCTCAAAAAATCGTACAATTATGTACAGACATATTTGTTGACTCAAAAATCATATCATCTTTTTGGGTTTTTTGAGAAACTTTATGGGTTTCTCTCTGTTTTTTAATACAGGTGCCAGAAAAAGAGATATTTGCAGTCAAAGTTTGTATTGACAATTGTACTTTTTGGTGTTATTGATACTAATTCTTTGGGTTTCATGTTCTTGCCTTGTTATGTGTTGATACTGACTTATTCAGGTTTCAATGTCCCTGCCTTGTTACCTTGAATTTTCTTGGATTTTGGCACTCCTATTTATTTGGATCTCGTGTCCTTGCCTTGTTGCCTTGGTTGTTCTTGGATCGTGGCACACCTATTTATAGCAATTGATCAAATTATGTTTGGTGTTTTTTTTGCACTTTTGACATCACTCCATTTATAGCCTTCTTACATGGATAAATTCTGGTCAAGCCCAATGTCAGTTTTTTTGAGTTCTATGATCGAGTAGTGGATTCAGACAATAATGCACACCAAACTTATTCATCATTGTACGAGTTTTTGGAGCCGAGCTTCTTGGGATATATTGCAACAGGATTTTCTCTCTCTACTTTGTTATTACTAGTTTTGGGTACCTCACAGTGTCTATTTTTCCTAGTTGTTGTACGTGGGTATATCATCAGGCCTTGTTGCCGGGACCCACCTTCTTTTCCACCCACCTAAGTTATGCTTACGGGAGGGTGTTGGTGTAGGTTATTATTTATAATTTTATTTATTTATTAGGATAATTCTTACACTTGTGTTAGACCTACACTTGTTGGGTTAGCTTTCTTAGGTGTACTAGTTGTGTGGAGTTATCTTAGTAGTTGTGTTGAGTTAGCTTCTTATTTATGTGGAGTTAGCTTACGAGTCTTTTGGAGTTAACTTAACTATTAGTATCAGTTAGTGGGAGTTCTTCACCACTGATTTAGGTAGTAGTTTCACTTCCCTCCTCGTATATGTACATATTTCTTATTGAGTAATTCAAGTCATTTTTATTGTAATGTATTGAGCATTATGGATTATGATGGATTTCCATATATGGTATTTTAGCTCTTCTATTTTACAAATCTAATGTGGTGTGTTATTATCATCTGAGATCATGGCTTGGAACAATCTTCTTATCATTAATTTCAAAGATAGGTTTTAAGATTTTTAAGAGACTCTTTTCCTTCAAACTTGTGATATTCTCTTCTTGTGATGCAGAGCAATACCAATCTTGTTAATATATTTAATCAACAAAAGAGATTCCCACAATAATATCCACTTAGCTCTGCAAAGAGGATCCCATTAACAATACTATGAAGGCATAAAACTTGCAACATTGAAAAATAACATCATTAATGGCCTTATTACTATCATCCCATGTCTCATCATCCTTACCATTATCATTTCAACTCCCTAAATCATTTCTCTTTATGAAGAATTCATAAACACTCACCATCCCTCATATGGCTCATGGTCTCTTGTACTAGTCCATTATCCATATATAATTTTTCCTTTCAATGCTTCTCAACTTAGTTCCCCTACTTACACACCTCATAACATAGTTATAATGACCATAAAATGAACTCAGAATAACCAAAATCACATAACTCCTTATTTGTCAAAACTGGCTTCGCATACCCTTAAGACAAGGGTAACTTGCAACATTCAAGGATAGAAGAATATAAAGACACCTAGAAAATCCTATAAAATTCATTAGTACTCTTTTTTCCCACCTAAGGTGTATCCCAAAATTGGTGATCCAATTCTTCCACCTTCTCTCCTTATCCCGCTTTCTCTTCCTAAGATCATAAATCCTCCACTAAGTCTTGGACAAAAAACAACTGACATGCATATCGTTTCTTGTAGATCACTTAGAGCTAGAATGAGTAGGTATCTAGGCATCCATTATGTTTTTCTCACTATGTTTCAAGTTTCAATAACTATTTCTAACTCTAAACCCTACCTGCCTTGTAAAGGACCCTTTAAAACTAGGTCTTGGACTATGGGGTAACTATCATCTTCCCAAATTTCAAGAATAACTTGATTTCTACCCATTGAAACATAAAAATTCCACTTTAATCACTTTATACACCTCCCCATTGTCATTACCTCAAAATTCTAGGAAAAAATACTTTGGTTTGACCCTTAAACTTACATGCCCTAGCACTACTCGGTTGGGCATCTCCGAGAGAACCTAAGAACCCAGTTTTTTCAATAACTTCTTGTGATTAATGATTCAAAGATATTAAATTTGACTGTGGGTCTATTTCAACTCCATGAAACCTTAGTGATTGCAATATTAAGGCTCCATGAGCATGTTAAGTATTCCTTTAGTCAATTTTTCCTACTGTCCTAGGTTGTTAACTTACACAGGCTCCATGAGCATGTTAAGTATTCCTTTAGTCAATTTTTCCTACTGTCCTAGGTTGTTACAAGTATAAATTTAGCTACCCCTTCAATCACTAAGATATAGTAACATATATATCTCCCTGAGTGGATAATCTCTTCATGAACTTAACCTTCATGTCTTAAGCAATGGAAATGAGAAATATTACTCTAACAAGCATCTAACCAAGCACTTCACAGCTACCTCCTAGTATCTCACAATCATAGTTCCTTATAGTGATTATCAACATGTAAAAGGGAAAATTATGAAGAGTCTACCATTATACCATACAAATATATTCAATACTAGTAAGAGACAAAATCAATCACCCAACATTTACTTCAGTCACATTTTCTCAGTCCCACTCCTTCTTCATATTAGTCAAGGAATCATCCATACATCAAAACAGAGTACCAGTTCATTACACGAATCAAAAGAAAATGCATGCCAAGACTCCCTAACAATCATATAATGGATTTATGTAAGCATTAAAGAGAGATATTATAATTTTCCAAATCAAAGACTCAAAAACACTCTTGAAAACACAAGATATACACACAAATTTTTGGAAGACATATCCAAATGTACTGCCATTGTAATCATTATGAATTTCAATTTGTGACCTTTGAGCTCCCATTGCCTTTTTGATTCATAACTTTCCTTTTCACACTATTTCTAGAAATTTTAATGATTCACCTCCACATTAGAAATCATCACACACAACTCACAACCTTACAAGACACTTACAACTCCTAATCAACCCCTAAAATATGACTAGACCAGTTACTTCCCTTGACAAGTCCACATTTAACTCATTACCTTAGAATTTGAAGTTACATTTAGGAAGGAAATGGGACATTTGAAATTTCACACTCTCAACCTGTAAAATTTTCGTCCTCATGACTCCATATGCCCAATTAGACCTCATTGACCTTATAACCCTAGAATTGCATTAGTTTAGTGTCATTGGAAGATGCCCCTTCATTAGCTTGAGAGATTAGAACAATTGAAAAAGACCTAATTTGTCATCCAAGAAGGTGAGTTTGAATGAAGTTTTCCACAGGAACATTTACATGAAGGTGACTGAAGTTTTAAGAACTGAAAGAAAGGACCTTATTGGGTATTTATAACTGTTAAGAGTTTGATATTTGAGTGATCAGAATATTCGTTAAGGGATTTTATCAGTTTAGTCAGGGCTAAAGAAGAGTGGGAAGCTAAGAGAGAAGTAGTGAAGGGAAGATAGACTTAAATACAAAATTGAGTCAAAAAAATTTGTATACATCAACAATGGAAAAAATGGTTATAGAATATAATATTACTTTGTTGTGAAGGATTATATAAGTTTCTAACTATGAAATCATCAAGAGTAATGAGTTGAGAAGCCATTCAAAGGCAGTTTTACACAATAAAGGTAAACTTGCCATTTTGAATATTTTAACCCACTTCAAAGGTGAAATTAGCATAGTTGAGGGTAGCATAGTTGAGGGGTTAAGAACATGTTGAAGAAGATTTTGTAGTTCCATAAGGGGAAAATTCAATAATCTTCATGTATTTTAGGTATGTAAATAGTGGAAATAGAGCTAATTGCATGCCTATAGGGAAGTGTTTGAGTTTTTGAATAAATTTCATCATTATAAGTTTCTTGTGATTGAATTTTCTCTACACAATTTGGTATCAGAGAGTTAATTTGATTCTTGTAAAGAAGAGATATTTTTTTGAGTAGTGATTTTAGGTAGAGAAGACAAAATGGTGAAAGTGAGAGAAGTGAGAAAGTCATCTTGGGAAGAAAAGATGGAAAGGAGGATGGAGATTTTGTTGAGAAGGTTAGAGAGCATGGAGGAAAATCATATAAGAATGAGGATAGAGATGATCTATATGTAGATAAATGGGATAAGAAATAGAGTGCAATTTGCAAGTAAATGCTACAAATGTTAGATATATGTATAGACACAAGGCATATGAGTGCAAAGTGATGAATGCAAGATTGAAAGAGATGGACAGAGATGTTGATCAAAGTCTTCAAAACAAAGGTAATTTTTTTTGCATAGAATAATGCTTTTGAAACCAAATAAAGTACTTCAAATAGATATAGAATGAACTAAATAATTACTATAATACGATTTACCATGCAATAACCAAATTTAGTCATGTTCAACACCAACATCCAGCCAATATGAACCATAGTAGTAAGTACAGTAAAACAAAAAAGCTTCTTACATTACATAAGTATTTCCCTTATTCATGCGCATGAAAACATTAGCAACATAACTCTACCATAGTTTTTCATCTCTTAACCCATACAAATAAATACATATATATAAGGGTGGGGACTTTCCCTTCACCACCCATGCACTTCGTAAAATAGTTCACATGATAATAATAGCCACATGCCTTTACAATAAGATGCACAACATGTAAGTGCTCTAACAATAGACTTCCTATAGTTAACTATGAGAATAAATCCTATTATTAGCCTAAAATATTCATGGCACTCAGTTTTCACTTGTTCCCAAAATACCATTTCATGGACCGCAAGTCTTCATGTATTTATGTGCTTAACACACTAAATTCAAAAATAGCCCTTATCCAAAAAATGGCTAAGTCCTGAATTCAAAGTGTTCTGGCATGCACTCATTCTGCTATTCTTCTACGTCCTCAAATATGCCTTGCTCCAGTGTGTGCATCCTTTATGTGCCTTCACCTTAGAGAAATATGTTAACTTCTCAACATTACCCCACACTAAAGTACATTTTTGTCCCGAAAATGGGTAATGACCTTGTCACTCCAAAGAATATATGATAAATGAAAGAAAGAAAAAGGAATAAAGAATATGGCGAGCCATTTTACTGTGTACCCTTCTCATCTTCTAGCAGAATGAATTCTAGATATTCACTTTATATTTCTCCCTCAAAATCATACCAATCCTTAAGCACTGCATTGGTCTTGTCAGGGATGTACATAATGATGTCATCTAACTCATCCATATCCATACTTCCGCCTTCACTTTTCAAAATTATAATGATGTTGGATAAAACTAAGATCATCCCTTCCATGACATACACCTTCATGGTAATGAGCTTATCGATGCCCTTGATCTAATCCATATGTTGTTTCCTCGCAACATCTAGTGCATCACACTTTGTTTCTACCAAGGTAACTCGTTCTATGCGTCTGATTGTTTCATCCTTTTATGTTTGTAGAACTTCATTCTCCTCTACCTTTTTCCTTTCATGTATTAAGTTATCAAGAAATTTTGCAAATGGCCAATACTTGGTATGCCTTCTTCATTTCATCTTTTAAGGCTTGTAAAACTGCCTCGTAGCTGGATATCTTTCTTGTAATAGAATCCTTGACACTTGATGCTTCTTCCACAACATAATTTTTCTTTGGGAGGCACGTTGGTTCTTGCTCTAGAAGTAGGTGAACTATCACATGTAGATAGTGTAACTCAAACTTGAAGTCTTGAGGCACCTTCTCCTGAAAATCAGGTCTCTTCTGCAAAATCTCATCTACGATCTGCAATCTTCTCTGCCATCTTTTTAACATTCCGGGCCTCAACAACTACATTATCTTACTCCTGAGTGAGGTTCTTGATCTCCGTGTATTTTTCCTCATTATCCTCTAATAGTGCCCGTATTTTTCCACCTTATCAATATTTTGGAATGCTACTTTTGTTAACACTTTGACCAACGCATTACCCACTTGTTTGTCTAAAAATTTTGTTGGCTTAATATTCACATGGCATGTGTAAGGCGCCTTCCTCATCTTATTCTAACTTCACGCCTCCTCATAAACATCAAAATCAGGCTCATCCATGTGAGTTTGCATACTATATGATAGTTATTTGCGAGTGCACATGATGGCCATTTTTGGGTCCATCTAATCCCATCCATATAACTACTTATTTGGAAGATCACTCTGGAAGTGGGAACAAATAATTTTTGAAGGGTCATGCATATAACAAAAGTTTTTAGTACTCACTACTTCTTCCTCATCATGCCCACATGTATGATTTCCAACATCCTCATGAGAATATGTGCCCTCATCTTGCGGTATTTCCATACTTTCATCCTGTTTTATAGTGCCTCAAAAATCTTGATTCACTTCCCCTTCATGCTCTCCTTCCTTCTCCGCAGGGCATACTATGACTTTTGTGTCTCCACCGGAACTGTTCTCTCCTTCCCTAGAGCATCATTCATGAATACTTACACTTGGGTCTATAATCTCATAGACTACTCACTCACTAATATATTAATATTCATGTATTTCCACATTGGGTGTGGCCTTTGGTCTATGCCCACACATACTTGGAGTTTCCTCTTCTTCCTACATGCTTCACGGTGGGGATTCCTCCTCACTATCTTTAACAAGAACATATTTCATGTGATTTCTCCTTTCTTCCCCCTCATCCTTCATAGGATTCAATTTCAGTGATCTCCTTACTGGATGTGAAGTCCCTTTGCTAGTGTCTCTGTATGTGCACCTTTTTCATAGAAATCTCCTAGTATGTACAAGTCCAATGCTATCTTCTGGTTCTTCCTTATCGAGGATGTTTTCTAGTCATGTAGGCACTGGGTCCTCTTGATCAAGGTGCATAGATGTAAAATTCCTTGAATTCCTTACTATTTATCCATTCTTCGAAGGTTTTATAACTACCATATTTGTACCCTTCACAATTTTTCTATCCTTAAACCTTGGCCTCAAGTTACACACACACACACACACACACACACACACACACACACACACACACACACACACACACACATACATACATACATACATATATATATATATATATATATATACTCGTGCTGGTTCAATCCGCCCAATGAAGAAACTCTCTGGTGTGATGTCCACATTTATTTATTCCATGGTTTCCACATAGGCCTCTTTCCTTGGCCATACATATGTCTTGCTAATCATTTTGTGTGTTATATGCAACCAACACATATTCACCTCGTTCCATCACTCAGTTGCACTTAGATTGATCCCTACTAAGGGTGCTACAGCTTTGGTGGCCATGTTTGTAATATTGGTGACCTTGGAGGTTTGTCCCCACTTCTTATATTGATGTAGAGATGTCGTGGCATCAATGCCCTCATCATCTGATAGGTCTGCAGTGATCTCTAAGCTTGATTCACGTAACCCTTTCACTTTCCCAATCAACTTAGTAGTGATCCTCATTCTCCTACCTGTGAAGTAGAAAAATTCTTCATGGATGCATGACATGAGCCACTGGTACAACTGCTTGGGCTTCCCAAAATAGGGAAAATATAGAATTTACATGAATCCCATGTTTTCAAGTAATTTCTTCACAAAATTCTAGAATACCCTAGTGCCGTCTGCCAATTGCTAATTTTTCCTCCTATAAAATTTTGTTTTGATGTCCTTCAGACATTTCTTAGTGTAGTGGTTTATCTCTGAAACCCTACACTATGTAATATTTTTTTCTATGGCCGCCCCTCAGTAAATTCTTCTGGATATAACATCTCGACCAACAACTCCTCAACTAGGTTGTCATCCTCCTTCTCCACAACTAGAGCCCTCTAGTGTGCCATCGTTCCTCTTGAACTTATGAGTGCAAATGAAAAACTTAGTTGCCATGTAAATAAAACCTAAGTCACCCTCCTGTCACACACACAAACCACCACTTGAATCATTTTTTCATACTTGGATGCTCAATAACATATTTTGAAATGTGATAGGTTTACTCGATTTGTAGAGTGCTCATTATCTCCAACTCTTCTTCACACTTGTCAATTTTCTTTGAACTCGCAAGGTAAAAAATTCAATCATAAACGCTGACTTTAAACCACATTTCAAAAATCCCCTTCATTAATTTCTCCACTTACCACAGTACATATGTTAATTCCCTTTGAGCCCATGTCACACCTCTTTATCCCATGCCCCAATCTCTCACGCCTCAAACTCTGGTGCCTTAGTCATATAATTTTGGTGCACCACTACTTATCTATCATAGATCTCCTCTACCTGTACTTCCTTACACCGAAGTATTTATCCAATGTGACCCAAACATATGTAGTCTCAAATTTTGCAGCCTCCTTGATTTATACTGAGCGCTCACTACCTTATGCATGGTCTTTAACTTTGAGAAATCCTCTTGAAGTTTTCATCACTTTCTAAAAATTATTCCCTTTATGGACACAAGTGAGTTTATTTGTTTTCTATACCATACTAGCCTTATTTTATCCACCCCGCACTAAGGGTATCTGTAGTCCTCTGTGCATAAAAAAACTTGAGATAGTAATCATCTTCTGGCACACAAATGGGATTATTACACATAACACTAAACTAAGTTGACAAAGCATACTGATGAGGAAGGAAAAACATTAATGAAAAAAATACAATAATGGAAATCTATTCCAAATGGAAATACTACTTTATTACAAACACTAAGAAGGATTATTTATAGTAGGTCTTTAGCCTTCTCCCGTTGAAATAACTAGGTAACCATGTTGCATCTAGTGCCTCTAACTTGAAATTTCCTGATCTAAGTATGTGAGTGATAACATATGGTTCCAACTAATGCACCGTAGCTTGTCTGGGTGGCACATAAACTTTGAATCATAAATAAGTACCATCTGCCCAACCTTAAGATTATTTTCCTTGATGTTCCTGTCGTGCCATGTCTTTTTCCTAGATTTTTCTTTCTTCTAAATCCAACATGTTATGGCACGCCTCTCATCCACCTGTATCAACTTGTCAATTATTTCTTTAAATGTTTTCTCATAAAATAGGTCTTTTGCTTGCTCAATACACAAAGAGGGTAACATGAATTCCATGTGAGGAACTTATTCTATACCATACACCAACTGAAAGGGTGTTTCCTTATTTAACCTTTTGTAGGTTTTTCTATATGCCCAAAGTACAACAAAAACATTATCATCCCAATATGTCCTTCCAACATCACAAATATTTTTCAAAGTCTAGATTGATATCTTGTTGAAATCCCTAGCAGTCCCATTTTCTAGAGGGTGATAAGGTGTTGTCTTGTGGTGTGTGACCATAAATTCATCCAATAATATCCTGATTATCACATTTAGGAAATGAGTGCCCCTCTCACTTGTCAAATTCAAAGGACATCCATACCTAGTAAGAATATTTTCCCTTAAGAACCTTATTGCTGTAGCCATTATACAATCGTTTGTAGGTGTTGCTTCCGCCCACCTTGTAAGATAATTTCTACAAGTGATGATGTAACACAATCCAGTTCTATGCACGGCTGGGGAAATAGGACCCAAAAAGTATATTTACCATTTTTCAAAAGGATCTGCACTAGTAATAGACCTCAAAGGAATTTCATCTCTTTGCTCAGGTTTTCCAAGGTGCTGATAGTGATCACACACCTTACAATACTCCTTGTAATCCTTGTACAAGGTTTCCCACTATAAAACAATGAGTATAATTTTACACGCGGTGGCATCACCTACATAGTGTCCACCTACAATACCGTCATGAACCTCCTCCATGATTTTCATGCGTTCATGCTCCATTACACACTGACATAATAATTCATCTCAACTTAGTTTGTATAAGTCACCACTGACCAACATGAAAGGTGCGGTGTGAATTGCAAGTTGTTTCTTTTCCAAGGCTTTCATTCCTTCTAGCTCTATACTTGTGTAAAAAGACAACAATATTCCAAGGGCACATGGTTTAACCTATATAGTTGTGCATCTGACATTGTATCTTCAATACTCTATGTGTCCTCTCTTGATTAAATCCTTGATAAGTGGTCTGGGATAGAATTGATTTTACCTGGCTTTACCACAACTATAAAGTAAAACTCTTGGAATAAGAGAACCCATCGACATATGCACCCCTATAAAATGGGCTTATTTATCAAATATTTCAATGTCATGTGATCTGTATAGAACATAAAAGGTATTGTTAACAAGTATTGTCTAAACTTATGTAGCACGTACATCATTGACAAAGCTGCGTGCTTCATAGTTGTATAATTATTTTCTGTAGGAGTCAACTTTCTTTTAGCAAAACATATAGGATTCTGTACAATACCTTTTTTAGGATGAGCTAGAACTGCACCAATGGCCATGCTAGAGGTGTCCACATGTACATGAAAGGGGAGATTCTAGGAAGGAAAACCTAAAATAAGCGTCTTAGTTAGCCTTTCTTCAATGCTTTGAATGCACGTTGTTGCAGTTCTCCCCAATAGAAATTCCCCTTACCTTTTAATAACTCCTCCAAGGGCACTATAATCTTAGCATATCCTTTGATAAATTTTCTATAATACCCTATGTGGCCCAAGAATCCACGCATCTCACTCTGACTGGTGGGTTCTTGCAAGCCTAAAATGACTACAATCTTAGCTAAATCTAATAAAAACCCCTCCTTGGAGATGATATACCATAGCAAAGTTCTAAAAGGTGTAGCAAATATGCACTTCATAATATTTAAAGAGATGCTTAAGTGTCTACACCTCTCAGACATTAACCACAAATTATCACAATGATCCTTGATAATCCTATACATGGTCTAATCATCCAAGTAAATTTGTAATAATTTATGAATAAAATCCTTGAATGCTTGAACCACAATGCGTAAAAATACTGCAGGTGTGTTCTTTAATCTAAAGGGCATCACTATGTATGCAAAAATTCCCCATTCAGTGGTGAAAGTTGTCTTCTCTTGATCCTCCTTAGTAATTCTTACTTGATGATACCCATAGAATCCATGTGTAAAAGAGTAAATTTCGTGCCTTGTAATGCCTTCCAATATTTACTTAGTGAATGGTGTAGGGAAAGGATTAATCACACACACATCATTCAACTCCCTGTAGTCAACATAAATCCTAATTCTTCCATCTTTATTTATGATAATTACCATAGGGATAACCCACTCTGATTCATGTATGGGCTCAATAATGTGAGATTCTAATATCTTGTCAATTTCTTCTTTAAATTTTATGCACAGGTTAGGGTTCATCCTATAATGTCTCTTCCTAACCAGGCATGCACCTTCCTTTAACTTAATTTTCATCTCTCCTAAATATTCATGCAACCCTTTCAACTCATGGTATCCCCTAGGAAACAAGTCCTAGAAATAGCATAGCAACTCAATTATCTTATCCACTTAATCAGACCAATAATCTCCAATTATGGCCTCCTTATGTTGAACATCGATGCCAATGTTCACTTTCTTCATATTCATAGGTTCATGGTAGGCATGTCCCTTCTCATCTTCACTGTCTAAGACCTCACACATACCTTTTGAATGATCTATGTCCAACTATTCCACTTCTTCATCATCCACCATATATACCATCTTTCCTTTCTCTTTCTCTAGGCAAGCATGCTCAAGTAGTTCTACATATGTCTCGTGTACTTTACCAAAATGTGCTTCTAGGTATGACTCACCAAATAACTTGTGAATGAGTTCTTCAAACTTTGCACTATCTCCCATAGTAAATCAATTCATAACCTGTAATTCCTTTTTCACCAGATCATGGAGAAGTATTCAAAAATATGGATCTTTCCTACAGTCAAGTCATGCCAATTTCCAGTCTCCCTATGTAGCACCGCATATACATACCAAGCAGAACCTTGCAAGGTGGAATAAATTTTGTGCACCCACAACAAAGGTGGTAAAACTTCCTTCCCCTTTGTCTAGAGTATCTCACACTATTGAACATGGTGTTAAACAATATTATTACCATGATATTCACATATTTGAGAAGGTTCATTACTCCTGAGAAACCAGGCTAATAGAGAAATTATCACTTCTCTCCATTCTATGAGATTATCCCTATAAACTATCCACCAATGTGTATTTGTCCCACATAGGGTATACACTAACATATTCCTTGTATCCACTTGATTCTTCCACTATACTTGCATGGCTCACAGGAATAGCTCAAGGTCTCCTTCGTCAGTGTACTAGGGTACAAGGTTGTTTCCTAATATCCTAACATAGTTCAACTTGCTTACATCTGTAGCTATGCTTCATACCTCACTCCTAACCATATCATAATTGCCATGTGCCCAATTATTATAGTAAATACTTGTAGTATCACTGATGGAATGTGCATCATCCCACTAGGGAATTCCTTCCTTAGATTTCTCAAGTGCTTCCAAATCTCAAATGGTGTGCACATAAATTATGTTTAGGTATTTTTCACTTAAGGGCTCAACATAAGGTGTAATTTTCCCATTTGTTAAAGGGATAATAACTCATTCTTCCTTATTCTGAAAACTGATATATCCCTTATTGAACCATAGATCAACATTATTTATATAGCACCAAGGGCACCCAAGTAGATATAGGAAGTTGTCTTCTTCAGCAAGCGCTAATACCTCAAAGTCCCTAGTGAACTTGGCCCTTGAATAGTAATGGATGTATCCTTTAATACTCCAATTGGTGTGGCCTTAGTCTGATTTGCCATATACACCACATTGGAAGATGGCTGCAATGAATGTCTTCCCATTTGAACCCATGCATCTAAGGTAAGCACATTCACTTTTGTGCTTGTGTAAATAAAAATATTTCTCAAAATCCATCCATCCAAAACAAAATTTAGAGTGATCTCCTTTTCATAATCCAAGATATAGGGAGGGAGATTAGAAAACAAAATCTGTCATCCATTCTCAATACCAGCACGCAGATTCTTTCCTTTTAAGAAGCTCCATAGTAATGTAATAATGTTATCCTGACGCATCATATTGCATACTTACTTCAGATCATCAACATCCAATTGGAAAGTGTCAATGACCTTCTTATATTCCAACTTCCGTGACTGTTCCTTTAAACATAGTATTTCACCCTACAGATTTTTTATTACCTCTATGCTTTCCTGATAAACCTCTTTCTGATGTTTAGGGTCTGGGTATTTTACATGTAAAACCTCATCCTTAGTGATGGTAGGATTCTGTTTCAATGTTTCTTTGGAGCACGCAGCCTCAGCATGTGTAGCAATCTTCATAGGTATTACCTCAGGATTCGGTGCTAACTTCAGCATCCATTGGTTTTCCATAGTGCATTGTATTCTAACCATCCCCACACCCTTGTTATCTTGTTTGTGCTTCTTGTTCAGATGTTCATATAATTATGGAAACTCTTCATAGCTATGATTCTTTCCATAAAAAGAACAAGTAATGTTATTATGACATTCACGCCTGTAATGGTCAGGGGATCTGAACGTATAACATGTTCAATGAGGGAGCTCACCTTGTCTACCACCACAACCTCGGCCTCTGAATCCACCATGGTATCCTCAACCTCTACCATGCCCTCCCTCAAATTTCCCATCATTTTGATCATATCACCCTTGAGTTTGTTCAAGATCATGTCACTCACCTTTATCCTTAGAGGTATTTGAAACCCCTATATTTTGTACACCAATATCAATGGCATCATGTATCTAATCATTAAACCTGTAATCTTCAGTATTGTGAGTCATGGACGAAATTTTTTTACAGTAGTAGGACACATTCTTTCTTACCACGCATTGTAATAATGGAAAACAACTTGCATCATGGTATAAATGACATATCTCACATTCTAGTAACAAGGAGTGCACTGATATAGGAGGACAACTATCCTTAGTATGTCATTTTACTTCACAATTTATGCACCAAATTCCACTATGTTTGCGTGTCTCATGTGATTTATTGGCTAATAGTTTCTCCAACTGCTTTGCCATTGCATCAATCTGAGATTCCAAGAATGGGCTCAATCCAGTTTCTATGCTCCCGACTACCTCAATGCAAAGAGCTACTTTAAGTGCCTTGCACAGGTCTGTATAAGTATTATGTGAGAGCGCCCTCCTAAAAGGTGTAATCAAGCCTCGAAAGAACTACTCTACATGATGACTTGTATGGATATCATATGATATTTTAGACAAGAGTGTTTTAGAATGGGCATCATATTCCTGAATACTCTCAGTAGTTCCCTACTTAATGTCCTTAAGCATGCTTATACTTTTCTACTCAAACTATGGTATATAAAATTCATTAATGAAATCATCCTGTAATACTGTATAATTCACACAAGTCTGATCAAGGTCAAAAAATTTATACCGGTTATGCTCATGTCCCTAAAACGTAGTTGCAAACTAATTGGACTTGTGCTCTAAATCTGTAATTCCTTTCATGCGCCATAGTATCTGACACATATGCATATTCTCAGCATCATATTATATTCCCATATACTTTGGGAGACAAAGTGACATCTCCATGTAAATATTCTGGGGCTGGTGAGGACCATGCCCACCAAATTGAGAACCTCATGTGTTACCTCTACCTCCAGATCCACCAGATCCTGAGTTACATGTTCCTCTTGATCCTCCACCTGTATTAGGATTTGAACTAGAGAATGCACTACCCTATGTATAAACAATGATGTTAAACTAAACTCCTACAGTATGCAAAGTTGTGCTACTCCCCAATGTGAGTAAAAATTTTTGAATGCCTGTGTTCAACACCGATAACACGCTAGGAAAGGTTCCTCCAACCGGTCCTCCAAACAACAGGGAAGATGTCTGCCCAACCATAAATGCACTTGATATATGATTCACTCCTAAAATTATTGATAATTCAACTCTACCTCTTGTTACTTTACTGCCCAAAATATCTTATTGACTATTGGTTGCACTAGAAACTAGAAAACCAAGCGCAAGTGCTAGGTTTCCAGGTAGATTCAGATGCACTCCTATGGCCAAATCTATCTCTGCTGGTGTCCTCTCATTAAAGGCCGATGAGGGTTCCCTATCATGATTTCCCAAATGGGGGAGTTCCAGATGCTCTAGCTTCACATCCTCTACGTGAGCTCTAAATCCTTCATGATCCATCTCTCTCCTCAACACCATCCATTTTACAATCTCACACTGCTTCCCTAAATCCATCTAGCATGCCTCATAGTACTTAAGCCACCTTTCTTCTCTTTACCTCTTTGCCACTAGGTCTGCCATCCTTCACCACACCTAATTTTTCCCCCATGTGTGGTGGGGTTTAGCTAGCCATCAACTTCTCTTCCAAATTCAGGGTTATGAACAAGATTTTGATCGCCAATGGAATTCCTTGAAGATATGTTCCCTTGGGATAACGTAAAAAATTTAAACTCAGCTACCTCTAGGAAAGAATAAGTGGAAATTAAGTACTCCAAAATATATCTATTTCGAACACCTTAGAACCAAGTGTCCAAAGTGCACATCCAAATCAGATCAGCATCATAGAGGTCTTGAAATTCTTCTTACATCCAAGAAAAGTGTGCAAAACCTCTAATTCTTTTTAGATGCGTAAGCAACCAGCCACTCATATATCTCTATTGGGAAGATAGAAAATAATCTCTCATATAAGAAGTCATACAGATTCTGCTCTACTCATTCACATGCATCAAAATCACATCCAATGTTGAATCTATGAGCGTACTCTTCTTCCAGATCTATTATCCACTCCTTAACACTTGCCAAGGTCAACCGTACATCTTCATCACACAACATCCTGAAAAGAACTGAAAAGAACTGAAAAAGAGGTCATGGCAATAGAACCAATGATGTAGCCTAGAATTTACTATGAATAACCTAGGTGCACTAACACATCACTCATATTGAGATGAGAGCTAACCCAAAGTGTGTAAAGGCACCATCTCCCTCCTTAGATTTTCTTGTACAAAATGTTAGCATGATGAAACATATAGATATCTATATTCATTATCAATAATAAAGAACACACATTACATAAACTAGATCTAGTTCTTTGAATAGATATATAATGAACTAAACAATAACTATACCAAGATTTATCATGCAAGATCCAGATTCATTCATGTTCAACACCATTGTATAGCCAATATGAACCATTGTATTAAGTACTATAAAACACAAAATATTTTTACATTACATAAGTATCTCCCTGAGTCATGCACGTGACAAAACCATCAACATAACTCTACCATAGTTTTTCATCTCTTAACCTGTACAAATCAAAACACACACACACACACACACACACACACACACACACACATAGGGGTGGGGAATTGCCCTTCAATGCCCATGCACTTCTCAAAATAGGTCACATGCTAATAATAACCATGCACATTTACAATAAGATACACAACATGAAAGTTCTCTAACAATAGACTTTCTATAGTTAGCTCTTAGTACAAATCCTATTATTAGCCTAAATTATGTGTGGTGCTCAACTGTCGACTATTCCCAAAATAACATTATGTGGACCACAAGTATTCATGTCTTTGTGTGCTCAGCACGTTAACTCCAAAAATAACCCTTATCCAAAAAATGAAAAATTCCTGAATTCAAAGTGTTTTAGCACGTGCTCATTCTGCTATTCTTCCACACCCTCAAATGTGCCTTTCTCCAGTACACACATCCTTTATGTGCCTTCACCTTAGAGAAATATGTTATCTTCTCAACACTTCAATTATCTCCCATAATTTCCATAAAATTCCTTAGATCACTTCATTTATCTCCCACACATCTATTGGACGGTTTTAAAATTCCTTGTAAGCTTCTGAGGGATGTATTCCTATGATAACAAGACTAATAATAGCCCTTTTGAAGCCTCTAGGAGCATTATTTTTCTTAGATCTCAATACCCTCATGAATCAAGATAAGTACACTTCTCTACACATGAAACACACTTGAAAATAATATTATCATGTTCCTCTTGGACAAAATGAGGATGTCAGAGTTGAAATGCTAGCCAGAGAAAAGGTTTACATTGATTAGGAAAGTGGATTTCAAGTGTGGGTTTGGTTGTCATAGTAAAATTTGAAAAATTTGAATGTTAGACATTTAACATGACAATAGTTGTATCTTACTCAAGGACTTTTTTTGGATTAGAAAAAGGAAAAATGGAGAAAACAAGAACCTCAATTATCTCATGGGGGAGCATACCACTACCTTATCTTTTGCAAAAATAGAGTCACAAAGAACACAATAAAGAATAACCAAAAAACACATGAAAAAAGGGAAACACACAACATAAAGGGAAAAAAAACTATATTACCTATGATATTGATATATGCGAGGGATATTTTACTTTCACTATAGCACTAATTCTTCACTATGCACAAGTATATCTAAATTCCTTTGTTTTAAAAATCCATTAACATGATCACTAAAATATGACCCATTTCTCAATCTCTTGAAAAAATTTGCATTATTGTTAAGGAAAGTGGGGGTCCACTTAGAAATATCATTTCCTTTATTGAGTTGAAATCTTATTACTAGTCACTTATCCATTTGAAAATTCATCCCAATTTTTGATCTTCTATTGCTGCTAAAAAAATGAGTCTTGATTATACAAAGCTTACTATTTTAATATATAGGTTTATGATTTTTAAAGGCAATTTGAAGTTTACATTTTACCTACTTAATTACCATGTTCTCTATGAGCTAGTTCTCAATGGGTAATATGAAATTTTGAACACTTTCACAAGCCTCTTGATGCTTCACATATCTCAATTTCTCCAAGAAACTATCCTTCATAATTTTTTTATCACATTTGATTCTCTTCCCAATATGATGTGATGTGCATAATGTTTCATCCTCTTGGAAAGAAAATGAGAAAAAAATCAGGCATAAAATATGCAAATCATCATTCCCCTCATCTTGACCATTTTAAGCCTCAAATCCATTTCCATAATGAAAACCTACTTTCCTTGAGTAGAGTCATCTATGAAAGATTAAAACATATTTTTATTCATACATTCCTCATCTTGAAGGAAATTGTATTTGGACCAATCAAGAACCATTCCTTCTAGAATTTTAATACTGAGAAGGTCTTCATATTCTCCTAGTGGGAAAAGAAATATTTCAAATTCACAATCATTTTCATACTCACTAAACAAGCCTTCATGTAAGATCTCATGAAGATGATTGGAAATTTGGGACTCATATGCCAAAAAGTAATTTTATGTCACATTTTTTCATGATCCACATTGTTCAACATCTTGGGATTAATTTTTTGTAAGTCAAGATAGCCAAAGTATTCATCACCACAAAGTAGAGGACCTTCATTCATGCTCAATAGGAAGTACACGCTACCTAATTCTAGCTCCATAAAATCATCATGATGCTTTCCAACCATCTCTATCACACCTGGATACTCCTCCATCAATATGGGAAGCTCATCATCTTCCTTTGAAGCTATGAAAAAGTTGTCATACCTAGAGTCTTAAAATAGTATGTTTGTTGGTGGGTCATCTAGTATTTGAATTGTGTATTTAATTTTCTTTATAGGAAGGAGCTTCTTGATCTTACCATTTACTCGAATGGTGGTATGTGAAAAATTCAACTAAATATCTCCAACAACATCTTGATAGAAACCCCTACTCAAGAACATACTGGAATTTATGCCACAAGTATTTTCTTTGTTATCTTCTTATCTAGAAAATCTGAAAATGGTGCTTGAGCATCCTTCACTTGGTGAATGAGAGGTACTTATTTGGTTTCCATAGAGTAAAAATTTATTTCATTAAATCTAGACATATTCCAGTCCAAGAAAATAAAATATATATATCTCATTGGAATCCAATATTACTAGTTTTGGATTCCAAAAATTTAAATATTGGAATTTACTATACTCTAAAATCACATATATTAGAATCCAATGTTACAAATATTACAATCCAAAAATCAAAATATTGGATTCCAAAACATTAAATATTGGAATTTACTATTCTCCAAAATCACATATATTGGAATCTAATATTACAAATATTGGAGTATGGAGTCTAATATATCAGATTACAGATTACGTTAATGAATATGGGAAAAATCATTTAATGATTTCAGGGAATCCAAAATTGAACTGTAAATCAATAAACATAACATGTTTCTATTTTATCCTGGCTAGTGGCCACTAGGCTTTATTTAAACCGATGTGAAATATGTGTGTAACGGAAATTATGAAGTCAAGATGATTATATGGCTTTAACAAATCAAAGTAAGATATTTAAATCTTAGCGGTTATTAGGTAATGATGATGTAGCCTATCTAGGTAAATTAACATTAATCAAAATAGGATCCACCACGTAGAAAAATATTATTTAACCTTTTTTATATAATAACATATCTATTCATAGAAAAATGTTTAAAACCTTCATTGTATTATAACATTACTAAAGATAAACAAATACATTATCTAAAATAACATTGCTAAAGAAAGAATCACACATTATACATAAATATTTTAAGATTTTCTCATAACATGGTTATACAATTGTACTGCCATTTCCCCACATGCATATATATACATACAACACTACAACTAAAGATAGACTCACACACTGAAGAAATAGATTCTATGTTTTTTTTTCATAACATAGTGTAGTATAAAACCAAGATAGACTTCCAAATAAAAAAAAAGAATTACAAAAAGGCGCTCTTAAATAGATTTAGAGACTAATTAAATAATTATAATTTGGTTTTTGATTTATTAACATCTCAGATGCCTTCCACATGCTTCAATGGTTACAACATAGGCCATAACTCATCTATCAAGTAGTTGTCTATTGATTTAGACCGTTTGTTAAATATTTTAGCAATTACGCAGTTCTCCACATCATTGAACTTGATTTTTTGTACAGAGTCATCTATAAGAAATTGATTTTACAATTGTAATATGCATTAAACTTACTCAAAATGGTGCTAATATTTTTGAGAAGTATGTTGGGATTTCTAGAACCTTGATAATCGGTATATTTGGACACAATGCAATCTTCTTGTGTAAATATAAACTTGAAGGTACTAACCTCCAAGACAATATATCAAAGGAATGAAGGCATCATGTCATTGAAATTTGAATTTTTTTCGATGTCCATAACACTATTTTGAGTTTTTTTTGTAAATTCGTAAGAAAAATTTGAAATTAGGTCTAAGAAAAAAATATTAATTATTGAGGTCGATACTGCTAAGCTTTTTAACATCTCATGCGACGGATCAACCTTGTGAATGGTATGTGCCAAAAAACCATTTATATCGAATATTATTAGTTTCATGTTGCATATGTTCTTATCTGAAAATGAAGAAAACCATAATCAAATGGTTTTGGGTGGTGAATTAAGCCCCCAAAAAATGAGTTCTTGTTTCACATTGTACTAGGTAGCATTTTTTTTGTTGAAAAAAATTAATTGAATAAAAATGTTTGTAGATTGGGAATCTTTAAAAACTTTAAGGTAGTTATTTTATTCCATATAAATCCTCTATATATTATTTATTTTGGAAGAAAAAAATATAATTCAAGCACCAATAGTGCATTTGAAAGTTTTAAATGATCCACACATGTTATTGTATCATCCTGCACATTTCAATCATGTGCATAATTGAGTGTAAATCAAAGAATTAATCGTATGTTTTCCATCAAATATCTAGTAATTTGGGGTTTTGAGAGTAATTTCCTCTTTAATCTTGAAAGACATGAATATCTCATCATTGGTAAAAAGAATATTATTTTCACCATAGACAGTAAAAAAATATTTAGTATTTGTTGACTAGTATTTGTCCTAGTCTTACATTGTCCTCTTCCCCAAATGAACATGAAGTGGATTTCTCATAACCAACTAAATTTTTCAATGAATCTGTACTTCAAAATTCTTGAATCCATACATGTAGACCATAAGGAAATGTCAAAATATTATGATGATTTTCTTATCAATTCAACAGTAAATACTCATTTAAAGTATTTAGTATTCCTGTCTATAAAATCAAGAACCCTATTACAAGGTATTTTTTTTCCAATACCAAAAAATATAAACAACAAACCTTTAACTCCTAAAACTAGTGATTTCTGAGGCTTCCCAATTGGATCTTTAAAAACAACTCAGAATTAATTTAGGCTTCCAAATTTGATAAAAAAAACTCAAAATATTGTTACAATAGTATTTTATTTTGGTAATTCGTACATAAACAACTTAAAAATTTATACTCGCAATTTAAACATAATAAATATATAAATACTCCCAACTTATAAATGTATAATCTCAACATCTAAAAATAAAGAGTAAAAATTAGAATGTATCTTCTTTACAATGTTTAACAATATCATTAAAAATAATTTTAAAATAATAAATAGTTATTTAATTTTTGCTTGCTTCAATTTATTGAAGCCCTCTATAACACTCATACCCTTAGACACTATCAGTGATAAGTTTTTCTACAAATCGGTCATCAACCACATATATTTGGAAAAAAATTCTCCACTAATTTTCCTCCCCACCATAAATTTTCTGGAGGGTTTCCCTTTGTACATATCATGATAGACAATGTGTCTCTAGAGCTGAAAAAAATATCGTCTCTACTCCAAAACTTTTGTAGATATTTTACAACTATTCCATCATGTATGTTACAATGTTATTTTCCCCAAATAAGTATTGGTTTCAATTCAATGATTTTTTTTATAAAATATTTTGTCAGCTTTTCAAATTTCGGCTGAAGCAAGATTGTTACACCAAAATCCAAATTCAAATTTTGTTAATAGTAACTTTAAAAATTCTTTGAGGCCACCTCACTAGTTGATAGTCTCCTTACAAAACTTGAATGTCATCCCCTTATGATCTTGGTTTTTATCATATAGAAAAAATTCCAAATCTAAAATAATTAAATAATCCTTGTGGTTAATTGTACGAAAGTGAGAAAAAATTCAATCAACTGTAATTTAATTTTAACCAATTAAAATAAACAAAATTTCAGAAGACTGCCACTTACCAATTGGGCTTATGGCTTGGTTGCATAACCCTCACTCACTTCTGGCTCTTTTGATACATGTTTCTTCAAAAAATATTAATCAATTCATAGTAAATTTCATGTCGAGGTAAAAAAAAATTATTATACAACTTGTTTCTATACAATGCACTACCCTTTTTTGGACAATATTGCATAATTATAGATGTATATTAGTGACCGCTAGGCTAAGCCATTATTGGTAAGACTATGTTTGGCTAAATAACCTTTTATGAAACTTAGGATATTAGTATCCACCATGTTTTTTATGGGCACGGTATCAAATAAATATAAAAAAGACCACTTTTTTATTGCTCCGTGAAATATGGTCCATTTTCTTAAGTTAATCGTAATGGGTTCCTACAAATATGAAAGTCTTATAAATGGTTTAGTTTATAATTTCAAATGACTAACATACCAAGATATGACTGTACATTTGTGTGTGATGTGCCATCACCCTCCACATTTGGCATCAACACTATAAAAAGGTAAATTGTTGTTAAAGAAATGAAAACTATGACAATAAAAAACATAGCGCAATGATTATTTTATAAAATGATTAAATTCCAATCACTTGGTATAGATTCATTTGTTGTTTAAGAAACAATATCTAGCGTAATAAGTTGAATTGGTTATATGTTAAGAATTTAATCATCTCCAGTAGTATGAATTTTCTTGGAACTAACAGTTACTTCCTCTCTTTGTTGGTTTTCTGCATAAATATGGAATGTATTAGAAGCTTATTCCAGTTCAAAGGAATTAAACTAAAATATTTATTCAAGTTTTCTTGATTGACGAACCTTTTTTCAAATCAGAATATTAATGTTTTAAAAATATTTCTTGATCATGGGTATCAATAATAAAAACCACATGCAGACTAGAGTCAACCAAAGCATGAAATGTAACACTATTTACGTAAACCACTATTCTTGGATAATTTTAGGAATATTTTCGAGTGAACATATAAGAATATAACTCATAAGATCTCT
This sequence comes from Taxus chinensis, assembly GCA_019776745.2. Taxonomy (NCBI): domain Eukaryota; kingdom Viridiplantae; phylum Streptophyta; class Pinopsida; order Cupressales; family Taxaceae; genus Taxus; species Taxus chinensis. Next base: position 227,598,572 of record CM034154.1, read on the forward strand.
CACAAAGAAAAGGATGTTTATTTCCCCATAGTTAAATTTCATTTGCAGTCACCAATTGTTGTGGTATTTTTTTCCATCCAATCCCTGATGATTTCTTCTCTCTCTTCATCATCAACATCATAGTTGTGCACACCAGTTATTGTGTACATAAGACACAAGATTTTAAATTTCCCATTGCTGTCATATAATCTATAACAACCATCCATAATTTATTCCCCCTTCATTTTAACATTTTCAACGTATTTTTTAATTATTTTTATTAACATTTTTGAATAATAAATTGGTAAGAGAAAAATAATAATACAATTCAACTACTTAATTTGATAACTATAAACAGTTCCATTGTTGCATCAGAAGATATATCACTAGACAAATTACTGAAATCTATGATTATTCATTGTGCATTAAATGAATTAGTCAATGGTATAGCTGATATTGTTTACATAAGTTGAAAGGGATATACACATTGACAAGTAAAATATTCTGTCTTTCATCCTTACTGGCATATCTTCTTCCTTTCAAATCACATTGTTGTCTAAAATTATTTGAGCCTCACTTAGAATAACCTCTACCACTTCAGGATCAATTTTTCTTCTTGTTGATTTTTGAATTCAGTGGGAATCAAATTTTCTTTTTCCTTTTCTCTCTACTCCCAAGAGTATAGAAAAATAGTGGTAGTGAGATTCATGCAATCTAAATTTATGAATAATATTGGATTCATTTCATTATGCCAATACAATATTATCTAGATATTTATTTTTCAAATACCTCAAATATTTTCCTCTCTTTTTTTGTCACTGTTTACTCTCTCGAAGTAAGATTGAAATGTATCTGCTATGACACCTGTCTCAAAAGATCCAGATAACCATGCATTCCCTGATTGCACTTTTTTATCTAGTACTAATAGTACTTCATTAGTCATTCCTCTTACAACCTTGATGGAGTTTTCCATGAACCTCTCTAGTGAATATAGATGAAAGTTATCTCGATTATCCTTAAAAGGAGAAAAAAATCTCACATGATCTGAAGAACTCAAAGGTTGTTGTCCATTTAGTCTATATATCCTCAAGAAAAAGTAGAAAATTCCATTTGTCATATAATCTCTAGTTTTTACACGACGAAAATAAAAAGGTATTTCTTCTCAAAGATATGCATTCAAAGCACAAAGAGTATATTTAATTTGTGCATGTTATAAAAATATATGTTAACAAACTAATTCAATTAAACAAAAAATTTATTACCTTCCACTCCTTTTTCTTTGGGTTTCCCACTTTGGGCCTCTAAGGACATCCTAATGATTTCCAAACAAATCGAGCCTTGTATAGAAAATCAATAAACTTGGTTTTAAACCAAGTTTTGTTTACTTCATTTTGTTGCTTATAAATATTAACAATGGCTTCACTTGATGATTTTGAAGATGGAATGCAAGCCTTTCAAAAATACATCCTAGAATGTAAAGACTTGTAAGTGATTTCAGAAAAAAAATAAAAATTGGGCACAAATTTTATGTTGGCCATCTAGAATTTAGAAGTGCACATCATCCCTTTTCAGATCATCTAGATCCTCGAGTTCCATAACCTCTTTTGTAAACTATAATAAGGGAAGAATAATTGCATCCCTCTATGTAGGAATAACATTTATCAACATGGAATGGAAAATAAGTTCAACATTATCCTCATCTACATGATGGTACTGCTACTATAGAGGCACTACATGGAACTTAGAAACGTCAATTGGAAATACATCACCATTGAATTTTTTTTTACAAATTTTCCAATAGTTGAAGATTCTAATTTACGAATATGTTGTTTGATTTCTTCAACACTGCAACTGAATTATTATTACTTTTTATCTTGTTTAAATTTCAATTAGAGGGTTATATCTCCAATTTAGAAAAATAAGATAACCTTAGCATTGTATATAGATTGATATGTTTTGGTGGAGAAAGCAAACCGTTTTTATTCAAATGATCAAAAACAGAGGAGGTATTATCATATCTATAGAGGTTTTTGAATACCAAAGTCATGCCATTGTGAATTTCATTGGAATTTACACATCCGGTTTTGTTAGAGTCTATAAACATCCCTAAATTCCACCCATATTTGGAACTAAAAATCCTATGATTTTCTATTGAGGCGCGGATTTCCTATTTCCTAAATAAGGAAACTTCCAACTCCATCTCAAGAATAAGGAACTTATTAACTTCAATATTAATGTGTTCAAATTGAATACATGGTGTTCATAGATCAATAACACGTAAGGATAAAGCATACCAATTTCCTATTTTACAAAATCATCAGCAAAAAATAACCACATGTTGGCGTGGTAGTTTTCAAGGGAATGGATTTCTATAAACCATTCCTCATCTCTTTTCTTCTGACCCTCGACACATTCAATGAAAGGAATTTCTGTGAATGGATTGTAACCAATGGATGACATATTACCTGTAAATGGAAATAAATGAATTAATAATTCGTAAATATATTAAACTTAGAGTATGCTTAAGTTTATCAGTATTTTATTCAGTATGTTTTTTAATATTTATAACAATAAAAGGATAGTGAGTCCAATTTATGTTTTGTGTACCATGTAAAACTTATAACATTAGTCTTACTTTGTTATTATTTTTGGATTTAAATATGGAGTAGTCTAAAAACCGCTAAGCTATAAATTTTGATGAGTGTAAGATAAAATGCTATCAGGAAAGTAGATATGTTGTTCCTTATGATTTGTAAGAAAAAAAAATAGTTTATCTCTATTATTCTTTATCATCGATTGAAAGTAGTATCATTTTGTATCTAATCATTGTAAGAAACTCTAGAGTTAAGATTTCACCAAGATTTAAATCCAATGGTGTCAAACTTAATGGCTTATCATACACAATTCTTTGTTGATTGACATTACATTTGAATAAAAAACCTTATGGTCAAAAGGATCCAATGTCTAATACTATGAACATCTAGTTAGATTAGCAAATCAGTATGAATGAAACTTGTCTCAAAGTGTCCAAGATAATTTTCACCTATTATATATATCTGCATATATTTACACCCATTGAAAGGATTATCCTTGGCTCAGACAAGTTATCATGTTCATTATATTGTATGAAAGGAACTTACAACATTTTGAGCTTAGAGGCCACAAATATTTTTTTCAACATATTAATGGACAACATAAAACAATCCTTTTTGCTCATTAATATCTAGGCCTAACGACCATTAGGATTCTCCTCGACGTATAAATGGAAAACATAAACAATCATTGTTATTTTTTTATATAAGATAAAAAGAGTTTGGTTTTTAAATGGGGACAAAAAAACACCATACAAAAAAATATTCCAGTTATAGAAAAAAACCATCAGAGAGCCATGGAGGCTATGTCAAAAAGACTTGATGAAAGATCCCCACCATAAAAATCTAGAATTCTAAAAAGTATACATATTAACCAGTACATTTTTTGAAAAAAAACCACAAAAGAGACACCAACAAGTAAAAAATAAGAAGGTCAACCAAAGGCAAAAAATTAGTTGTCTATGGCTTTACTACGGGCTCTGGTACTCAGCCTACCATCTTTCCTGCCATCCACTTTTATGATCACATGCTTTGGTATTTTCTTCTCCTTTTCCTCAGTCTAAGTATGCACAGACTCCTTTTCCTCTGAATAAAAAATCGTTGTTATTCATTAACATTGTAGACACCAATTTTCCCCTGTCCCTCATCCCATGTTCACTCACCATTATCAGCATTTTCTACATACATACCTCTCTTAAAATTCAAATCCCATTTTCCCTTCTAAATTCAATTTATCCCTTTAATTGTTATTCTTCATCAGCAATAACATCTTAATTTATCTTCTCTAAACATACCTAATCACCATTAATTAATCCTAAACTATCATCTAATTCATTTACACTCCCTAGGACCTCATTTAATAATTTTACATCCCCTTTTCCTTCTTTTAATATTTTCCACCCTTCAAATCCCCTTTTATCCTTCCTAGGAAACCCTAGCTTGTCCTTATCACCTGAAACCCTAATATGCCCTCTTTAGGCCCATTTCCCCTTGAGTTGGGAATCATTCCACCATCTAAATCAAGGTTCCATTGACCCATCCGAGTCACTGTCAAACCTATAATTACGCCCATGCCCCTCCTTTTCTGGGGATGTAACTTTGGAGACTTTGATATTTCTTATGATCTTGACTTCATTTCTTTCTCTTCCTTGTAGATGCTATCACCCTCTTGGAAATACCTTGGATATATTATGCTCCAATATTGGATATTTGGAGTCCTTTTTCTCTCTTGCATGTTTAGATCCAACATTTCCACTTCATCACCTTTTCTTATAAGCTCTTTTGTAGGTTCAACAGTCATCCTGAATTCCTGCCTCTATGTTTTCTTATCTTCACTCGCATTTATAGATAATTATTATCACCCATAATTTTCCATCAAGCCCTAGATCATTCCCAGTCACTATTGACCCTTCTTGGTCACCATCGACCCAGTTCTCATTTTTTAGATTTCTATCAGTCAAATTTCTAGTCACCCTTTTTCTGATCCCACTTCCTTTGAGATTCCTCAATATGTCCATTCTGCACACTTGCATATCTAGATTATGAATTTATCATGTCCATTTTCTGTCGATTGGGACTATTTGTCGCTCATCCTGTCATGCATTTTTCATATTTCATTAATTTTCTTACATCTTTTTTGTCCTCATCAGATATGTTATTCTCATAATAATTGAACATCATCCCCAATTCAGATTTGTTCTATATCAGGCTTCAGGAGGCATTTTAGGTCAACTTGTATGCATTTCCTTCTTACAATTCCCTAGTTGTTGTTGACTATGCTCTGTAGCTTTGGGTCATTGTCAAACCACCTAGGTTTTATTTACTTAGATCAGATCTATATTTTTCTACTCTATGTAGCACATTTCAGGTTTCTACCTCAGTTCAATTATCTACTACATCCAATTTATCAATCATTTATCTCTACCTTTTATCAAAAACTGGGTTGACATCCATCCTAGGAAGTTTTCACTTCTCAGGACAGAAATTTTTGGAAAACTCACCCATCTATCTACTAATCCTTTTTATGATGAGGTTCTCTTTGTTGTACAGGTTACAAATCTTGCTATGAGGAGGATCTATATTTTTCACCTTTATTCATCCCATCTAGAGGTACCTTAAACCCTCTCATTTTAGAGTTACTTATTTTCTTTATTACTATTTCACTAATATGAAACAGGAAATTTTATTTTTTTTCAACATCCTGGCACGCCCAGTGGGAGCCACCTTTCTTTGGTGAGTCTTTTCATTATCTTTCATTTCCATTTTCTTCTATTTTCCACTAACCTTACAGAAAGGAGATTTTCTTTCTTACTACACAAGGCATTTTATTGGATAAATAATACATTTTTTTTTAAAAATAAAATAAATAAAAAGGAAATTATGTTATCCAGGTATTCCTTGTTTTCTCTATTTACTCCTTATACATTTTTTTCCCTTCTTTTTATAAGTGTCTTCATCGAACATAACACTTCAATCTGGGATCTAAAAAGAACCTTCATATTTTGTTGATAATATAGTCTAAGTATGGGATTGATCCTTTGCATACACTTTGATCACACACATCTTAAACATCTCCTTTTAGGTGGAAATATTGGGATTTCATCACCCAATAGGAAATGTGTCATAATTTTCTGGCCACCTTAGAATTTTTTTGGCTATTAGTATATTGGCCAAGTGCCCAACACCCATATCACTGTAGTACATGACAAGCAGGGGCAGGCCCCAATATCAGGTCTCATATTAGTAGTCGTCACATATTTTTGCCTCACATACCTTTGGGTATATTGAGGAATCCATCCAAAACTACTTGAAAGCATGCATAGTTTGGTCATCTCCTAGGCTCCCTTTAAGCCCAATTTTCTTTTTCTCTCACACTTTTTCTAATAATCAAGATAACTAAAATTATGATGCGTTACTTTTTTAAGGTAACTAATAATCAACATAGTTTTAGTTTTTATCACTTGTTTCATGAATGTTATTACACATTACAAATAAATAAAAATGGAACAAGCCATGTCATCTAACAACATTCCCACTTCTACCATCTCTTCTCAACAAACTTCAGCCCTATCTATCATTTCTTCCACTCCTTTGGTCACCTCTTCCAAAGTCACTCAACCTTCCATCTCTATTCCCTCTCTTCAAGATTCTTATTCTATCCTATCTAATACTCATGTTGAAACAAACCCATTCCTTTAGCAACACTTGGTCCCATATAGACAGACCATGCCCCCATCCATTGCCTCTTTGGGGACTTTTGGACACTTTATCATTCCTCGTTGGTGTGTGGAATTCCAAGAGCTTCTAGATTTCAACCCTATTAATTTGCATGACTATCACCTTCATAATTCAACCAAACTTGGAAGGCCCCCCTCTGCAAAAAAATTATTCCTCTCATTCTCATCCTGAGTTTACCCAAGTTTTCACATCACAACTTGTCTTGTTCTTTCCCTAACATGAGATTTTTTCCCATCAATCCTCTTCTACAATCTCTCAAAGCCATATGTCCACTCAATTAGTGGTTCCCATCCCTTCTAATATTATGGCCATCAACACTACACCTATTTCCTCTATTCCCATCATCTCTTCATCTACCCTTATCACTAGTATTCCCACCCAAAATTTACAAGAGTCATATTTTCCTTTTTAACAATATAATCAAAATTCGGTCCTCATCACTACATGCCATATCCATGAAAACATTATCACCTCCAAGCCTTGTCCTTTAGAATTCACTCAAACTCACCAACCCCCACCTCAAAATACTTTTTTGGTATATCTTTCCTAACCAATATAATCAGATAACTCAGCCATCCCATAGCTACATCCCCATCTCCCAACAACAACAATAGAATTACATACCCACCTCTCAAGAACATCTTATTTCTCAACCTATTCAATTGCATCCTATCAACAATTTTCCTCCTTATCAGCCACCTCCTCAAACACCAGCTTACCATCATTATCAATCTCACCCCCAACATAATCCATCTTTTGTTTATATGTCACAGCCACATCCATCCACTTCCAATGATCCTAAGACTCTCCTAAGTAGGCTAGCTAATCTCAAAGCCACTACCTTGGGATCAAAGACTACATTTTCCTATTAACATATTTGCAATGAACCTATCAATCCATCAGTTCCCGTAAATCCTTATCCTCCACACTGGGAGTTACAATTTTTTTCTAAATTCAATAGAAGGGAGGACATGAAACAACACCTTCATGCCTTTAGGCATGCCTACTACTTCATTTCTCATGATCAATACCTCATGTTCCTCACATTCCCCATGTAATTGGATGATCCTACGTTGTATTGGTACAATACCATCCCACAACACTCTTTATTCTCTTTTACCCAACTCATGAAACTATTCCTAGAATGCTTTTCAATCAACATTGCACATAATATCACCATCACACACCTCTATTCCATTAGATAATTTGATGATGAATATATTACAGATTTCATCATAAGATGGCATGGTATAATATACCAATTATCACTATCACTTCCATAAACTGAATTAATCAAACTCTTCTCACAATATTTTACAAATCATATTTCCTCTAGTCTTCAAATACAACCATTCAAAAGCTTCGAAGAGGAATTCACCATGGATTGTAAAATCAAACTTCACGTCCTTAAGAAAGTCCATCTTAAAATTTGATCAAATAAGCCCAAGAATGAATTTATTAATTCCTCTATGCATGGTAACAAATCTAAGAACACCTCTAATGCCATTATGGTAGAATCTTCTTCTACATCTACTTCTCACATAGAACCTTCTCAAAGCGATCCTAGACCACCTCCTAACTATACCCCTCTTGGGAAATCCTATATTTAAATATTAAACAAATTAATGGAGGTTCATCTTATCCAAATTCTTTCCATCTGACCCTTGGAAGACTCACGACCCAAACCAACATGGTATCATGAGGAAAATTATTATAAATACCATCAAATCTGCAGTCATGAAATTTACATGTGTCACAATTTTAAGGCCCTTGTTGAAAAAATCATAGAACAAGGTGATATTCAAGTAGATAACCCTAATGCACCACAAAATCAGTCCCTTGATGTGTTCAAGAAAATATTTTCCAATCACTCACCAATCAATAAAACCACGCCCCACATCTTAGGCACATAATGCCCATACAATCAACACTATAAATTAAGAGTCGCTATCATCACCTACACCCATTGTCTCTTCATCCATTATAACCATATTTGATTTAGGTGCTACTCCCTCACCCATAACTTCACCATCTACACCTATCTCTACATCTATCATAGTTACATAAACTACGTCCATAACTATCACACCCATACTAATTTCAATTTCACTTACTTCCCCATCTATATATATTATATTTGCATCCATCACATCTAGTTCTTCACCCACACCCTCATCACACATTCCTACATCTACTACTATGATCATACCTACATAAACATTTGAACCCATATCTACAACTGTACCATCCCCTAAGAAATCTACTACACTGGAACCCTCACTTGATATGAATACACATAATAATATTGTCCCATCCACAAGTCCAATAAACCCTCCACTAATAAACCCTAGACCTAAAGAATCTACAATCCCTTTTGATCTCATCAAACATATTATACAAAAACAACTTCCATCATCAATTTCCACATCTTAAATGCAATCTACATTATGGGTTCTACTTCTGAAGATCCTCTGGTTGAATTTGTTTTCATTACTGCTAAAGGTAAATCCTCATAGACAAAGTTTAAAAACCTTGGCACCCCCATTTAGAAATCCCTCACACACCCACACAAAAATTTGGAGCTCCCTAATCCTAATTCTATCCTCCCTAAGAAATATAATATCACATCATCACTTTTAGGAGCACCTCCATCCATTTTAAGACTAGGACCTGTTAGTGCAAAATCACAGCACCCTTGGATGTAGATCAGGCTTCTAGGTTGATCACTCAGGCATCCAGTGTGATTTCACAACATTGAATCCTTTCTTGAGTGTGGGACTTTGAAAAAGTGAGAAAGGATTCTCCATAGAAGGATGGTTCCTATTCCTCTGTTCAGATGCACACGAAATATGTAGAGGGTTTGCTTGAAACCTAATCTATTCTGCTAAGGAGACAGGGTAAGAAGATGCATAAAAATAAATCTAAGATAATAGAGGTGATGCACTGAGGAATGAAGAACACCTATCTTGCCAGTAAACATAGACCATTCAAAATGTGATATAAGATCATGCACAGATAACATAACTTGCAGTGAAAGACCAGGAGGATTCAAAATGAACATAGAGAGGGTTGAGAATCATCCACAGACATGTATTACTTGCTCCAAAGATTGATACAATACACTACAGAATGAAAAGAGGTAGAGTCGTATTACAGTTCAAATGAGAGGTTTGAACTCCACAAATTCGCCTGATAAGAGGAGAAGGGAGGAGCAAAATATAAAAATGTTCGACCTTCTTTAAGAAACCCCTCTTTACAATATATAGAAACAATGAGAGAGGGAAGAGAGAGGAAATCTAGAATCTACCCCAACCACTTCTAGGTTTCATTTGAAATCATCTCATTATGGCAGAAGTGGCGGATCCTGGCAAAATGGCAGGTTGTCTAACAGAAATGGTGAACTGTCTGCTGCATTAAAGCTGGTTGTCGAAGCGTTACTTCTATCCATGAACATGCGTCAGAACTGTTTCTCAATTTTCTCTCTCCAAACTGAACCAAAATGCAAGATTGACCCCAGAATCACGTAGATAATTTCATAAGCTTTCCATTGATATAAAGAATGTGCAAATCCGAGCTCTAGATCGAAAGATATGTCGATCTGAAGATTTAGGGGAAAAACAGGCAAAAACAGGTTGACGGGAAAAATATTTAAACTTTCCCCGCGCTCTGCCACTTGGATGACACATGGCAGGCACTGATTTTCTAAGAAATTCTCTCTCCTCCACCTTTCTGTGGGATTTCCTTTGAAATTTCCTTATGGGCCCTTAACTTGGACACGTGGCACTATTTCATTGGTTCGGGTCAGTGCTTGAAACCTCACCCTTTGACTTCTGGACTTTCTCCCTTGTGACACGTGTCGTGATTTGATTGGTTCTCAGGCCTACCAGATTCTCAGGTCCTTCACGTCCTCTTGTCCCGGATGTCCCAAACTGTTTGGGACAAAAACTCACGATCTGCCCGAAATGGGCTTCCTTGTTCCTCATTCGGCCGATGACACGTGGCATTGCTTGATTGGCTTTCGGATCCTTTGGCTATCCACGTCCCACGCGTCCTTTTGTCCCAATTGTCCCAGTGCTGAAGTTCCTCATTTCGGCCGAACCGGCCGGTTCGCGTCCTTCGCATCCATTTGTTCCATCTGTCCCGGACTGTCTGGGACAAATTCTTCCGAGCCGCCCGAAATGGGATTCCTTTGCTCTCGGCCACTTCGCCTTTTCGCATCCTTCGCGTCCTCGCGGCCCAGATGTCCCAATTTCTTAGTGTGAAAGTTCTCCTTTTTGGCTGAACTGGGCGGTTCGCGCCCTTCACGTCTTCATGTCCCAAATGTCCTAGAGCAGTTAGTCGATTTTCTTCTCCTTCGGCCGAACCAGCTTTCTGCGTCCCACGCGTCCCGACGGCCCGGATGTCCCTTTGCCCTGCAGACTACCTGGCGGCCTTTTGGCCGATTCGCGTCTTCCGCGTACATTTGTTCCAACTGTCCCAAAGGTGGCCTTGAGCAAGACTTAGCCAATTTCACGATTTTCTTCTGAATCAATCTACTTTCTTGGAACTGAAAACTCTGATGCATGTTATCAAAATTTACCCTGGGGTGGGTGAACTTTGGATAACAATTTGGCAAATTTTCGGGGTCACCTACCTACTAGTTGAAAAGACCAGTAGCCAGAAGTAGTCCATTGGGCATGGAGTTATCAAACATTCAGTTTAGAATCCCAATTGACTAAGAATGTGTAAGGAGGAAGATGGAATATCACCTGATGAAAGCAAGGACTGCTAAACATCTCCATGGACAGCAAGCTGTGCCAAAGCACTTAGGGAAAACAAGACTAACCTACAGCAAAACAATGTGCACAAGCACTTGGAGGAAAGAAAATCTAATCTAATATTTACAGAGGTAGTGAACTTCCCTCTAGAAGCAATGCTTGAGATAGATTCCATTGACTGGAATCTGTAGTTCTTCACCCTCCAGTGAGGCTAATTTGAAATCATTGTTGTTCTTGCACTCTATGACCACGTATGGGCCACTCCAAATGACATCAAATTTTGAATGCCTTCCCAGTTTTTCTCTGTCCACATCCCATTTCAACACTAGATCTCCAACTTGAAAAGATCTATCCTTGGCCTTTCTATCAAAAGTCTTCTTGATCAAAGGTTGATCCTTTTCCATTGCTTGGGATGCCTGATTTCTAATCTCTTGCAGCTCCATCAACTCTGCATACCTCACCTCCATGGGCTCAAATTCAAGCAACTCCAGCTGCTTCATGAGTTCCAATGTTGGCAACTCAAGTGACATGGGCAAGATTGCCTTTCTTCCATAGACAAGCCTAAATTAAGAATTACCTGTGGATCTTTTGGGAGTGATCCTATCAGCCCATAAGGCTGATTTCAGCTTGGTATGCCAAGACCTCTGATTCTCATCAAGAGTCCTCCTAATGATCCTCAACAAGTTCTTGTTTGTAGACTCGGCCTGGCCATTACCTTGAGGGTAATAGTTTGATGAAGTGCTTAGGTAGATCCCATTCTTGACAGCCCACTCAGTCACCTTAGATCCAATGAATGCCAATGCATTATCAGAGATTATTGTAGCAGGTACGCCAAATTTGGTAGTTATCCCCTCATAAAAGTCTAAGATGCTAGACTCATTTTCCTCTTTGAGTGCTACTGCTTCTGTCCATCTGGTGAAGTAGTCCATGGCTGTCAAAATCCATTTGTGCCCTTGGCTTGAATTGGGATTAATGACTCCAATGAAGTCCAAACCCCATTACATGAATGGCTTGTCAACTGAGATTGGATGTAATGAAAGGACAACAAGTCTTTCTTTTCCTGTGAAGAATGCACAATTCTTACACCTCTTGATCCATGCATAGAAATCACTGAAGATTTTAGGCCAATAATAACCAGCCTTCATGATTTTTAGAGCTTTCACTCTTGGTGCAAAATGACCACCAGCTGGTCCACCATGAAACTCTTCCAACACCCTTTGAATCTGATTTGTGCTAATGCATCTCAGCAACACTCCATTCACATCTTTTTTGAACAAAACTCCATCAACAATGGCATATGGAACAGCCCACAACATGAAGTATCTCCTCTTCACTTTGCTCATTTCTGGAGGGCATAGGCCTGTCTGTAGGAAGTGTATCATACTCTGAGTCCAACAGGGAGTGGGGGCAGCATTGTCTTCTTCTTGATTGCCACTTGGCTCATGGCTGTCCTGGACTGTCAAAACAGCCTCTTCCTCATTGCATACTTCTCCCTGCTTCCCCAAAACCAGCCGCTCACACAATCCTTTCCCTCTTAGTAGCTTGGTGATCTGGATATCAATGTCATACTCCATGACATGGGTGATCCAACCTGCCCTTTTCTCATTCAAATCCTTGTTGAGGAGGAAGTCCTTAACTCTAGCATGTGAGACCAACAACTGGACCTTGTTGTTTGAGATTAAATACATGAATTTCTTCAAGCTTCTGATTACTGCAAGTACATGTTTCTCAATAAAAGATTACCTCATCTCATAGTCATCTAGGCTCTGGCTGAAGAAGGAAATTGGCTGCTCATCATTATCTTTGTTCTGCTATACTAGAATGGCAGAAATAGTGTCATCACCTCCAAATGCATAGAGGATGAAATCCTTAGAGAAGTCTGGGTTGATGAGAGTTGGTGCTTGAGAGATAGCTTCTTTGATTGCTTCAAAACTCTCCTTGCCTTCTACTGTCCACTTAAAAGCCATGCTCTTTTTTAACATTTTGTTGATAGGTTTGACAAGGGCTGCAGAATCTGGGACAAACCTTCAGACAAAATTGATCCTTCCCAAGAAGCTTTGAAGAGCCTTCTTGTGACTTGGCAATGGTAATGCTCTTATGGCTTCAACCCTCTCTGGATCAATTACCAGTCCCTCTTTCAAGACAATATCACCTAGAAGTTTCCCCTCATGAGCTAGGAATATGCATTTTTTGGGATTCAATGATACCCCAAATCTTCTACATCTCTGAAATACCTACCTCAGATGAAAAAGGTGATCCACTGCATTTTTGGAGAATACAATGATGTCATCAAGATATATCAAAACTATTTTATTGATCAACCCCTTGAATGCCATATCCATTACCCTTTGGAAAGTGGCTCCAGCATTTGATAGGCCAAATGGCATCTTCTTGTAGGCATATGTTCCCCATTTGGTTGTGAAGGCTGTCTTGAATTGGTCTTCTCCCTTCACCATAATCTGATTGTAGCCTGAGTAGCCATCAAGTAGTGAGAACCTTTCTGAACCAGCTACAACCTGTAATATTTGCTCCATGGAAGGGAGTGGATAATGATCCTTGAGAGAGGCTCTATTCAAATCTCTGAAGTCGACACACAACCTGATCTCTCCATTCTTCTTTCTGACTGGGACTAAGTTGGCGACCCAACTTGAGTGTTTGATGGGGAAGATGATATTGGCCTCAATAAGCTTGCTTAACTCTTTTGTCATGAGAGGTTCAATATGGGGATTCACTGGCCTTTGCTTTTACCTGACAGGCTTGGATTCCAGATCTAGCTCAATAGTATGTTGTGCCAGCTTTGGGTTGAAACCTCTTAGATCTTTGCAAGACCAAGCAAAGACATCTGGGAACTCTTGGAAAAGCTGAACAAAATCAAATTTCTCTTGTGAGGTACTTACTTTACCAATCTGTAATGTTTTTCCTTCTTCCACTAAAATAGGATCTGAATCTTCACCCTTTACTTGAATGTTAGCTTTCTCCTTCCGGAACTAATCATTCGGGTTGAAGATTGACTCCAAGGTTATGAGGCCTTTTGGTAATTTGTTAGTCCTCACCTACACCACTTGGTCACCATACTGCTAATGCAGCTTGTCTTGATTCCCGGTGGAGAACTCAGCTTCTTCTTCGAGGAAACGGATGATTTGCTCGTCATTCTCAAACACTTGCCAACTGACATTGTTATCTGGCACTGAAGGCCTCACAACCATGTGGATTTTTGGATGTACCTTGTCTTGTTGAATGCTTTCCATAATGTCAAAGGCTGCCCCTACTACTATAAGCCTGTCAGCAGCTTGATTCTCTTTTCTGGGAATGGATTCGATGCCAAAACCTTCAAAATCTTCCATGAGGTCCCACACCCTGTTCTTGTAGCACTTGAGTAGATCATTCTTGGTAGCATGCCGTCCCTTGACCTGATTTACAATCAATTCACTATCCCCAAAGACTTGCAGGTTCTTTATTTTTCTCTTGATTGCCCAATGCATCCCTTGCACCAAGGCTTCATATTCAGCAGTGTTATTGGAGCATGCAAATTGAAATCTAAAAGCTGAATAGTACTTTATTCCTTGAGGTGAAACAAGCATGGCTCCACCTCCTGCACCTTGCCTACTCCTTGATCCGTCAAAAAACAACTGCTATACCTCATTGTCATCGTTGTGGCTTGGCTTAGTGACGCTAGGAATAGATTGATTTTCTTCATGTATACAATAGACTCCCAGCTCAGATTCTTCTACTTCTTGGTAAGGATCAAAAGCATGTACCTTATTTTCCCACTCATCCAGAGTTAGATCCGGGATGCTTCCAACCTTGGTGTCAGCCTCGTCAGTGCTTAGGTGGTCTTCTTGATCAAATGTTGAGCAATTGGCATTAATCTAACTTGGAGTGTAAGGCTCAATATGGAAGTTTGCAATAGGTTCAGACCTAATTGTAGCCTTAGTTCCATACCTTGTTCTAAACAACATGTGAGACCAATCTACCGAAAGATAGCCCCCAATTTTAGCAGTGAAGTCTCTTGACAAGAACAATGCAAAGAGTGGTGGAAGGTCTATGACTGATACATCTTGTAAAACAACAACATTTGGACATGCATGCAAGGTAAGACTCAATTTTCTAATCAATCCAACTATCGCTATTACTGTCCCATCTAGCTGTACTACCCCTTTACATGTTATTTCATACTGGAGCCCTAGCTGATCAGCTATCTGTTTAGGCATTACTAAGCTACTTGCCCTGGAGTCTATCATGCAATTATGTACTAGCTGATTTCCAATGATTAACGAAACATAGAAAGGGGGGCTTCAACATTTTACCTTGTTGTGCTCCATGACTTCCTTCAGGATAGGTAGCATTTGTAAGCACTTTGTCTTGCATCTGAACCTACTGATTCGAAGTTGGCCAATCCTTCATAGCAACTTGTAGCAGATCTCTTGGGATAGATAGGGATTCCTACATAGATATATTGATGTTTGTCTTCTTCATCTGATCAATGATACTGAATGGTGATGAAGGATCTCTCTACTATCCCTTGGTTTGCACGTTTACTCCTTGTACGTGGGCAGCAACAGCTGGCATTTGAGTTGGCCTAGGAGCTATTCTTGGCTGCCCTTGTGCATTTGAAATTAGATTTTGCTTGCCAACCACTTGTGGAGCCATGGGAGGTTGTGGATTGGCTGGGGCTAATGGCTGTTCTTCACCCAAATTTCTCCTCTTTGACCTTGTGTTGGCTGCAACACCTTGAGAAACTGCTTGATTCATGCCACAGAAATCTTCTGCTTGCCAGTTCACCAATGTGGTGTCATTTGGGGCTGATTGTTGTTGGAATGTTTCTTGTTGTTGGATGTTTCCTTGACTGCCCTCACCTTCCACACTAGTAGTTGTCACCATCAATGCTTGGTTGAGAGCACCATTAAAACACATGGATTGGTTATGAGGCTCATTGCATGGAAGACACCAATCATATTCTTGAGCAATTTTGTTCTGTGTTGGCACTAATGCCTTAGAGGCAGATATGGCATTTGGATTATAGGGCTGGAAAGGTCTATTGGCAGGAGGCCTTGTTTGGTTCATATTTGCAGCTGGATTAGGTGGCCTTTGTGGTTGGTATGGCTGCCTATTAGGTTGAGCTTGGGGTTGATAAGAAGGTCTGCAACCTTGGGCTTGTTGCCTCTTGAGAGTAACTAGCTCATTGCCTAGGTTTTGCAATTGCTTCATGACCTCTTGAAGCTCATTTCGGGCACTTGGAGATGAAGTGAAAGCTTCATTTGAACTCTGATTTCTAGGAGTGGGAGAAGGAGCCAAATTAGGTGCTTGACTAGTGTTTGGGCTCTCTAAACTTGGAAACAATGGCATGGGAGGTCTAGGGGCAAGTTTGCCAGCTTGAATCAAATAATTTTCAGCCCTAATGGCAGTGCTATAAGCCATAGGGATTGTTGTGCCTCCCATGGACTGAATTAACATAGAAATATCAGAATTTAGAGCTTTGAGATAGTAGAGAAAAGCACCTTCTACTGTTGGCCTGACTGCCACTGGAATTATCTCCCAAGTCTTTTGAAATCTGAAGTTAAAATCGGTCAGCTACTCATTGGGAGATTTCTTGATGGTTGTCAGCTGTTCCAAAAGAGACAAGTTGTCTCCCTTCTCTCCAAATTGCTTGTGAAGTGCTATACACAGCTGATTCCAATTTGTGATAGAACCAGCTCCAAGGCTCCTAAACCATTGCAATGCTTTACCCTTGAATGAAGATGCCAGTAACTTGACAGCCACTTGCATTTCATTGATTTCATGGATTGCACAAAGGTTAGCAATATCTTTAACATGATCACCTGGAGTAGTTTGATTTTCTCCAGTGAAGTAGGGAATGTTATTCAAGGCTGCGATAGGAACTGGATGTTGTGCGTTGAGAGAAAGTGGGATGCTGCCTGTGAAGTTGACGTAGGGGTTGTTCTGAGCCATTCTGATTGGTCTTAAAACCCTTGTTGACTGAATGAAAGGTCTACCAGGTGGAGGAGTTGAGAGAGTTCTGTTTGGTGGAGATAGAGACCTCTGAATCCTTCTTCCTCTTTGCCTTCTTCTTGGAGATAATTGCAGGTATTCAAACAACACTTCTTCTTCTCCAACTCTTGACCTTGTGATTCTTCTCATAAGTTTTCAGGTCTGCGCTGCTGAAACAGTTCATTCTTCCCTTTGGAGTCACCAGATATGCAAATAATATCTCTTTTAAGCAAGAAAATTGCAGCAGATGCACATCAAGTTTGTTGCAATCAAAATGAGACCTCTAGTGTCCCACAAGGCGTGCCAAAACTGTTAGTGCAAAATCACAGCACCCCTGGATGCAGATCAGGCTTCTAGGTTGATCACTTAGACATCCAGTGTGATTGCACAACATTGAATCCTTTCTTGAGTGTGGGAATTTGAAAAAGTGAGAAAGGATTCTCCAGAGAAGGATGGTTCCTATTCCTCTGTTCAGATGCACACGAAATATGCAGAGGGTTTGCTTGAAACCTAATCTATTCTGCCAAGGAGACAGGGTAAGAAGATGCATAAAAATAAATCTAAGCTAATAGATGTGATGCACCGAGGAATGAAGACCACCTATCTTGCCAGTAAACACAGACCATTCAAAATGTGATAAAAGATCATGCACAGATAACATAACTTGTAGTGAAAGACCAGGAGGATACAAAATGAACACAAAGAGGGTTGAGAATCATCCACAGACATGTATTACTTGCTCCAAAGGTTGATACAATACACTATAGAATGCCAAGAGGTAGAGTCGTATTACAGTTCAAATGAGAGGTTCGAACTCCACAAATTCACCTGATAGGAGGAGAAGGGAGGAGCAAAATAGAAAAATGTTTGACCTTCTTTAAGAAACCCCTCTTTACAATATATAGAAAGAATGAGAGAGGGAAGAGAGAGGAAATCCAGAATATACCCCAACCACTTCTAGGTCGCATTTAAAATCATCTCATTATGGCAGAAGCGGCGGATCCTGGCAAAACGGTGGGCTGTCTAACAAAAATGGCAAACTGTCTGCTGCATTAAAGCTGGTTGTTGAAGCGTTACTTCTGTCCATGATCACGTGTCAGAGCTGTTTCTCAATTTTCTCTCTCCAAACTAAACCAAAATGTAAGATTGACCCATAATCACATAGAGAATTTCATAAGCTTTCCGTTGATATAAAGAACGTGCAAATCCGAGATCTGGATCGAAAGATATGTCGATCTGAAGATTTAGGGCAAAAACAGGCAAAAATAGGTCGACGGGAAAAATATTTGAACTTTCCCCGCGCTCTGCCACTTGGATGATACGTGGTAGGCACTAATTTGCTGAGCAATTCTCTCTCCTCCACATTTCTGTGGGCTTTCCTTTGAAATTTCCTTGTGGGCCCTTAACTTGGACACGTGGCACTATTTCATTGGTTCGGGTCAGTGCTTGAAACCTCACCCTTTGACTTCTAGACTTTCTCCTTTATGACACATGTCATGATTTGATTGGTTCTCGGGCCTACTGGATTCTCGTGTCCTTCGCGTCCTCTTGTCCCAAATGTCCCAAACTGTTTGGGACAAAAACTCCCGATCCTCCCGAAATGGGCTTCCTTGTTCCTCATTCAGCTGATGACACATGGCATTGCTTGATTGGCTTTCGGCTCCTTTGGCTATCCGTGTCCCACGTGTCCTTTTTTCCCAACTGTCCCAATGCTGAAGTTCCTCATTTCGACTGAACCGGCCGGTTCGCGTCCTTCGCGTCCATTTGTTCCAACTGTCCTAGACTGTCTGGGACAAATTCTTCCAAGCCACCCGAAATGGGCTTCCTTTGCTCTCGGCCGCTTCGCCTTTTCATGTCCTTCACATCCTTGTGGCCCAGATGTCCCAACTGCTTAGTGCGAAAGTTCTCCTTTTCGGCCAAACCGGGTGGTTCGCGCCCTTTGCGTCTTCATGTCCCAAATGTCCTGGAGCAGTTAGTCGATTTTCTTCTCCTTCGGCCGAACCGGATTTCTGTGTCCCACGCATCCTGATGGCTTGGATGTCCCTTTTCCCTATAGACTGCCTGGCGGCCTTTTGGCCAATTCACTTCTTCTGCGTACATTTGTTCCAACTGTCCCAAAGGTGGCCTTGAGCAGGACTTAGCCAATTTCACAATTTTTTCCTGAATCAATCTACTTGCTTGGAACTGAAAACTCTGATGCATGTTATCAAAATTTACCCTAGGGGGGTGAACTTTAGATAACAGGACCTTCACCCACAACCCTTATCATCAAAAGATATAAATAAAAACAATCTAGTCCTCCTTCCAAATCAAGTCTTCCTTCCAAATCATCCATATGCCCAATTTTCAAATCTAAATCATCTAATCCTCTTCTTTAAAATACATCCAAATCACAGGTATTCACTTCCTCTTATGAGTCTAAAATTGAATCAAAGGCATCCATAAATCCTCACAAGAGTAAATTTCCTCTCTTCCTTTCTTCCACTAGGCCCAAACCTAAGTAATCTATGATCCACACCACTCATTCTTCAAAAAATTCTATTGGTTCCTATGCAGAGGTACTTCAATGTCTAATACAAGTATCTACAATCATGCTCCCCCCTTCAAATCCTTTGAATCACATGGGAAAAACTCATCATGGTTTGATTCTAATGCCATTTTACCCTATAATCACACCTTTGGACATGATATTGAACATTGCAAGGCCCTAAAAACTATCATCCAAAATCTCATTGAATAAGATGATATTCTCATCGAAGAGGATATCCCTCTAATATCTACTTGCTCATCCATAATCAATCCCACTTCTTTGTCCCAAAATTTGTCTACTAAGACTTATAAATCTCCTCATTCATCTAAAACCTTTTTTTTCATTCCTCCTCTGAACACTACTTCACCCAAATAAGGTCCTCCTCTCTTTATCAATGCCATTCAGAACATCATTAATTCGAATCCCCATGAATTACAAGTACCTTCTCCATCAAAATCAAAGTTTTTTTTTCACCGCTCCCTCTAGTGAGCCTCCTCCCCCCTTTTCTTCAAAAGATAAAGTTTGTATCTTAGTTTCTCCATGACCTGATGCTATTAAACAAAGTATTGTGAAATAACTTCATCATGCCCAAATCAATATGTCAGTCTATGAGCTAGTCCAAATATCACCTGATCATAGACAAGCTCACATGGAAGCTCTAAAATGTATGCCTGCCTCTATTAATGAGACTCAAAATTTTGCAACCCTTGTTGGAGCACTCGTTGCTTCTGTCACCATATCTTTTGATAATTCTGATATTCCAAACATATCACTTGAAGACCATGACCTCCCACTTTTCATCACATTGCATATCAAGGATAAATTCAATGGATCTAACATAAATATAATCTCATCCCAAAATTTTCATCAACTCAAGCTCCCCAATTTTGTTGTCTTCCAATCTCCTACCATCCTTCATCCATTCAATTATTCCCTTGCTCTCTCCTTGGGAACAATAATTCTCCCTATTCTCTTCAGTGAATAAACTCATCCATGAGGTCTTATATATCATATAAAGGGAGTTTCAACACAATATCCTACTTGGAAGACCATGGATTCGCACCATGTGTCATGTTCATTCCACCCTTCATCACTACATCAAGTATGAACATGATATGAAAATCCTACCTCTCCATGAAGACATTCCTCCATTCAAAGTATGTCAGATGACTTTCTAACCTAATGATGTGCTTATCCAAAAACAAGACTCCTATGAAGCATCCACTAGCTCATCTATCTCTACATCTAAGCTTCCCAATGATGACTCTTTAAACAAAGTGATGGATTATCTCTTACTATAGGACTATCACCTTCTCACCCTTAATAAGTTTCCAACACCTCATCAACATAAAAGACCCAAAAAAATTCCAATGTATCAATCCGATTTCGAGGATGACATTTCCTTTGGTCTACCTCATATTTGAACCAATATAATCTATGGGGGAACTAACTATACTTTTTATTAGGTCGATTCTAAACCTCACACCAAGCCTTACACCAAAAAATTTGACTTTCTTTACAACAAATAATTTTCCTACAATTACCTAAATCATTTTTTATGGAAATGGTTTGGAATGGGGTGCTATGAATAAGGCATGCATGACCTTGTCATCGATCAATTTCGTAAAACCCACAAGAAGTTTGGATTAGGATTTATTGAGAAGACTATCTACTCTCTCACCCCTTCTTCATCCTCATATCTCATGATCATTAACCCCCATATTCTCCATCCCACGAGGCTATAGATACATCTGAAATTTTTTCCATTTCCTCTAGTTTTGTTTAATCTTGAAAATCACTTTGAGAAAACTTACTTATCAATGTGAAGGTGAAACTAGGTCCCTTCCACTTCAATTTTTGAATATGGTAGAGGAATATTCCCCTACCATTAACATTCTTTAATGAACTAACGATGAATCCATCCTTTCCTATATGGGGGAAGAATATTTCTATATTCATAAGTCCTTACCACATGACACATCCACCCTCTTCAATGAATCCACCATCAACATCAACATAGGGACTTCACAGGAGCCCCGCATCCTCAAAGTGGGTCAATAGCTTGATCCAAAAGATCTTGAATCCTTCACCACCTTCCTCTCTTGACATAACTAAGCATTTTAATGGTCATACGCTGACATGTTAGGCCTCAATCCTTCCATTTTTATCCACACCATCAATATCTTTCCTAACGCTAAGTCGGTTAAGAAAAAGATTCACCGCATGCATCCTCACATTGCCGTTTTTGTCAAATATGAGTTATAACACCTTGTTTCTTCCAATTTCATCATCCCTATAGTACTGATTGCTAAATCCCTTGGAAATCTCTATATTTGCACTAAATTTTTGCTATTTAAATCTTGTTTGTCCTAAAGACAATTTTCCTCTTCCCAACATTAATCAACTCATAGACCTCACCACATGCCATGAGATGATTTCTCTTATGGATGGATTCTCTAGGTATAATTAGATCCTTATCAAACTAGAGGAATATTATAATAATTATTTCATCACTCCTTGGGGAACCTCCTGCTATCATGTCATGCCTTTTGGCTTGAAAAACATGGGGGCCACATACCAACTTGTTATGACCTACATCTTTTCTGATCTCATCCATAAGACTATAGAAGAATATGTTGATGATCTATTGGGTAAGTCCAACCATTGATGAGACCACCTAGCTATCCTTAAAGTCCTCTTTGATATTCTTATTTGCTTCTTCGCTCATCTCAATCCAACTCATTGCACTATTGGAGTCTTAACCAGTAAGATCCTTGGCTTCATCATTTCCACCAAAGGTATTGAAGTTGACCCCGCTAAAATAAAATTTATCTTAGAGATTGCCCCTCCTTATAATCTAAAGTAGCTTCAAATTCTCCAAATCTGACTTCAATCAATTTTTGTTTCATCTCGCAACTTTTTGACCATTTATAACCTTTTCATCACCTTCTTTACATATATATAAACATTAATTAGGATGAAATTTACCAAAAATCCTTTGATGATCTCAAGTATTATCTTCTATTCCTGCCTTTTCTTACCACTCCATGCTAGAGGGAGCCTTTATACATCTATATTTTTCCACTGATCATGATTTGGGTGTCATGTTGGCACTCTATGATGACCAAAGTAGGGGGTAGGCCATTTATTATATTGGCCACACCCTTCACAATTATGAGACTCATTACATTGAAGATGAAAAGTTGTGTTGCACCATTTTCTTCACCACTTCTAAGATTTTTAATTATCTCCTTAATCAAAAGACTTTTGTCATCACCAGATTTTACCTCCTCAAAAATGTGCATTCTAAGCCTTATCATAGTAATCACATTACTTGATGGATCATGCTCATGAATGAGTTTGAAATAGAGTTTATTTCTAAAACATCCATTAAGGATTCGGAAATTTTTGATTAACTGGCCAATGCCCTTCTTTCTAAAAATCATCCTCCTCACAAATGATTTCCAAATGAGTCTATATTCACCTTTGATCATGATTTATCTCCTCTCAAGATGAAACTTTTCTTTGATGGATCCAAGTGTCAATAAGGGGGAGGTGTCGATGTCATCCTCATTCCTCCTTGGGATACCCCTATCCCCATTGCTTATAAGATCAACTTAAAATGTACTAAAAAAATGGCTGAGTATGAAACCCTCATCTTAAGTCTTGAAATTATTGTCATGCTCGGTGTCCCAATCCTTGACATATATGGTGACTCTCAACTCATCATTAACAAGGTCAAGGGAATCTTTCAATGTAAAAATTAAATCCTTTAAAAATATACAAATGTCATCAACTTCCTTCTGGAGGCCTTTGACTTCTACACCACACAAACCATCCCTCACTTTTCTAATTACTTTGTAGAAATGATGGAATCTCTTGCGTCTCTCATCCCATGGGACACAAAATAATCTAAGAGTTTTTTTTGTCTATTTTCTTGATCAACAATCTCATGTCCATGAGCTTCCTTGTATTAATCATGTTGATATTAATTCATTAGATATTTGGTATTCTCAAATATTTGATTATCTGTCTCAATCCATCATCCCTTCTGACCTATCTAAAAATGGCAGGAGTTCATTTTTTCAATGCGCTAACCGCTATGTTATCCTTGGAGGCATACTCTACTATCATGGCTTTAATGGAATCTTTCCTCATTTCCTTAAGTCTCATGAATCCACTTGAGATATCCAAGAAGTCCATAACGGTATTTTTGGTGGTCATTTTAGTGGCTTGGCCATTGCCAAACATTTTCTTCAGATGGGATATTATTGGCCCACCCTTAATCAATATTGTTGTGACTATGTCAAGAAATGCATCAAATACCAACAACATTCCAATCTCATATGTATTCTTAGTCATGACTTACAACCAAATCAAAATCTTTGGCCTTTCTCATAGTGGGGACTTGACCTCATTGACCTCATTAAATAGTGTTCCTCACAACACCATCATTATTTCATCACTGCTATTGAGTATTTTACCAAATGGGTGGAAGATATTTCATTCGAATCCAATAAAGATAATTAGATCATCAATTTTTTCTATCATCATATCATTTTCCACTTTGGCGTCCCTCATAAGATCATTACACACAATAGAAATTCCTTTAATGAAAAATACATCAAGAAGATTTATGACTCATTCAATATTAATCTTAGCTTCTCATCCCCTTACTATCCTCAAGATAACACCAAATCCAAAACAACTAACAAAACTCTTTGTAATATCGTTATACATATTATCATATTATCCTCCCCTCCACAAGTGGTTTACTCCTTGTCATAGGTTTTTATTGTATGTATTACCATACCTTCCACAAGTGGTTTACTCGGATATGCTTATCTCTCTCCTAAAATAAAAAATTATGGATGCTCCTATTAAAAAGTTATCATATCCAGAAACAAACTGCTCCCTTAAAGGAAAAATTCTCATATAAAGAATTTTTTTTTCAAAAGTATAGACTCATACCTTAAAGGAAAACTATCATGCATATCTTATCATGCCATCTAAAAATTTAAAAATCCAAATATCCAAAAAACAAATCATGGTGTATACCACTCCCTCAAAGGATGGATAATATTTTATATTATGGAAGTAGAAGGATTCTTTCATTGATCAACCTTCCAAATCTCAAAAGTAAAATTAAAATATCAAAAGTGAGCATCCCCAGAAATATTGCCACATCGATCAACTCTCCCATCTGTAGAAAAATTCCCGCATTGATCAGTTTGCACCATATTTCTTAGAGTTGGGGCATATAGCTGGGACTTCCATCCAAGGATATCCTATTTCCCCCCTTATAAGCTCCACCTTAATCCCTTTTTTATGTCTATAGTAGGTTTTATAAGCGTACAATACATATTTTCCTCATGACCTTAGGTGTGGCTTAACTATTGTTAGTTGTGTGTTAACACCTATTAATGGTCACAAGTGAAATGTTTGCCTTCCTCCCTTTCACGTTTACCCAAAATCATGTTTAAAGGAATCTTTTTCTTCATATGATCCTCTCTACGATGGTGTGTAATTTTTGATCATGCCATTGAATGTCGCCTCCTATATAATTATGTTATTATCTTTCCCCTCTAAATCTAGATAATATTGTCTCGTCTCTATATCACATTTATCTCTATTAACAAAATCTAAACTCATATCTACACATCAATAGATAAATCCATCATTTCTACTGATATATTTGGATCAGATTTAATTCTAAAAATAATAAAATAGGACACCACAATTAATAGAAAAATAATATACTTCAAATTTTATTCATACGGGATTACAATTACATTGATGGAGAATACATTTTATAATGTTTGAACTCCTATAAAGGTGGATTCAAACTTCATCTTCAATCATATCTTCTAGTATCTCTCTCATCCCTCATTTTTCTTTATCAATCCCCTAGATATCTCACAAATAATTATCTACGTGAGTTGTGCGTTACAACTATTTGCACACTCATGTATTATTTAAATATTAAATAATACTTATATTCTAAGACACTAATGTTAAGACTATGAACATGATTTTCCTAACATTCACCCCCTTAGTGTGAACATGGGTGAGTTATGTCTAGTACCTACTCATGTTGTACAATCTGATGGTTTTCAAAGATTACCATTAACCACTTTGTATGTGATATTTGAAGAGATTCACAAACTCCCAAATCGGTTTTCTAGTGTACCACCAACCACTTTCATAGTAGCGTACATGTTTCCCCATCCACATTTTATAAAAGAGAACAAAATATAGGAAAATCTATTCCTAACTATGAATAAGAGTTATTCATTTGTTCTTATTTACTACCACACATGCATAAAACAAACACGCCGATCACAACTGAAAAACATGGCCAACAAATAAATATTATGGCCTCGTCGATGGTGCTTGACGAGAGGATGTTAAAATTCCTCCTTCCTCCATTTCCTCCAGCATTCATGGCGATGTAGGTAACTCAACTAAATTTATCTTTGAGTTTCATTTTACAATTCTATTGGGTGTCAGTTTCAACTGATAATGCACCCCCTCACTATGGACGTCACGTACAAGTGAAAATGTGTCTGATTTTTGACAAGTGAGATTTTTTTTTTATAATATAATTTTACAATGAACCACTAAACTATCAATTTACCATAACACTCAACTTGGATAGACACAATAAAATGCACAAAAGTGTAATATATAATTACTTTTTGATTAACACACTAAAAAAATTATAACAATAATGTTGGAGACTAGACTTAAATACACGATAATTATTGACCCTATATTGAAATTACATGACCATATAACAAAAAATATGCATAAATTTACAAAAGTAATACCAATATGACATTATTTATACTCTAAATAGTAAACCCAAATCTTAATATTATTACTAGTTTTGTGCTGGTGTTTTCACCCACGTGGATTAATGGTAGAAATCATACTGACAACTATTTACCCAATTTTAGGTACCAAAAAATGGCCACGTACCGTTTTAGGTATCATTGACATCAGGATAATGTGCATATCAGTCTTTCCATGCTGCAATCATTACAGGGATAATTTTAATGGTGAATATTTGTAATATGGTGAATATTACATTTTAGGAAAATTTGAAAAGGTGATTTTTCTGGCGTGGGTCAATGACCTATTCGCCTAAAAATTGTAGTTTAATTTTTTTTAGCGGTCGGCTTCACCTAGGCTTAAAATATATCCCCTATAAAATCCTAGATTATTCACTAGGTAGAACATTTCTACTTCACTCATACCACCTAGGGGTATATCTATTATCAAGTACAATAAACTTGCGAAGTAATAGAGGCCAGTACACAAAGTGTGGTTTTATAGTTATTCATCAAATTTGTAGTTGGGAAAAAAGTATTATTCTCAGATGCATGAAAAAAAATTTCCACTGACGCATGACAAGGAGAGTTCATTAATACGTGACAGGAGGGCATAGGTTACAGACACATGATAGGAGGGCGGTGTTGACATGTGACAAGAGGGTGATGTTAATGCATGATAGGAGGGAAATGTTGCCGCATGACATGATGGTGGTATTTCCATGTGATAGGAGGGTGATGTTGACACATGAAAGGAGGGAAGTGTTGATGCATGATAGGAAGTCGGTGTTGACATGCAACAGGAGGGAAGTGTTGACGTGTGACAGGAGGGTGGTCTTCACGCACAACAGGAGGGCGGTGTTGACACATGACAGGAGGATGGTGTTGATGCACGACAGGAGGGTGTTGTTGATGCGAGATAGGAGGGAATTGTTGATGCGTGATAGGAGGGCAGTTTTTACGCGTGACAGGATGGTGGTGTTGATGCGCAATAAAAGGGTGGTGTTGATGTGCAATGAGAGGGTAGTGTTGACGTGTGATAGGAGGGTGGTGTTGATGCATGATAGGAGGGTAGAGGATGAAGATACATAAAAAAAAAAATCTTGTCATGTGTCTTTAATCTTTCTGTGAGGTGAAACATTTGCACACAAACCCCAAAAAAATTTCCTTTAAGTGAAACCGATTTCGGGGATATTCGCTAGGTATTTTCCACCTCTGATTTCCAAGAGGTATCTTAAAATGAACCCTAAATCATCATCACCCTCAATAAAAAAGAAGAATCTCGAATGGATCGATTTAAATACAAAACATAGTCCAATATAGAAAAACACAATGGATCTGAGTGCCAATGTAAGCAAGACGTCCACTGTGCTTTCTATTGTGCCTTTTTTAAACATATGTGAAGTGGAAAAAATTTATACAACGTGCATAAAGAAATGATGTAGAAACAAAGTTTGACGAAAAAATGTTTTAATCATATATAAATTCCATAGTTACTTTAGACGTCATAATCTATTTGATGTTTTCTCTTAAACCAGAAACTGGGTTATTATAAAATTTGAAATGTAGAACAATAAAATATGTATCTTTAAAACCAAAAAGTTTCATAAGATTCAAATTTGGTTTTTTGATTAAAAAATGATTTACCAGTCATTTTTTAAAATATCAGAATCTAAAAAAATGGTGACAGAATCTTAAAAACTCTCAGATCTGCATGCTAGAGGTTGCGGTTTTGTCCTACAATGAATATCATAACTTTTCCTATCCTTCTCTGATGCTAGATGATATATTTGGATGATATTTAATTTAAAAAATAATAAAATAGGACACCAAAAATAATAAGAAAATAATATACTTCAAATTTTACTCATATGGGATTACAATTACATTGACGGAGAATACATGTTATAATGTTTGAGCTCCTACAAAGGTGGAGTCAAACTTCATCTTCAATCCTATCTCATAGTATCTCTCTCATTCCTCATTTTTCTCTATCAATCCCCCAAATATCTCACAAAAAATTATCTACGTGAGTTGTGCATTACAACTATTTGCACACTCATGTATTATTTAAATATTAAATAATAATTATATTCTAATAGATTAATGTTCACACTATGAACATGATTTTCCTAACATATACTCTAGTCCAAATCACATCATCTAATATCTACCACATCATAAACACATATATCATGCTGATCTAACCTAAATCTCATCCAATCAATTCTCTCACATAATCATGTTCTCATCATAAAACATTAAATAACAACATCAAATCAACATAATCAAATCATGACATTAAAAATATAAATCACATCTAATATCTAAAACTCATATCTATGCTATAATAAAGTAATCCACATATATCACATAAAACACCACACAACACATGATAAACCATGACAAAATCATGTGTGTGTGTGTGTGTGTGTGTGTGTGTGTGTGTGTGTGTGTGTGTGTGTGTGTGTGTGTGTGTGTGTGTGTGTGTGTGTGTGTGTGTGTGTGTGTGTGTGTGTGTGTGTGTGTCCTCATCAAAACATGTCCATACATATGTTATAGGCCTCTATAGGATCAATCTCAAAATATCTACATAAAAATATGTCATCAAAATCTCTCATATAATATCCACCTAATTAGTAAACTACACATCGATAATCTTAATGTCGATCCTTGCCCCCTAGGGAAAGTACCTACACATATCCATGTCCATATCCTCATACATCTAGAACTCAATCTCACCTCAACTGCGCTACAATGGATGTGCTACTAGATGGCACTGGTCACATTGAGCACCCTACTCAGCATTTCCTTAATAGGTATGCCACATATCTTGGTATGTCTGGTAGCCTCGATGTCACTACACAGTGATAATAGCGTGCATTTTTTACTAATTCCTTTTATCGGTATAATGATGCAGTACTTGGCAGTGCCATTTGACCAGCCCCCTCCAACGATGTTGGTAGCTCACCTCATAATTCCATAACTATGGAGCCGAGATCTCTAAATCGGGCCCTATAGGCCTCTCTTTTTCTCCTATATCGGTGTCTCTATTGGATGGCCTAGTCCCTCTCCTGGCATAACCCTTTCACCTCATGTCATGCTATATATATCTCCTGAAGGGAAGTGTCTCACTCTTCCTATAGGAAAGATATCTTTTCTATTTCTCCTCCATTTCCACCCCATATCCTCTAGGTGCTACATCCTCTTCATCTACTAGATCCTCTTGTTGGTGCTCAATTTAATCTCACCCTGTTTGGATTTAATCTTTCCCTGTTTGCTCAAAATTTCTCAAATTACATGGTTGGAAGTATTTTATTTCTCCCCATATGGATGCATGAAAAATTTCTCCCTCATTTGGATGTCGTTGTCAGTCCTTTCTTTGCATCATGGATCACATTGGGTCTTGGTATTATTTACAGTCTTCTCTCCATGGGGATTTTTTTTTTGTTTGGAATATTCCACGATTGTGTCTCCTCTGTAAATCCTATCCCAAAATCCGTGGATACGTGGTTGTCTTTAATTATATGCAGCATGGGGGGTCTATTTTGTGAACTTGTCACTTTTTTTACATTTGTAAAACTGCCAAATTGGCCCTGTGGCTCCGATAATTTCTAATTGGCTATTCAATAATATGAAGTGGTGAAGAAAACTTCTTACTTTGACCCTGAAGATGTACACGTGTCATAAGACAAGCAGTTGTGGGAAGGAGGACCCTTTTGGAATTTTGAGACATTATGATGAAAGGAGTAAAAGTGTAAAAGGAATTCCTAGAGCTCGCAAATGGACACGTGGCCACCTGTTTAAGTTAAAAGTGGGGTGGCGGGTCACTGGAGGACTTTGGAACTTTTAGCCTTGTTTTGAAAAAAAGGAGTAAGGTATAAAAGTGAAGTGCGACCCCACAAGTTCCCAAGTAAAGATACATGTTGAACCAACATCAAACATGGATGTGTAACTTTCTTAGAGCCTATACACGTGGAGGGCCCACACTCATTTGAGGATTTGCCTCTGGGTCTTACCTTTAGAGTTTTTCCATGTAGACATCTGGAGGCTTCCGCTGGCTCCTCTTCATACTGAGACTTCTCAATGGCCAAAGTGACTTTCTTGGGCCCAGGACACGTGGAGGGCCTGTGCTTGTTTGGGGACCTACCCTTAAATTTTACTTTTGAAAGAGTGCCGAAGAGACACATGGAGGTTTCTGTAGATCTTCCCATACTTAGAATTTTCAAGAGTCTAATGCAACTTTCTCAGACCCTAGGCACGTGGCACCTTCCGCTGGCCGTTGGTTCTTAAAATTTTTCGACGGTCGAGGAAAATTTCTTGGGCCTAGGGCAAGTGGAGAGCCTACGCTCATTTAAGGTCCTATCTCTAGAATTCATCTTTGAAGGTGCGCCAAACAAACACGTGGAAGTTTCTGTTGGAACTTCCCATGCTCGGACATTTCAGTGACCGGTGTAACTCTCTTGAGTTCTGAACACGTGGAGGGCCCATGCTCATTTGGTAACCTTCCTCTAGACTTCACCTTTACAGTTGCACCAAGGAGACACATGGAGGCTTCCACTGACTCCTCTTTATATTGAGAATTTTCAATGGTTGAGGCAACTTTCTTGGGCGTAGGACACGTGGAGGGTTCATTCTTTTTTGAGGTCCCATCTCTGGAATTCACCTTTATAGTTGTTCCAAGAAGACACATGGAGGTTTTTGATGGATCCTCTTTATACTTGGTTGACTAGGAATCATAGCGCAAATAAAACAAGGGGAATCCCAAAAAAACCATAGTCAGAGGACGAGAGACCATATTATTGAGCGAAGTGCATTTGGAATTATTAAGGAGCTAATTTTGTGAACCTGAGAAGGAATGAACTGAAGGTATTTGATTTTTGTGATATAATCCATGTGAGGACACTCATTTCTAAGAGGCACGAATGCAGGTATATATTCCTCAAGGTGTATTCTCGAAGGTGAAAAGGATTTCTTGTCAGATCAATCCATATGGATCCACTTGAGAATTATTAAAAATGAGATTTCTCACATAAAAAAATAAAATAATGATTAAAAAGAATGTCAAAAGTTATAATATGGCATCCCAGTCATAGTTGAGGGACTGAGAAATGTGATCAGTTCATGATTTATCCACTTGGAAATAGAAAGTAAGATATTTTCAAGGGAATAAACACGATTAAATTATATGTTGTAAAGAGGAATATTTTCTTAAAGATTTAGAATTTTGGGAGGAAAATTTAGGATGAGTGAGAGAGTGAAATTGTATAAATGCGATGATAATACTCTTGCAAAAGGGTGGAAGGGGGTTAAAAAAATTTAGAAAGTTTGAGAGAAACCATTTTCCTAAGAGACCTTCTGAGAAACCTTTTTATTTTCCTATGTTTTAGATTTAATCATGTCAAGATGGTTGCAGGTGTACAACCATTGACAATCTCTGAGATTGTTAAAGAAAATATCCCCTGCTGATGAATCTAATGAACCTTGAAATGAATTTGTGTTGATCATGAGAACAATTGTGTTTTCTCTTATTTCAGAATGTTTTCAAATAGTTTTTCTTGTTCTTGTTGAAATTCCTCTGAATCACACAAGATCTTATCCCTGTGGTAGTATTCTACATTTGAAATTTCATTGTGAGAAGAGATTTCATCTTGTAATGAAATAAACAATTTAAAATCACTTTACTTTCACTAGGTTGACAAAGATTATTTATAATTCTATGAGTGTATCTTAGGCATGACAAATCAAGGAATTTCAACATTTAATTGGGTATTTAGCATGAGCCTTTATGTTGAATTCTTGAGGAGTGTATGAAACTGTGCATCTTTGGGCCTCCATTGATACACACCTTCTAGTTGAAGGAATATTTTGGCTATTTTGAAGCATGTTGTCTATGAGTTTTCCAATATTTGTAAAGGTTCTCAAAGATTTGGTATAATAAAATTTATCTTTCTTAACTTCCCACCAAAAAATTCTCAAATGATAAATCGTACATGAACTACCCCTGTTTGTACTGTGTATCCACAAAGATTTAACAAATTTCACTACCAAAATATGCAGAGAAAATCAGGTTTCAATTATTGTCTTTAGTAACCTGAACCTTGTCCAAGAAACATCTCCACTCTCTAGTGTGAAAAATTATGAGAGTTAGATTGTATTGTATTGATCATATTTTCTCAAGGTTTTCATGAAAATTGTGTAAAGAAGGATCTCTTGATATCCTTCACCAACATGGGTTACAGAGCGGGTCCTCTCACCTTGGTTGAAGGCATAACCCAAAGTAGTGAGGGTAGATCAAACCCTTAGTGAGGTTCTATCTATTTATGTAACATGTGAGTGATAAACAGTCAGCTAAATCTCCTCCCCGGATATAAAACGACTCATATTGTGATTTGTCTATCTCTAAGGATCCTACTAGTTTCATGATGCTGCTCAACCCTTGTAGGAGAATCAATTTGGATACCAACAAATCCTCCTTATCCTATCCTAACTCAAATATCTACTCCACCACCTAGGCTGCCCACACCTCAGTCACACACTCTTAAAATCCAATCCCTACTGCTATGTCATGATCACTATCCAAGGGTTATCTAGCCTCCTTTAGAGGATCTTCAATTACTAGATTAGGAAGGTCCCTCTCTGCCTCATCCCATTTATATCTAATCAAATCTCTCAACATAGTCTGAACCACACCAAACTTTCACATAACTTGTGGAAATTGTACCACCTCCACCATGTCTGGTCTCCTCCCCTATACCAATCTAATCCATTTCATCCCATATAGCTGAATATATACTCTAGGACATGTAGGAAACTTGCAATATGACCACCATCTGATATGATCCACGTCTAACTTACCCAATTGATTAGTAAGCCAATCCTCCCCCCCATCTCTCTCCTATCTTCATGAGCTTGACCAATTTACCATCTCAAAAATCTAACTGCTAGATCAATTTGGTCTCTTGTCACCCATGGAAGCTTGGTGACCTAATAAAAATAATATGCTAATAATACCAGTAGTGTAATAGGAACCCAACATCTAATCCCAACCTCCTCTTAGTCACATACATTCATAGCTCATGATAAACTTGCGCTAACAAGACATGCTCAATGGTAAATACTATCTTGTGATCAACAATATCTGCAAGTACCCCTTCTAGTGTCCATAGAAATATTACTCCAGTGAAATTTGGGTGTGCATAGCATGAAATGGCCATCATAATCACATAGATCAATCTACTCCTCATTGTCCCTGGCTCATACCAAGCCTCTATGTGGAAAATCCTCTGATGTGAATGTAATATGTAGGGCATCGGTTCTAAATAGTCATGTCAGTAGAACCATCGTCCTCTCATATGTAATCAACTCTATCAACTCTACTAGTATTGAAAACCTCAAAATTTAGTACACATCCTCCAATGTGACCATCATATCTCCATTCCTGAACCAAAATGTGCTATTTCCCATGTCTCATCTCTCAATTAAAGCAATCATAAATCCGTCATCTTGTGGTATCTTATGATAGTGTCAGAATCCACTTAACCCCACTATGGCTAAGTGATCTCACCCATAATTAGAAACATCACCCCTAACCCCATCATACAGTTTTGGGACACTGTCTTAGAGATATAATGTGCCTCTTTCTTTCCAAACCTTTCAAAAAAACCATCATTAGCATCCCCACACAAGCTAATCCTCATCAAATATTACAAAAAATCAACTATCTCCAATCCTAGCCCAGTCGATGCCGACCTAGCTTGAGTTAATTTTGTCTAGCCTCGGGTCACTACTTTTGGGCCTCATTCGATGATAACTATGTCCAGTCACTGAAGACCTCCCTTGATGCCAACCATAAACTCTAAAAAATGTAAAAAAATAATAAAAATAGTTAAATTAATTAAAAAATAAGCTTAAAAAGTAATAAAAACAATTAAATAAATTAAAAACTAAGCTAAGGATTAGGAACTTACTATGCTCTAAGTCCTCTGGTGCTTCCTCGTTGCTCCACTGACCTCCATCTCACTCAAATTCTCAACTCTCTTTTTTTCTCAGAGCTCTCGATTGTCAAATCATGCCTTGAAAATGAGCTCTGTCGGTTGCTTCCATTGCTTATATAGCCCACCGATCCTGGTTGTCATCGACTTACCCTAGTCATCATTGACCTAACCTTAGTCATTGCTAACCGAGTCTAGTCATTGTTGACCCATACCTAAATGTTTTCGCTTTGTCCTATTTCCCCTAATCTCTCTTCCAAATTATCTTTTCTTCAACTTTTGAATTGTGCGTTGTTTATAACACACTTTTGCTCAATCTCACCATTGTATCCAACCACTTGCTTTATGACCATATTTGTGTCCCTCTTGGGGACCATATTTCATTTCTAAGTACTTTGTGATCATTCCTTATTTTCATCCCACTTGGACACATATTGACTGATTCCCCTTATATTATCTGTATTTTTCCATGACCTATGTCTCGACCATCTTCACATTTATTTGCACATATTTGATGTCTTCCTTCAACCCATCAGTCTCATGGCTTGTACATCAGTTTGAAAGGATTCCCATTAGAATCCCTCCATATCAAATTGGTTTTTGCTAACTCATAATTCCACAGGACATTGAGGTTGTACTTTGTTCCCTACTAAAGTAATTCAAAAATCTTTTCTATATTTTTTTTTTTACCTTTCTCCACTTGGTGCATATTAGTTTCTCATCTCCTCTCTTTTTATCATAATTTCCACCCTATTATCTCTTCTCTTTTAACCTATATCTTTCAAATTTGTGATTGATTCTTCTTTGTATCGTTGATCCCTAATTGTAGGGGGAACACCTCAACCATCATTATCCTCCATCCCTTCTCATTTTTGTCTTATGGATTTCCCAATACAAACCACTGGACAAAAAGGGGAAAGTGTGGACACCAATTTTTTGTATCCCTTATCCCTCATCCCTTTTTTTCTCCCCATCATCATAAGTTTATACATATATACCTATCTTCCCATTAAAATCCCCCTTTCTCTCCTAAATTAAATGTATCGATTTAATCATTATTCTCCATCCTCAATCCCATCTTAATTCTATCATTAATTTATCTTATCTAAACATCCAAAATCACCATTAATTAGTCATAAACCTTCATCTAATTCATTTATCCTCCCTAGGACCTCATTTGATAATTTTGCATCCCCTTCCCCTTTATTTAATGTTTTCCACCCTTTACCTCCCCTTTTATCCTTCTTAGGAAATCCTAGCTTGTACTTATCACCCCAAACCCTAATCTTCCCTCTTTAGGCCCATTTTTCCTCAAGTTGGGCATCATTCCACCTCCAAAATCAATGGTCATCCATAGTTAATGGTGACCCATCTGTGTTTCTGTCGACCTTATAAGTACGCTCATACCCCTCATTTTCTGGGGATTCAACTTTGGAGACTTCGAGATTTCTTATGATCTTTCCTTTTTTCCTTTCTCTTCCTTGCAGCTTCTATAACCATGTTAGAGCTACCTTTGATATGTTTTGCTTCACTCTTTGAGATTTGGAGTCATTTTTCTCTCTTGCATGCTTAGATCCACCATTTATATTTCATCACCTTTTCTTATCATCTCTTTTATAGGTTCAATAGTCATCCTAGAGTCCTACCTCTATTATTTCATTCTCACCCATATTTTCCATC
This sequence comes from Taxus chinensis, assembly GCA_019776745.2. Lineage (NCBI taxonomy): Eukaryota > Viridiplantae > Streptophyta > Pinopsida > Cupressales > Taxaceae > Taxus > Taxus chinensis. Next base: position 227,634,662 of record CM034154.1, read on the forward strand.
AATCCCTAAATAACTCCCAGTCTAATAGGAATTAATCCATAATGAATGAAAGAGTGGAAGATAAAATTTACAGAGCACACGAATTGGTCAATATCAACAACATGATTTATTAATTAGAAACATTACAATATATAAAAAATGGTTGAATAACCATTTGGTCTAAAATATTTAGTTTTTCAACAAACTAATATACTCCTACAACTTCTCCTCTCAATATTGCTATGGGATTTGAATTAAAAAATCACTATTATTAATAAACCTAAATAATATAATCATTTTAGGACTAATTCCTAACATCCCTCCTAGTTTTAACATGGGGTGAGAAACTCGAATGCCAGTTTCAACTGATAATGCATTCAATTACAAACATGTGATTTTATTTTACATTAAAAACCCATATTATTGAAAGTTGTCTTTCAAGAATTATTTGATGACTTGTGACCTAAGGACTATGACATACATACACAACTAACTATTGACATCCACAAATGACGACACATGACATATAAATAACATTCTTGACTTTGACGACCAAAAGAGATCAATGACTTTGACACTTTTGACATAAAAAATCCTCGTCACATAATGACTTAGCTTTTAACTCTCAATTCATTTTTTATTTTGACAATAGACCCTAAATGACAACTAAGAAATATTAACACCTATTAACTAGAAATTAATTAGAATAATACTTTCTAATAACCATAAAATAAAATACCACAGACAAATACTTAACGACTAAAAGACTCAAAATAAAATATATCAACTTAAACTCCAATATAATTATAGAACGCAATTTTAAAATCTTAAAGGGATCTTATAATAAAAAAAGTAACCTAATAACGTAAACGTAAAACTAAACAATAATCCCAAAACAAACAAAAAATACCTAAAAGGATAACAATGAACGAAAAAAAATGATCTCTCCCCATCGTATTGAAGAGAGGAAACCACCGAGTGATGTAGGAGACATAAGAAAGCCAATGGAGAAGAAAAATTTAGTTATATTACTAGTTATTTTATCTTCTACCAAAATGACTGAGGATTATTTGAAACAAAATCCACCCAAGTTGGGTGTGGAAACACCATTTATTAGATTTTTTTGGAACAGGTAGGAATGTGAAAGGAAAGGGAACAAATATTTAGTTGAATAGGCCATGAATTCTGTGGGAAGTGTGGTGGCAGGGTCAAGTTGGGGGATTCAACCTTCGGAGTATCCTTGGTGAATAAAATCCATGGTCTAAGTAACTAAGCTGAGGGACATCAAGGTACCAATAGAGATGTAGACAAGATGCTACTTCCACTTTAAATGTTCTCATATATAAATAGGGGAGCTCGTAGAACCACGAAAATAGTTTGCAGTCTTTGAGAAATGAATAAAGGTAATCAACGACAGGGGTCAAGCTTCAAAATCTTTCCAAACACCATAAATATCTTGGTTATAATGTAAATTAGGAAAAAATGAAATATATACAGAATATATATATATATATATATATATATATATATCCTTTTTTAGATATGTAGAAAATAGCTCCAAACAAAAAAAACCAGAAGCTAATATATATGATATATACTTATAATTTTCTAACTTTTGAAATGAAAACAGAGAATAGAGTGGGTGTTCAGATTGTGAATAGGATGAAAAATTGGAAATGAGAGATAAATAATGTAGGTGAGTGGTGACTGACAACAATTTTTCATGTGGTATGCACTGAAAAATTCTTGTCAATGTGAAAGCAAGGGTGAATGGACAGGAAAGAGTTCTTGTGCATGGTCTATACTACAACATAAGTCAATAATATATTTTGATTCAAAAAAAATGAATGTAAAGTAGAGATGTATGTCCATATCAACCTGCTCTGATACCACTGTCTTAGGATTTAGTATTTACTATGGTAATTATTCATGGTAGATAGTTATTGGATATGTAGTAAGTGACTTGTAATAACAAATCATGTACATATTTTGTGGGTATATAAATTACTATTAAAACCTTATATTTGTATTTACATATTGTTATGCAGTTTTAAAAAAACCTACATATATGGTTTATTTTTTTTATTTGTTTCCTAAATATTAGGAACAACCTCACCTAGAAAATTTCCCTTTGTAATATTCATGTTCAAGGAATTAGCAAGATTTGATCTTCTAGATTTAGTATCAGAGTAGGTGAATCCACTGACACAAATCAGAGAGTGGATATACGGTCATATAATGGAAGAATAATCTCTTACCAGGGCATCTTGAAATTTGTAGGTTTCCTAGGTTGATGGTTATAAAATAATAGAGCTCTCCTGTCTTAGGAGTGGTGATTCTGAGAGGACATACTGTTATAACTAAGGATTTGAAAATTAATTACAGGAGACTTATTCTATGTGTGTTTCTATCCTCATGTATATGTGCATACATATGTTTTGAATTTACATTGATTTGTGACATGTTGACAAAGTGTAATCAGGAATTTTGGAAATTTGGTTCTTGACATCTTTATCATAGTAAAAATCAAGGATGTTCTTCCAGAGGTGCATTATAGCATATAAGCATCATTTTTCATGGTTTGCATGTGAGTATTGATTCACACACGACATTCTATTAATCTTTGTATTTTCATGAGATTAGTCTCCATTAGATTTTTTTTTCAAGATAATGGTGTACTTACACATGTAGTTAATGCATTCACATCTAGTATGTGATCTTCATAAGTGAATCCCCTTCTATATTAAAATCTCATAGATCTACATTTTTGTCTTTGCACAACCTGATCACCTTAAACTTGAACTACAAATCAGCATGCATGTCAACTTGGAGGAAGGAAAGTGAATACAAAACACCATATATTATCTCTATGATTTGAGGAAAATATATGTGTGCAATAGATTAAATAGAAATAGATTAATGATGATGGCACTAAGTTTCAAATGTTAGCATACATCTCCAAGAAGTCATCTGATTTAGATACTCAAAAAGGTAAATGTTAAAGAGTAGGAAACATACCATATTTCATCATTTTTCATTTAGCCTCTGTACACGTATTTTCCCAAATCTCTTCTTATGGGAAAGATATTTACCAATTCCATATTTCCATCACATCGAATCACAATAAATCTATCTTCCATCGAATGACATGTGCACATAGATCTCTCATTTCTAGCTGTAATGAATCATATTTGTTAGATTGTCTTAGGTATGTGATTAGAATTCAATCATATATGTTGCATATTTTCCTTTATTTTAGTTGGTTTGATATTCTATCTTCATTTTTCATTACTTGTGTAGTCAAATCCATCAACTATATCATAAATGTCTCCAACTTGGTATATGTCAATGGTCGGTTATATATTAAAAGTATTACTTTTTATAATGTCATCTAAATAAGTTATTACATGAGGTCTATAGTATTCATGTTAGGTTATAAAGTCAATGTCATTTTCATCTTTTTAGGGTCATTGTTCCTTGTTTAGGATAAGTGTCAAAAGTATTCTATTTTTTGTAATTTTGTTAAAATTATTTTTTTAGTCTTAAAGTGTCATTATTTTGTAACAATAAAATTTGTTGTCAAAGAGTTAAAAAATTGAGTCATTTTAATATTCTGAAAAATTAAAAAAATTTGCCTCACTGACGCATTTTTGGTGTTACCTAACATTTGGAAATAAATTATTTCACATTGCGGGGGGGGGGGGGGGTAAGTTATACAAATAAATCCAATGTGGAAACTGTTGGGATTCATATGTAAATCAAGCAAAGCTAGAAGTATGACGATGGAGGACAAATGCATCAAAGGATAGAGGATAACCAAATACCTCTTTTCATTTGCCAATGATGGGGCCACTTCACTAATTTTTTGATAGTGTGTGCTTTTTATTTAGAGTGGTTTGCCTTATTTTAGCATGCATTGTGTTTGATTTCAGCATTTCAGTTTGGTGTGAAAATAAGAACATGTGGTATTTTACTGCTCATTTATGTATGTGAGTATTCCTACATAACTCCCCAATGTAATAACATAGTGAAGAATAGATAACATAGTGAAATGCAACATCATGATACTTGAAGAGTTTGAACAGTCAGATGTGTTCCTGTTCATACCAAGGTTTATGGTTAGCCTTTGGAAAACTATTTAAGGCTATTCATATGTGTTCCTCCTTGAGTTCCCAAACTATTAGGTTAGATATGTTCCCTAGAGTGAATGGTTGATAAGCAGATGATTCCTGAGCATGTTCCCATCCTCGTCAGTCAGATGTGTTCCCGATAGTGCATAGTTAATAAGAAGTTGATTTGTTCTTTCTTCTACCTTCAGTTCAAGTGTGTGCCAATATCTTGAGTGAGGTGACAAGTTGAAAAGTAAGTGAGAATGTTTTTCTACCATGTAAACACTAAGGGGGGAATGTTAGGATTTAATATTTACTATGGTAATTATTCATGGTAGATAGTTATTGGATAATTAGTAAGTGATTTGTAATAACAAATCACTTACATATTTTGTGGGTATATAAGTTGTTATTAACAACTTATATTTGTATTTATATATTTTTACATAGGTTTAAAAAAACTACATATATGGTTTATTGATGTGATTTATTTTCTAAATATTAGGAACAACCTCACCTATAAATTTGGCATGTGTAATGTTCCCATTCAATGAATGAAGAGTTGATATGTTATTTTCTATTGTGTAAAACTAGTGTGTCTTCTAGGCACTAATAGAAATTAATACAGAATGTATGAAAGAGTCGAAGCTAAAATTTGTAGAGTAGACAAATTGGTCAATCTCAACAACATGATTTATTAATCAGAAAACATTACAATATATAAAAAAATGGTTGAATAACAATTTAGTCTAAAATAGTTAGACGTTCAAACAACTAACTATTAACAACTAATATACTCCTATAATTTCTCCTCTCAATATTGCTAGGTGATATGTATTAAAAAATACTATTATTAATAAACCTAAATAACATAATCATGTGGCCTAATTCCTAACACATTCGTTATCGACCTTGTCTGGTCACCGTCAACCCGGATCTCATTTGTTGGCTTTTTTTCATTCATCTTTCTATTCACCCCTTTTCTAATCCCACTACCTTTGAAATCCCCCAATATTTCCATTCTACACACCTACAACTCTAGATTCAAAATTTATCATGTTAAGTCATCTGTGATTAGGACCACTCGTCATCAACCCTGTCGAGAAATTTTCATCTTTCATTAATTTTCTTACATCCTTTTTGTCCTTATCAGATCCAATCTTCTCACAACAATTCAACATCATCTCCCATTCAGATTAGTTCTAGATCAGTCTTCAAGAGGCCTATGAGGTCAGCTTTTCCACATTTCCTTATTACACTATGCCACTTTTCGTCGACTGTGATATGTAGCCTTGGGTCGCCATCGACCCATCCAAGTTTGATTTACTTAGATCAAATATGATTTTTTCTACTCTATCTAGCCCATTTTAGGTTTTTTCTTTAGTTTAGTTATTTGCTACATCCAATTTATCAATCATTTATCTATACCTTTTATTAAAAAGTGGTTTGACATCCATCCTAGAAAATTTCTCTTCTTGGGACCGACATTATCGGGAAACCCACCCATCTATCTACTAATCCTTTTTTGTTGATGTTTTCTTTGTTGTGTAGGTTACAAAGATTTTTTAGGATGATCTCTCTTTTGCACCTATATTCATCGTAATCCCATCTAGAGGTACCTTAAACCCTCTAATTTTTGAGTTATTTATTTTATTTATTACTATTTCACTAATCTGAAACAAGAACAAGAAAATTTGTTCAGAAAACAACTATTGAAAGGAATGGAATACCGACCTCTAAGATCTAATGTTTCTTATTTTAAATATAGTTTTGGAATATAAAATCATAGTAATAGAACATAATGGTCGCTAAACATTTTCTTATATGTTAGCTAAAAAGAAAAATCAACAAGCTATTAAATAAAAATGGGAAGAATAAATAATTATTTTGGTTAGATTAACAACACGGTTCTATTGTCTCTTACTCTAAATATTTGGTTAGATTAATATCAATCCTCTCAAATATTCATTACGTTGCATTAAAGAAAATAAATGAACTTATAGCTTAGCAGATGCTAGGCTTGGAATATCATGTCAAAATATCTACTCATAATATTAGAGCTTTGTGGTTTCTAAGCATTTTCTTTTATGCAAGATGAAAAGAAATAATTGTATAATAGACATTTGGTAGTGTATATGATTATTTTTCTTCAACACATTAATGTAATATATTTTGAGATTAGTGATCATTAGGCATTTCCTCAACAAGATATCAAATACACATGGGAAGATTTAACAATTGTTTTGGTTCGATTAATGATAAGGCTCTATAGTCTCTTGCTCTAAATATTTGGTGAGATTTACAAATTGTTAGAAATGAAACTCATCCCAAAGTGTTCAGGATAATATTCAAGTATTGAAAGGATCAACCTTATTTCTAAGTATTAAACAAATTATGCTTCTGACATACAAATAATTTACATAAAACTTATTTTCATCACTTTCTTTTAATCAATGTATTAATTACCCCAACGTTCGTTAATATCAAATTTCATTATGTTGAATCAAATAAGAGTAATTAGATTAGAACTTAACAACCACTATGGTTAGAATATCCTATTGAAATATCTAATCATAGTAATGGAGATTATCAGTAGCTAAATGTTGTCTTTTATACAATCTGAAAAGAAATATGTGCATAATAGACATTTATTAGTATACAATATTATATACCTAAAACAAATCAATGTAATATATTTAGAGGTTAGTAGTTAGTAAGAAATACCTCAACAAGATATCAAATACAAATCAGAAGGATTAACATTTTTTTTTGACTAGATTAATAACAAGGCTCTACTATCTCTTACTCTTAATATTGGGTTAGATTAACAACAAGGATTTAATGCCTCTTACTCTAAATATTTGGTTATATTAACAAATAATTACTAATGGAACTTATCCCAAATTTTTTAAGAAAATTTTCAAGTCATGAAAGGATCAAATTTCACTTGCACGTATTGTGTGCATGGTTTTGTTTAACTAAGTTAAGAAAATTAGAACTAACACCTAGTAGTCCTAATGACAAAGTTAAATCAAAATATAAACACCATCATGTTAAGATCTAAGCAAGATTAAATAAAAACATTATTGCATCATAAATTTGAAATGGAAATCAAACTAACATGTTAATTATTAAAACCTCTACTCTTTAGATCACCAAAACAACTAAATTGAACATAGGTAGATTCATGGCAATCAAAGTTGATTGTTTGATTTTAAAGGATTAGGAATGGAAGCTCATCAAAGCATGGCTACAAGACCACTTTGATTATTTCCATATGACCCAAAATCTTAAATGGATGAAATGCAAGAATGAGGCTTATCTCTTCTAATGGTGAAATGCTTAAGGATGAAAAAAGACTTATAGTGTATGTACTATATGCTTTCTTTTGTTTCTCAAGAATTAGGTGCAAGTGTAAAGGTAGGAGGAGGGCTCTTTATATAGCCCAATGGATAGAGGAATCTCTACATCCATTTGTATGTGGGATAATAGAGATGTTGAGCTAGTTTTGGATAAGGGGGTTTAGAAAGGGTTGAGTTAACTTTAGGAGAGTTTAGCTTGTCCTTTAGTGACTCATGTGGATAAAGGGGGTTTATTAATTAACCAAAGTGATTAATTAATAAATGTGCAAGCTTATAAAAGCTTTTTTGAGGAATATTACCATGATTTAGACTATAGAAGGGGATTAAATCAACTAAATAATGATTTATTTGTTTAATGAAAGGGGAAGCTAATTAATTAATAATTAATTAATTAAGATAGAAGGAAGGATTAATTAATGTAAGGTTGTTAATTAGGGTATTTTTTGAATAGAAGACTTAATTAATTACTTATTGTAATTAATTAACGATGATAGAAGAGAAGATGAGCATTATTGATGATATGTCATCAATTTGTGGGAAAGGGGATAATTAGCACAATTTAAGTATTTAAATTGTTCAGGATAAAATATAGGTGTCTACATTTTCCCCTCTTTGGGGTGGCGTAAATGACATCACTTCAAAAATAGTAGATGAATAAATTTTTGAAGGGGTAGAAGAAAAATTAGTAGAAGTGAGAGATTCCCCTCGAGTGTCGATGGGGTGATGAAGGAAGATGATCGACAATAAAAAAAGGTAAGAAATGGATAGAAGAAAGGAAAGGAGTAGGAGAGAGGAACTAGCTTTCATCCTTTGAATTGAAACAACAATATTGTCATCATATTGCCAAAGATCTACATCATCGGTCCTTATTAAAAATATAAGCATATGAAAAAAGTAGAATGACATGAAAAGCCATACTACGAACAATTGTCCATTGCTGAAAACACCAACTCCACGCAACATACAAAATGCAATGCAATATGAGAAGGAAACAAGCTCATTTAATAGGGAAAAAAATATGAACACACAGATGCAACCCAACAATGGTCAAGATGGTTGTACAAATGTTTTTTTGTCAAGATGAAGAGTTCCACATGTTCATGATTGAAAACAAGGGTTAAAAATGATGCCCCGAGAAAGGATACATGCAAGGGGAAATGATAATGGACACTGGGTCCAAGGAGAAAGCTTTTCGCACAAGGAAACAACACCAGGAAATGAGATGTGCCCCAGAGTACAGATGAAGCAAGCAACTATATTTGTGAATGGTTGTGAATCCGACGATCCAAAAGTCATGTTAATCAGTGAAGATGTGAAACATACTAGTAGGATATGGAAAGAATACCATGCACAAAACACAAGTTTCAGCCGCAATAAGTGGGTTACCTATTTTTGCAGGTTTTCTAATTTTTCAGATTTTGTGGATAATTTTGTCTTCTTTTTGGATTTTGAAATGAAATATATATATATATATATATATATATATATATATATATATATATATGTTTTTGTGTTGTCTAAAATGTGGTGGATAGTGGATGCTTAGAAGAAAGTAGAAGAATCAGAATGACGTGCCTAGATGTAAAAGAAAATGCCCCAGGGGAAATAAAGAAAGAAAAGGTGACAAATAATGTCCCCGTACAACGGAAAAATTAATAAAATAATTATTTAGTAAAAATAATTATTCGATAGAGTGTGGATAAGAAGAAAAATCACCTAGGAGCAATAAAAATTGTCCTATTGAGAAGAAAAGGGGTACTAGATGACAAAAAAATGCCCCAACACGATGAAAAATGAAAGAAAAATAATTATTTAATTAAAATAATTATTTGACGGAAAAAGGAAGAGAAAAAAATGGTCAAAACAAGCCTCCAGGCATCACGAACGGTGAACAATGGCTTGATATACCCCACCTGAGGGAGGGTAAATCATTGCAACCAATTCATTTGTTACCGACCGCTACCAAGTTTTTACCATGAGACTCTAACAACAATGAGGAAGATGGTGAGAGCACAAGACCACTTGAGACAAGTAGACGCAGTTTGGGGGTATGACCGGCATGTGGATGATGGTTTCTTTGTGAGTAGCCTAACCCTATTTATTAATTTTGTAATTAATGCCCATAATTAATGCTGAAGTGCAGGCACCATTAGGGTAGTGTATGCATGCATGCACACAGGTGCACCTAATGGTACATCATGCACCCGAGCATATACACCCACATGATAGCACACATAAGAGACATACATGTGCGCACGCGTATAGCATCACATGATAGCGCACACACATAGAGCACACATATGCGTGCATGCGTATGCACAAAAATAATGGTGTAAGCATTCATAGGCACAGGATGTGCACATGCATAGACACTCAAAAAAAAGGCGTAAAACATCCATAGGTGGATGCACGCATGTGAATGCACCAAAAGGAGAGCAAACACGCCATGGGGTGCACACATGCCCTAAAGGGCACACAAGCACATGGAGTAGATGAAGGAGAGATAGAAAAATGCCAAAAATGATGACACTTTAGAAGAAAATTAGGATTTTTGGGTTAACCCTAAAGAATGATAGGTAAGACTTAGAAGAAATGGTAGTAGCTGACAAATGGAATGATTTTGTTTTACAGAGACAGTTTCCCATGCTACAGACGCAAGATTGACACACTCGCATAGTGGAGCTAGAGGGGAGCATGCATCAATGACATCGGCACATGATAACAATATTATTGGAGGCGGTGGGCCTAGGACCCATTTATCATATGCCTTCCATCACAATGGACCATGGACTACTTGCCACGTTGAGTGAGTGGTGGCACAACAAGAGCCAGTGTTTTAGGCTCCTGACAGGAGAGATGATAGTTACCTTGGAGGATGTATGGTGGATCCTTCGTGTACCTATCGTAGGCTTGATGATTGAGTACATTAGTGACCTTGGGTGGATCAGGGCAGTGGTCAGTGACTTGTTTGACCGTGATGAGATACCCCATGATGGCATGATAGTGTCGTTGCATGAGTGTATAGCTGATCCAACATTACACTGAGGGCTGCTATATGTGATATCACTTATCAATGGGTTTCTACTCACTAATAAGATAGGGACATCCTTCCCTATGGTTCTGATGACATTGGTTCATAGGATTTTCAATGGTGAGTGCTATTTTTGGGGCCAGTGCATACTAGCACATCTATACTAGGACATGCACCTGATTACATACCACTATTAGAAGATGGTGGGGCCAACTTTTTACTACAGATTTGGTCTATCGGGTGTCCTGTTGGAGCATTACATGTTTGAGTCCTGGAGGAGCTAGCATACATGGCTTAGGTTTCTATAGGTGATGACAAACGGGGGCACCTAGGCACCTTGTATCATTATCAATAAGAGTTCGATGAGATGTTAGACAGAGACATTATATAAAGGCATTACAGGAACATACAAGTGGCTAGAGGATGGAGTAGAGCTTAGTTTTAGTGTGGTGGAGCAATTTCTTCTAGGTAGCCGCATTTACATCATAGAGTTATACAGAGTAGACCAATGTCAGTGATAACTAGGTAGGGCACAGGGGTTCCACATCTAGATTTTTGGTATGCCCGTTGAGATGCCAAGAGGCAGACTATGGGGCCATGCATATAGGTGGCTCGAGCCAGGGCTATTTTTTTATAGGTGGTACCACAGGCATGGGACCCAACCTAATAGATCAGAGACCCATGTACTATGGCCAACTACATGGATTGGTACGCAACTATTTTACCTTGATGTTTGACTATTCCAGACGAGGAATGGGCAGTAAGCACTCGGCCACCGCCAGATCTCCCTTACAACGGTGACGAGAGGGAGGATGTAGTAGCCTGTGACCTAGATGATCCATTTGATGGGCAACCACATGACGGGTAAGGTGCAACACAGGTGTAAGGGACAGAGGAAGTAGGGACCAATACATGCACATGCATAGGTTATCAGGCTTAGATTATGAGAACAGGGATATGCCTCTAGACCGGTACAAGGATAGATATAGGGACATGCACCTGTGGTGCGGGCCAGTGGTACACATAGCCACCTTATAATAGCAGACTGCAATAGGCTATAATAGAGAGAGACCAGGCCTAAGGTCAGACTTTGGCTATGATAGTAGAGTGGGATTAGGCTTAGAGCCTAGGTTGGCTAGGGAGGTGATGGTGCCATTCATTTCTAGTAGATGCGACAGATGAGAACACATATGGATCATGTGACAAGTCTATATCAGTAGACATAGGCTCAGCTATAACCTGTGATACTAGAGAGAGATAGGCTAAGAGCAGAGTGAGTCATGGGTGAGGCTGAGCTTTCCTGGGTATCAATAGAGATAACATCCTATCGATGCATAGATGGGACAACAATAACAACCTGGACTCACAAGGATCTAGCTACAACAGAGGGTAGAGCGTCCTATTACATATCATTATATTATGATGCCATTCTAGCTAAGTGGCAGGGCACCTTCTTATAGCCAGCAGTTGAGTAGAGAGATGAGGTCAAAGAGGCCTCAGGCTAGAGTGGAGCAGCCATAATGGCAGCCTGTAGGACCGAGTGGCACTCATGGTATGCCTCCACCATGGAACAGACCAGCCAGCCCATCCGAGAGCTCGAGTCACCCCTGATCCATATTGTACTGATACATGTGCCTTTTGATGAAGGCTATGAGCATATTGTGCTTGATGTATAACTTTCTCTATGTATAGAAGTTTTGACATATGCCTCTGATGAAGGCAGTTGCATTCTTTGATTGATGTATATCATCCTTTTTTTACTCCTCAGATGAAGGCATTTTTGATGTATAGTAGTGATGTATATCTATTTTTGATACAGATATACTACACACATGTATATAGAGATGGACACTTTTTGGACCTGATATATGTGTTATGAAATGATGGATGTTATTGTTGTTTTTATTACATTTGCATGCATATGTATCTGTATCTTGATGTTTGATGTATCATATGTGCTTTGATTTTTAGATGACAATATGTAGAGTATATCAAATGTATTTTCTCATGTGATGTGTTATATTTAGTGAACAAGATGACATGATGATATGGGTGTGGGGGGGGGATAGATTTTGATATTTGTGATCCCTCTTGCTCCCATTTGATGATACGATATGTGATGATTAGATTAACATGCATGTATGACGTATACTTAACTTTTTCTTTATATATGATGTATGGATGATGTTAGATGTGATGATATTGATGGAAACATGATGATGTGATAACAAAACGATGTACATGCAATAGGAAAACACAATCAAATGCTAACATGATTAACATAATGAACATAATGAACACAACAATGTAGTATGATTCACCAGCATGCAAAAACACACTTCCATATACACAAGCATGAATAAATCTAATCTAATCAAGAAAATATAAATCCTAACAACGTATGTCTAAGAAACAAACTATACAAATGTACCAACATGAAACAACTATACAAGAAACCAAACAAAGCAAGAAACAAGACAAAGGAAGTAAACTAAAGTGAATATTTTTGTAAGATTGTTTTGTGAACCAATTTTCTATTGTTTTGATTTTTGTGAAACAATTTTCTATTGTTTTGATTTTTCTGAAAAAAAATTCTATTGTTTAGAGGTCTTGTGAAATAATTTTCTATTATTTTGATTTTTTTTGAAATAATTTTCTATTGCTTAGAGTTTTGTGAAACAATTTTCTACTGTTTTGGTTTTTCTGAAACAATTTTCTATTGTTTAGAGTTTTGGGAAACAATTGTCTATTGTTTTGATTTTTCTAACACATGTGGAATGTTTTTGTGTTTTTATAATAGTTTTTCTGGGGCTATGCACAAGGTAACCAGAGAAAACATGGATGCCCCCAGTGGTTAGATGAGGAATATACAAGGGCATGTGCCACATTCTTATAAATAGTAAGGTGAAGTCACATAAGTGCCCCCAACGTGGGATGGGGAATAGAACAAAGACCATCCCTTCACGGAACAATAATAGGAGAAAAATCCGGATCAAGGCTTGATAAGATTAGACTCATAGGGAACCTCAGATACATAAGTGGAACTAGCCCTAGGATAAGTAAAAGTACTCTCCAGGTGTGAGATGCTTGTGAAAAATGAATCCTCCCAAGGCACTGGAAACCAATTTTCACTTATGGACTGATCCAAAGTGCCACAATTGTGTTCTTTCACTTATGGATGAATTTTTTCTCTTCTTTTTTTCTCTTATTTTAATTTTTTTTGTATTTTGATTAGTTTTACCCTATGTTTGGTTTTTTTTTTTGATTTTTGTGCGCCACGTCTAAGCATAAAACCTCTTAAGGTGCATGGCATTCATGGGCTCGCGGAGCTCATCACCATAGAGGTGGGACAAGTTTTGTATGCTCCTGTGCCATACTTGGCCATGATAACATATGGTCCTAACCAATGTGCTTCAAACTTGCCTTTCTCTCTCTCTCTCTCCACCCATGTGTTGAACTTATTTTCTTTCATGATAAAATCACCAACCTCAAACTAACAAGGAATGATTCTTTTGTTTTAATTGTGAGAAAATCTATTCTGATACACTTTAAGATGATTTAGGGCATGGATGTGCTTCTCATCCAGGAGTTCCAAATCTGCCAGTCTAGCCACTTGGTAATCCTCATCCTTTTCTAGATAATCCCTAAGAGAGATTCAGAGGGAAGGAAGCTTGATTTCTAACAGGATGATAGATTCCGTTCCAAATACCAGGGAATATGGTGTCACACCAGTAGGAGTGCGAATAGAGAGTCATGTAAGCCCAAAGAGATGGGTGTATTTACAAATGCCAATTACAACCTCTCTTACTTACCATCTTCTCCATGATTCTAACCAAAGTCTTATTAGTGGCCTCAGCCTATCCATTGCCTTGGGGGTAATACGATGTAGACCATTTTAATTTTATTTGAAACTGATGATAGAGATCCTTTACGGTTTTATTCTTGAATGATTTTCCATTATTCAGTAACAATGGCTGCAGGAATGCCATACAGAAAATAAGATGATTCATGATGAATTTTGAGATCTGAGCACCTAGTTACATAGGTCAAAGGGAAAACTTCCACCCATTTGGTAAAATATTCAGTAGATGTAATGATGTGGGTGTGGCCATCAGATGAAGTAGGGGTAAGCTTCCCTATTAAATCAAGTCCCCATTTAGAAAATGGCCATGGGGTGGTGATGGGTTGCAAGGGCTATGATGGAGCATGGATGAAATTTCCATACTTCTGGTAAAGTACACACTTCCTTACATAGTTGTAGTAGTCGGTTTCCATGGTAGGCCAATAGTAGCCCACTCTCACAATTTTTTTTGGCTAGAACCAGTCCGTTAGTATGGGCCCCTCATACCCCTTCATGCACCTCTTTAATCACTTGGACTGACTCTGTCATATCGAGACAACACAAAAAATTCCCAGCATAGCCACGACGATAGAGCGTACCTCCTAAAAGGGTATAACGAGCTATCTGGCAGATGAGGATTTGTTTTTTAGGACAGGATATGTTAGGAGGGAATGTGTTTTCTTTAAGGTAAGTGAAAATGGGCTCATACAATGGGGAATTGGGACCAACAACATCACAAGCCAGACAGGATTATGGCATGTCATACACAGGCTGGCGTAGATTTTCCACAAAGAATGGCATATCATTACTTTCTAGTGGAATGCAGAGCATAGAACCTATGGTTTCCATAGCGTCTGTAGATCTGTTTTGTGCTCTTGGAATCTATTCAAATGTGATGTGCACAAAATACTATTTTAAAGTTTCTACCAGCTTCTTGTAAGGGATGAGTTTCTCATCCTTAACTTTTTACTCATCATTGACTTGCTTGATGATTAACTGTGAGTCACCAACATTCTTAACATGATGAATTTCCCATTTGATGGTGATCTTCATCCCAATGATGAGTGCTTAATACTCTGTGATATTGTTCGTGCAAGGAAAACCAAGGCAAAAAGTTTGAGGTATGGGGTTACCAGAAGGAGTAATGAGGACCACACCTGCCCCTGAACCATGAAAATTAAAAGATCCATCAAAGTTTACTTACCACATGACAGATTCTTTAATGTATAGTAATGAAGCATCTAGAAGATCTAGATTTATAGGTTCAGTTATTTGTAAAGGTGCTTCTGCTAATTGATCAACAAATAATTGTCCCTTAACTAAATTTTGTTTCACAAATTCAATGTCAAATTACCTTAGCAAAATGATACAATTAGCCATTCTACCGGTAAGGGCGGGTTTAGACAGTAAGTATTTGAGCGGGTTAACTTTTGATATAAGCTTGGTTTTGGTATTTAATAGGTAATGGTGAAGTTTTTGGAAGGTAAAAACTACAACCAAAACAAGATTTTTTGATTTGGGGATAGTTGAGCTCATAAGAGATGAGAGTACGAATGAGGTAATGTATACTGCTTTTTTTTTGTGGCCAAGGTCGTACTGGGTGAGCAACGCACAAATAGAAAATTGAGTAGTAGAGATATAAAACAGGAGTGGCTCACTAGGAGTTAGAGGCATGAGGACATGCATGGATTGGCCAAGTATTTCTTAAGCAGGGTGAATGCCTATTGTTTCTTTGGTCCCCAGATAAAGTCAACATCCTTTTAAAGTAGGTGAGTGAATGAGTGAAACTTATCGACAAGCTGGGAGATGAAGCGGTGAAAAGCCTGTATTTTTCCTTGCAAACTGCACAGTTGCTTAATGTTTTTAGGAGGAGGAAAATTAGTAATAGCAGACAATTTTGTAGGTTCTACCTCAATCACCCTTCTTGATACAATGAAACCAAGCATTTTTCCTGATAGCATGCAAAACACACATTTCTTTGGGTTCAGACAGACCTTGTACTCTCGTAGGCATTCAAAGATATGCCATAAAATATCAGGGTGGTCTTCCCTCATCTTAGATTTCCCAAGGATATCATCTCAATAGTATTCCATAATATCATGGATCATATCAAGGAAAATTACCGTCATTTCCCTTTAATAGGTATCTCCTGTGTTTTTAAGACCAAACGAAATTCCCTGATAACAAAAGGTAACCCAAAGAGTTGTAAAAGTTGTCTTGTGTTGATCTTCATTGGATATCTTGATTTTATTGTAGCCTGAAAATCCATCCATAAGAGATAGCATTTCATATCTTGTAGTTGAATCAATAATCATATCAATATTTGGCAATGGAAAATCATCCTTAGGGCATGGCTTATTTATGTCTCTGAAATATGTACAGATTCTTATCCCAATAGGTTTCTTTTTTACAGGGATGATGTTTGATATCCATTCGGAGTAATCAATAGGTCAAATGAATCCTACCATGAGTAATCTTACTAACTCTTCTTTAACTAGGAGATCCACTCTCAGGTGCATCTTTCAAAGCTTTTTCCTGATGGGCTTGGTGTTTGCGTGTACAACTAAGTTGTGCATGACCAAAGTTGGATCCAAGTTAGGTATATCCTTATAGAACCATGTGAACACATCTATAAATTCCCATAACAACATGGTGAATTTTTTCTCTTATTGTGCTGAGAGCGAAGCTCCCAACTTGACTATTTTTGGGTCATCTTCTGTGCCAATGTTTACATCAATGGTCTCTTCTACCAGTAATTTTGAAAAATAATCCATATGTATAGGGTTGGGAGGAAGGTTGAGGTCATCATTCAAGAATGTCTCTACAATATTTTCATCCTTGGAGTGGTCACTTTTATTATCCTTTGATTTTTTTACTTGTTGGTCAGCCATTGCCTCAAAGAGGTTTTCACTATGCTACTTGTATTTTGACTTTTGTCGAGGCTTTTCATTGGAACTTTTGTCCTCACTTTTTCTTAAATTTTTGTAACCACAAAGCTTATCTTCCTCTCTGAAGTAGGTGCAGGTATCTAAGTTAATGTAAAAAACCTTTTTGTGATCTCCAATGGGGATTGTATCCCAAATGCCCATGAATTCAGTGATGGTTTCATTATTTTCAAAAAAATCTTGTGATATGTGATGTTGTTGGTCCCATTCAACAAGGAAAGGATAAACAAGGTCAAGCATAGGTTCTGTAGGGTTTATGGTGAAGACAATGATATTCATGAATAGGTTCATGGAGGCAAGATCCTCATATTGTCTACAATGGGAATCTGTATCGCTATCTAAATAGTCAGAGCTATCCTCACGCTCAGAGCAAGTATCATCTTGATCATTGAGATGTGCCCCATAAGGGTGAATTATGATGTCGTACCTTTCTATCTTAAAATGTGGGAGAGGAACTGGTTCTTGTTGTCCTTTCTCATTCCTTCCGCATCCTAGACCTTTTTAGCCCATGGAATACATCATTTGGCTAGATTTCTCATACTCAAGGATTTGGTAGCAAGTTGGTTGAGTATCTTCTGGGACCCAAGTCATAGGTGCATCTAATAATTTCTCTTCAGCCAACAATCCTCTACGTAAGAATGACCCAATAGTTTTCTCATCTCTAGGCCTCCTAAAATGATAGTTAGGTCGACCTCTAGTTTTAGGTAACAATGAGAGGTCTAAAACTAAAAGGGCTTGTTGCACATTATACTCTCCAAAACTGTATTCTAGAACCTTCATCTCCCATGAATCAAAATAGGAATTCTATGTAGAGGTACAACAGGCACAATAACTGAGGAAATTTGAATCTACTCGGGACTCCATGGCTTCAGATTGAAGAGAAACAACTATATCAGCAGAGGGACACGTATAGGCACCCTTACACGTAAAACTATTGAGAGCTCTATAGTGAGCGAAGGGCTCTAAAACTCCTTGTAGTATGATAGTGTGTCCCTCATGTTTCATTTTTATGCTTTGATGGAACATTGATGGCATGACTTGCATGGCATGAATCCATGGTTGGCCTAGAAGCATATTGTATGGGAGTTCCAAGTTTAGTACTTGAAAATTTTTGTGATGACAAGTAGGTCCGACTTCCATGGGTAATGTGATTGTTCCAACTGAATCTCTTTTTGAGTTTTCATAAGCAGTTATGGTAATGATATTTGACTCAAGGTATTCTTCGGTATGTCCTTGTTGCTTAACTAATTTCAATGTGCATATATTCAATCCTGATCCATTGTCCATAAGCACCCATTTTATCTTTCGGTGGGTAATGAATACCTCAATATACAAGGGGAGATTATGCATTGGATTTTCAATAGGGATCTCCCTATGATTAAAGGAAATGTGCTCAATTGGAACAATGTTTTCTACCACATCCTGAAGATGTGTAGGATCTACTTCTAGTGGCATTCCTGACCCTTGAAGAGTTTGATACAAAATGTCTTTATGTACATTCGATATTTTGAGAAGATCCAAGAATAACATCTTGGTAGATGTCTTCTCAAATTGTTCTAATAGGTTATAGCTACCATTTTGTGGGGTTAACAAAGAAGGTTTAGGAATCATGAGGTGGGCACGCCTTGTTACCGTAGCGTAATCCTTTCCCTTGATTCAAATGGTGTTCACATGGTCACTAGGAGAGTGAATACATCCAATGAGTGAATCGTAATGATTGTTATCTTTCTTGGTATATATATAATTCACTACTTTATAACTCTTGGATGACTCTCCTTGATTTAGCTTTGGCTCCTTTGACTTACCATGTTTAGGGAATGGCTCTTTATATATCCCCATATTTTCATTGGGCATCTGATTTTTTTCTGGGTTGTCCACTTCTATCTCCCCATTGTTGATGAGGTCTTGGATGTAGTTACAAATTCGTAGACAATTATATGTTTTGTGTCCCTTGATATGATGTAATTCACAATAGTCATGCTCTTTGTACCATGATTGTTTTGGAGCATTATCATTAAAGGGTTGTGTCGTAGGATATGTCACCATGTGAGCTACATCCAATTATTTCAATATGACTGAAAAAGACTCATTGAGAGGAGTGAACATTCTACGTTTACATGGTGGTTGAATAGGTCCTTTGGTCAGTTTAAAAGGTTGTCTGGTTTGAACCATTTGCACGTGTTTGGAATCTATGATCCCGTCTCCCACCATGTTCTTATTTTTGTTGAATATTTTCAGATTTTCCGTAGGTTTAATGCTTTGGTTATCTTTAGATTGTGACTTAAGCATTCCTTTGGTAGTAAGGGATTTCTCTATTTGAACGCCCTTTTCAATGACCTCCTCAAAACTATGAACACAATACATTTGAAGGTGGAAAGTGATGTCTGGATTGAGATTGGGCACAAATATACTTATGAGATGTTTTTCAAGGAATACGCAAGAGAAGCGACTAGCTATCCCTGTTATCCAAAATTCACCCCCCAGGGTAATTTTGATAACATGCATCAGAATATTCAAGTCCCAGGCAAATTGATTGTTTCAGAGCAAAAATCAGGTTTCTAGGGTCCCTTCAGGAAATTTTCTAACTCTCCTGTCCAGGTTGAAAAGAGCAAGCTCTAAGAAAACGTGAAAAAAAAGTTGCAGAAAGCAAGTAGGTTGATCCAGAAAAATTTGTGAAAATCGGCTAAGTCCTAGTCCTAAAAGCATTTGGGACAAGTGGGACAAAAAGGCGCGGATTGGCCGAAATGAGCACAGGCGGCCCCGGAAGCAATTGGGACATCTGGGAAAAAAGTACGCGGCGGGCGTAAAAAGCCGATATGGCGAAAACAGAGAAAAAATTGGCTAACTGCTGAGAGGGTCGCCTTTGAGACAAGCGGGACAAAAGGACGCGAACCGGCCGAACCAGACGAAATGAGTCAAGGCAGCTCGAAACAGTCTGGGATGTGTGGGCCAAAAGTACGCGAACCGTCCGGATTGGCCGAAATGAGAACTTTTGTCCCATAACAGTTGGGACAAAAGGGCACGAACCGGCCGAACCGGGTGAATTTGTCCCAGACGGTCCGAAAGCAAATGGGACATATGGGCTGCGAGTACGCGAACCGGCTGGTTCGGCCAAAATGGGAAATTTCAGCACTGTGCCAAATGGGCCAAAGGGAAGCGTGGGATGCAAAAAGCCGAAGCGGCCGAAGGCAGAGAAGAAAAGTCAACGTTTGACCCGTGGAACTTCAAACGGACATAACTTTTGACTCCAAGCTCTGATTTTCACAAAATTGGACTTTCTGGAATGAGCACGACGTCCTCTACACCACAAACACTAGATTTATTATTTTCAATGAGGGTAGATATATTTAAATAAAGGAAACATATTCGGCTCTAGTTAGTTAATGCTCATTCCCGTCAAATGACAGAAAACGCCTGCCAGGCCCAAAAGAGCTGCCCGCACTCAGAAGGCCATAACTTTTGCATTTCTCAACAAAATCGCATAAAATTGGTACCGTTGGAATTGTGGTTCCAAGCCTAATGCAAAAAAATGAATAAATTCCATATTTTATCAAAAATTGATTGAGTTTTTTAAGGAAACGTGGCCGGGTTCAGAACAGTGTTTTATTTGGTAGCTGGGAGTGCAATTAAGAGGCATGGTCATCATTCTTTCTTTGCTGTAGCACATGGGACAGTATGGGGATCCTTTTGAAAGTAATGGACAACCTTTTCACTCAATTTAATGCCTCTTACAGGTGTTGAAGGATAGATTTCGGGATTTCCATTTTCCCTTCTCTTCTCCTTCTCATTTTTTCTATAAATTGGAGTGTTGGGCTCATTGTAAAGGGAGAGATTTTGGGTAGCAAATCTCTGTCAAAATTGCTTTGTGAAGCCAATGTGTTGCAGGCCCTTGTAGTGGACTCCTTGCATGGTGATCCAGGCCCTTATCTTGTAATAGACTGAACTGTGCATACCAGGAAGCAATAAAATACAAAGTTTGTGGATGTATCTTCCCCTGCTGTGTTTTCTTGCATTCTTCTTGCCCCTTTGATCTTTCTATGAGAATATTGTGTCTATCTATTATGTTCTTTCAGGGATTCATTATCATTGTGTATGCTTGGAATATTATTGTGAATGCATTTTGCTAGATTATGGTGAACTATCATCACCTCTTCTAGTGTGCACTTTGCCTCTGTATTTCACACATTTTGAGACTACTCTCCCACCCTCCTTTTCTGGTGTATCACCGCTTTAGTGTAGGCTTTCATTTTATGTATTCTCTTTCCCTGGTCCCTTGGAAATTTAGATTAGAACAGTTAGCTTATCCTGCATTAGAGTAGATTGTGGTAGGTAGTTTAGGAGCAAGAACCAGCTTTCTCTGGAGGTCTATCTCAAGTAGCAAGTCCCACAACTTGGAGATAGTACCCATGTTATCCAATCACACTGTGAGTTCAGGTATATGCACAGGGGTGTTGTGATTCGGTGATAACAGTTCTGGCACGCCCGGTGGGACGAAGAGGTCTTTAATTTCATTACAACAAGATTGATGTGCACTTGTTGTAAGTTCCAGCTTTGAAGGAGCTTTAAAATTACACATCTGGCGACTCCAAAAGAGGCATAGTCTGTTGGTTTCTGTAGTCCAATCCTGACAAATTTATGAGAAGAATACAGACCAGGTCAAGAACTAGGGAGGAAGGATTGTTTGTTTATCTGCATCTATCTCTAGGAAGAGAAAGAAGGGGAAGAAGAGCTCAAAGATCTGCGTCTCCACCTAATAGAACTTTGTCTACACCTCCACCTGGTAGACCTTTTCTCACATCAACAAGGGTTCTCAGACCAATCAGAATGGCGCAACCACTAAATCCCTTCGTCAATTTCACTGGCAGCAGCCCACTTGCCCTCAATGCACAGAATCCAGTTCCAATTGCAGCATTGAAGAACATTCCATTTTTCACTGGAGAAAATCATACCACTCCTGGTGATCATGTCAAAGACATTGCTAATATCTGTGCAATCCACGATATAAATGAAATGGATGTGGCAGTCAAGTTGCTGGTGTCTTCGTTCAAAGGGAAGGCATTGCAATGGTTCAGGAGCCTTGAGGCTGGTTCTATCACAAATTGGAATCAGTTATGCATAGTTCTCCATGAGCAGTTTGGAGAAAAGGGAGACAACTTGTCTCTTCTAGAACAATTGACAACTATCAAGAGAGCCCCAAACGAGCAGCTGACTGACTTCAACTTTAGATTTAAAAAGTCTTGGGATAGGATTCCAGTGGCAGTCAGGCCAACGGCAGAAGGTGCTTTTCTATACTATCTTAAAGCTTTGAATTCTGATATTTCTATGTTAATTCAATCTATGGGAGGCACAACCTTACCTGCTTCTTATAGCATTGCCATTAGGGCTGAAAACTGTCTTATTCAAGCTGGTAAGCTAGCTCCCAGGCCCCCAATGCCATTATACCCAAGTTTGGAGAGCCCAAGTACTAGTCAAGCACCTGCCTTAGCTCCTATTCCTACCCCTAGAAATCAAAGTTCAAATGAAGCTTCTACTTCATCCTCTAAAGCTTCAAATGAACTCCAAGAGGTCATGAAACAATTGCAAAATTTGGGAAATGAGCTGGTTACTATCAAAAGACAGCAAGCTCAAAGTGCTAGACCGTATCAGCCTCAAGCTCAGCCTAACAGGCAACCATATCAACCTCAAAGACCACCCAATCCAGCTACAAATCAGAATCAAGTAAGGCCTCCCGCTAATAGACCATTTCAGCCCTATAATCCCAATGTTGCATCTGTATCCAGAGCTTTGGTGCCAGTCCAAAATAACATGGCCCAAGAGTATGATTGGTGTTTCCTGTGCAGTCAGCCACATAACCAATCAATGTGCTTTAACGGTGCATTAAATCAGACTCTAATGGTGCAAACCATTGGTGGGTCACAAGAGTCCAGCCACGAAAGAGATCAACAGCAGGAAACACCTTAGCAAGGAACATCTCCGAACGAAACTACTCTTGTCAATTGGCAGGCCAAAGATTTCTGTGGTATGAATCAAATACCCTCTCAAAGTGTTGCAGCCAACACAAGGTCAAAGAGGAGAAATTTGGGTGAAGGACAACCATTAGATCTGAGTAATCCACAACCTTCTACCACTCCACAATCCACTGGCAGACAAACTGTAGCTCCAAACATACAAGGAGCACCTAAAACGGCCCCTAGGCCAACTCAAATGCCAGTTATTGCTGCCCATACACAAGGAATGAATGTACAGGCCAAGGTACAACAAAGAGATACTTCATCCCCATTCAACATCATTGATCAGATGAAGAAGACAAATGTCAACATATCAATGTGGCAATCACTATCCATCCCAGGCCAAAGAGATTTGCTACAAGCTGCCATGAAGGACTGGTCAACTTCAAATCACCGTGTCCAGATGCAAGAGGAGGTACTCACAAATTCTGCCCAGCTTGAAGGAAATCATGGAGGACAGCAAGGTAAAATGTTGAAGCCCCCTCCATTTTATGTTTCATTGATCATAGGAGATAAGCTGGTGCATAATTACATGATTGACTCTGGGGCAAGTAGTTCAGTAATGCCAAAACAGATAGCTGACCAGTTAGGGCTTCAATATGAAGTCACCTCCAAGGGTGTAGTGCAATTAGACGGGACAACAGTGACAATGGTTGGAGTAATCAAAGGTTTGAGCCTCACACTACACGCATGTCCCAATGTAATAGTGTTACAAGATGTGTCAGTCATAGACCTACCACCACTCTTTGCATTGTGCTTGTCAAGAGACTTCATTGCTAAAATTGGAGGCTATCTTTCGGCGGACTGGTCACACATGTTGTTCAGAACAAGATATGGAACCAAATCCACGATTAGGTCTGAACCTATTGCAAACTTCCATATTGAGCCTTACACTCCAAGCCAAATCAATACCAATTGTTCAGCGTTTGATCAAGAAGATTATCCAAGCACTGATGAAGCTGACACCAAGGTTGGAAGCATACCAGATTTGACTCTTGATGAATGGGCAAGCAAGGTGCATGATTTTGATCCTTATCAAGAGATAGAAGAATCTGAGCTAGGAGTTTATTGCATACATGAAGAGAATCAACCTCTTCCTAGCATCACCAAGCCAGAACATAAAGACAAGAATGAAGTATGGCAGCTGTTCTTTGATGGGTCAAGGAGTAGACAAGGTGCAGGAGGAGGAGCTATGCTCATTTCACCGCAAGGTATAAGGTATTACTCAGCCTTCCGTTTCCAGTTTTCCTGTTCAAACAACACAGCTGAGTATCAAGCCTTAATTCATGGACTGCACTGGGCAAAGAAGAAAGGCATCAGGAATTTACAAGTGTTTGGTGATAGTGAGCTGATCATAAACCAAGTCAAAGGAAAAAATGCTGCCAAAAATGATCTGTTGAAGAACTACAAAAATCAGGTATGGGATCTTATTGAAGATTTTGAAGCTTTTAGCATCATTTCCATCCCAAGAAAAAAGAATGAAGCCGCTGACAGACTGGCAGCAATTGGGGCTGCGTTTGATGTTGTAGAAAGTATCAAAAGTGAGAAAACTCAGCCTCATATCAAAGTGGTTGTGAGACCAGCTGTTCCGGATAACAACACCAGTTGGCAAGTCTTCGAGAATGATCAGCAAATTGTTAATTTCCTACAAGAAGAAGCTGAGTTCTCCGCCAGAAATCAAGACAAGCTGGAGCAGCAGTATGGCGACCAAGTGGTGCAACTGAGGACTAACAAACTGCCAAAAGGCCTCATAACTTTGGAGTTAATCTTCAACCCGAATGATCAGTTCCGGAAGAAGAAAGTGAACATTCAAGTAAAGGGTGAAGATTCAGAGCCTATCTTAGTAGATGAAGGCAAGACATTACAAATTGGCAAAGTAAGTACTCCACAAGAGAAATCTGAATTTGTTCAGCTTTGTCAAGAATTCCCAGATGTCTTTTGCTTGGACTTACAAAGATTTAAGAGGTTTCAACCCAAAGTTGGCACAACATACTATTGAGTTGGATCCGGAATCCAAGCCTGTCAGGAAAAAGCAAAAGCCAGTAAATCCTCATATCGAACCTCTCATGAGAAGAGAGTTAGGCAAGCTCATTGAGGCCAGTATCATCTTCCCCATCAAACACTCAAGTTGGGTTGCAAACTTGGTGCCGGTAAGAAAGAGAAACGGAGAAATAAGATTGTGTGAGGACTTTCATGATCTAAATAGAGCATCACTGAAAGACCATTATCCGCTTCCATCAATGGAACAAATATTGCAGGTTGTAGCTGGTTCAGAAAGGTTTTCATTGCTAGATGGATATTCAGGCTATAATCAGATATTGGTGAAAGAAGAAGATCAATTCAAAATGGCCTTCACTACAAAATGGGGCACATATGCTTACAAGAAGATGCCATTTGGACTGTCAAATGCCGGAGCAACATTTCAGCGAGCTATGGATATGGCATTCAAAGGCTTAATCAACAAGATAGTGCTGGTATACCTAGATGATATCACTGTCTTCTCAAAGAATGCAGTAGACCATCTCTTTCACCTCAGGCAAGTGTTTCAGAGGTGTAGAAGGTTTGGAGTGTCATTGAATCCAAAGAAGTGTGTATTCTTGGAACACGAAGGCAAACTGTTGGGTCACATTGTCTCTAAGGAAGGACTAACAATTGATCCTGAAAGGGTTGAAGCCATCCGAACGCTTCCTTTGCCACACCACAAGAAATCTCTCCAAAGCTTCTTAGGAAGGATAAACTTTGTCCGCAGATTTGTGCCTAATTTTTCCACTCTTGTGAAGCCTCTAACAATGATGTTGGAGAAGAGTCTGGCATTCAAATGGATAGCAGAAGGCAAAGAGAGTTTTGAGGACATCAAGCATGCAATATCACAAGCTCCAACTCTCATCAACCCAGATTTCTCAAAAGA
This sequence comes from Taxus chinensis, assembly GCA_019776745.2. Classification (NCBI taxonomy): domain Eukaryota; kingdom Viridiplantae; phylum Streptophyta; class Pinopsida; order Cupressales; family Taxaceae; genus Taxus; species Taxus chinensis. The sequence goes on from CM034154.1 coordinate 227,660,845, forward strand.
CTTCATGTTTTATGCATTTGGAGAATCAGATACAATCTCAGCTGTCTTGACACAACTGAATAGAGAAGGTTCAGAACAGCCCATAACATTCTTCAGCCAAACCTTGGAAGATTACGAAATAAAGTATTCTTTCATCGAAAAGCATGTCCTTTCCATCATCAGAAGCTTGAAGAATTTCAGACATTTGGTCTCAAACAATAAGATTCAACTATTGGTGTCTCATGCTGGTGTCAAGGACTTCCTCCTAAACAAGGATTTAAATGAAAAGAGAGCAGGTTGGATCACTCGGGTGATGGAATACAATATTGAAATCAAAGTGACCAAGCTGGTTCGTGGCAAAGGCTTGTGTGAGCAGCTCGCTTCCAAACAATCAGACGAGCCAAAAAGTGAAGAGCATGCTGTCCTGCTACTACAGAATGATCAAGAACAACCAGTTGATGATGCACCCATCCCATGTTGGACTCAAGACTTAATGCATTACCTCCAAATAGGCTTGTGCCCCCCAGAAGTGAGCAAAGCAAAGAGGAGATACTTCAGATTACAAGCCATTCCATATGTACTTGTTGACGGAGTTTTGTTCAAGAAGGACATCAATGGTGTTCTATTAAGATGCATTGGAACAGGTCAAGTTGAGAAGATCTTACACGAGTTCCATGACGGGGAAGCAGGAGGCCACTTTGCACCACGAGTGACAGCTCTCAAAATCATGAAAGCTGGTTACTATTGGCCTACTATGTTCAATGATTGTTACTCATGGGTCAAGAAATGCAGGAAATGTGCACTCTTCACGGGGAAAGAAAGGTTAGCAGCGCTGCCCCTTCATCCAATTTCAGTAAATCAGCCATTCATGCAATGGGGATTGGACTTCATCGGGGTTATCAATCCCAATTCAAGTCAAGGCCACAAGTGGATTCTAACAGCAACAGACTATTTCACCAAGTGGATTGAAGCAGTGGCACTCAAGGAGGCAAATGAATCTAATATCTTAGATTTCTATGAAGGAATAGTCACGAGGTTTGGTGCCCCTGCCACTATCATATCAGATAATGCATTGGCATTCCTTGGCACAAAGATCACTGAATGGGCTGTCAAGAATTGTGTGTATCTCAGCACTTCATCGAACTATTACCCTCAAGGTAATGGCCAAGCCGAGTCTACAAACAAGAACCTACTAAGAATCATCAGGAGGTCTTTGGATGAAAATCAAAGAACTTGGCACACAAAGCTCAAATCAACCCTATGGGCTGATAGGATCACACCCAAGAGGTCTACAGGAAGCTCTCCATACAAGCTTGTGTACGGAAAGGAAGCAGTTCTACCCATATCACTCGAGTTGCCAGCATTGGAACTCATGAAACAGTTGGAACTAGCTGAGTTTGAACCTATGGAAATCAAGTATGCAGAGCTGATGGAATTAGAAGAATCAAGAGAGCATGCAGCCCAGGCAATAGAGAAGGATCAAGCCCTGATCAAGAAGACTTTTGATAAGAAAGCCAAGGCTAGAACTTTCCAAATTGGAGATTTGGTGTTGAAATGGGATGCTGATCATGCAAAACCAGGAAAGCACTCCAAGTTTGATGCCATCTGGAGTGGCCCGTACATGATCATCGAATGCAAAGGTAGCAATGCTTTCCGACTGGCTAAGTTGGATGGTGAAGAATTGTAGATTCCGGTCAATGAGATCTATCCCAAACGTTGCTACTAGAAAGAAAGCTTCTCACCCTTGTAAATATTAATTTAGATTTTCCATTCCTCTAAGTGCTTATGCACATTGTACTGCTGTTAGAGTAGTTTTTATTTCCCTAAGTGCTTGTGCACATGTCCTATTGCTTCTAGTATGTGCATGTTTGCAGTTCATCAAGCTCCTGGAAAAGAATTTGTAGCCATAGGAAAACCAGCTCAACAAATGTCCAAATGGCTCAAGGACACAGGTTTTCAAATTTTAGATCAGCTGAGAGGTTATCAAACTGACTCCATGCCCAATGGATTGCTTCAGGCAACTAGTCTTTTCATCTAGCAGGCAGATGCCCCGCTGAGTCGCCAAATTGTTATCCAAAATTCACCCCCCAGGGTAATTTTGATAACATGCATCAGAATATTCAAGTCCCAGGCAAATTGATTGTTTCAGAGCAAAAATCAGGTTTCTAGGGTCCCTTCAGGAAATTTTCTAACTCTCCTGTCTAGGTTGAAAAGAGCAAGCTCTAAGAAAATGCGAAAAAAAAGTTGCAGAAAGCAAGTAGGTTGATCCAGAAAAATTTGTGAAAATCGGCTAAGTCCTTGTCCTAGAAGCATTTGGGACAAGTGGGACAAAAAGGTGCGGATCAGCCGAAATGAGCACAGGTGGCCCCGGAAGCAATTGGGACATCTGGGACAAAAGTACGTGGTGGGCGCAAAAAGCCTATCTGGCGAAAAGAGAGAAAAAATTGGCTAACTGCTGAGAGGGTCGCCTTTGGGACAAGCGGGACAAAAGGACGCGAACCGGCCGAACCGGGTGAAATGAGTCAAGGCAGCCCGAAACATTCTGGGACGTGTGGGCCAAAAGTACGTGAACCAGCCGGATCGGCCAAAATGAGAACTTTTGTCCTAGAACAGTTGGGACAAAAGGGCGCGAACCGGCCGAACCGGGTGAATTTGTCCTAGACGGTCCGAAAGCAAATGGGACATATGGGCTGCGAGTACGCGAACCGGCTGGTTCGGCTGAAATGGGAAATTTCAGCACTGTGCCAAATGGGCCAAAGGGAAGCGTGGGACGCGAAAAACTGAAGCGGCCGAAGGCAGAGAAGAAAAGTCAACGTTTGACCCGTGGAACTTCAAACGGCCATAACTTTTGACTCCGAGCTCCGATTTTCACAAAATTGGACTTTCTGGAACGAGCACGACGTCCTCCTCACACTGGATTTATTATTTTCAATGAGGGTAGATATATTTAAATAAAGAAAACATATTCGACTCCAGTCAGTTAATGCTCATTCCCGTCAAATGACAGAAAACGCCTGCCAGGCCCAAAAGGGTTGCCCACACTCAGAAGGCCATAACTTTTGCATTTCTCAACAAAATCACAAAAAATTGGTACCATTGGAATCATGGTTCCGAGCCCGATGCACAAAAATCTAGAAATTCCATATTTGATCAGAAAGTGATTGAATTTTTTAAGGAAAAGTGGCCGGGTTCAGAACAGTGTTTTATTTGGTAGCTGGGAGTGCAATTAAGAGGCATGGTCATCATTCTTTCTCTGCTGCAGCACATGGGATAGTATGGGGAGCATTTTTCAAGTAATGGAAAACATTTTCACTCAATTTAATGCCTCTTACAGGTGGTTGAAGGATAGATTTCAGGATTTCCATTTTCCCTTCTCTTCTCCTTCTCATTTTTTCTATAAATTGGAGTGTTGGGCTCATTGTAAAGGGAGAGTTTTTGGGTAGCAAAGCTCTGTCAAAATTGCTTTGTGAAGCCAGTGTGTTGCAAGCCCTTGTAGTGGACTCCTTGCATGGTGATCCAGGTCCTTATCTTGTAATAGACTGAACTGTGCATACCATGAAGCAATAAAATACAAAGTTTGTGGATGTATCTTCCCCTGCAGTGTTTTCTTGCATTCTTCTTGCCCCTTTGATCTTTCTATGAGAATATTGTGTCTATCTATTATGTTCTTGCAGGGATTCATTATCATTGTGTATGCTTGGAATATTATTGTGAATGCATTTTGCTAGATTATGGTGAACTGTCATCACCTCTTCTAGTGTGCACTTTGCCTCTGTATTTCACACATTTGGAGACTACTCTCCCACCCTCCTTTTCTGGTGTATCACCACTTTAGTGTAGGCTTTCATTTTATGTATTCTCTTTCCCTGGTCCCTTGGAAATTTAGATTATAATAGTTAGCTTATCCTGCATTAGAGTAGATTGTGGCAGGTAGTTTAGGAGCAAGAACCAGCTTTCTCTGGAGGTCTATCTCAAGTAGCAAGTCCCACAACTTGGAGATAGTACCCATGTTATCCAATCACACTATGAGTTCATGTATATGCACAGGGGTGCTGTGATTTGGTGATAACAATCCCTCTCCACCATTGTAGGAAGTTGGTGAATGTCTCGTTAGGATGTTGTTTGGTGCCGCACAAGTCTGCGATGGTGATATCACTTTTTATATTGTATGAGAAGTGTCACACAAACCTCTCTACCAGTTCTGGCCAGGTAAAAATAGACCCCTGAGGTAAATGAGTAAACCACTCCAAGGCTTGGCCTCTTAGACTCTTGGGAAAGAGTCGTATGAAGTAATTATTGCTAGAGGACACCTCTTGACATGCCATATACAAATACTTTACATGATCTCGTGGGTATCCCTTTACTCTATATTTTTCAAATTTTGGCATGTTGAATTTTTTACGAAATGTTCAAAGTGTCGTAGATTTTTCAAAAATATGGCGACATAGTTCTTCATATTGATATTTTATGATGCTCCCCACATTGCTCTCTTGAAGGCTTATGAGTGTCACTTTCGTAGATTGTACTTATTTTGTGAGTAATTGTTCTTTAGTGGGGGAAGCCGGTATATACACTTGACTGTACTCCGTATTGTCCCCTCCTTGGTTTTCCCTATAAATTTCACTATTTTTGACCTTAGATTTTGTCTTTTAGACATTCTTTCTTGTTTCATTTTGTACATACGAGGTTAATAAGACTAGTTGTCGACTAAGGTTACAAATTTGTTGCTGAATAGTGACTTCTTCTTCCAAAGGTTCCTCTTCTTAATCATACTATGGAGGTTCTTCAACATTCTCATGTCCTAACCTTATTTTACATGGAACTTCAATGAAGGGTATTCTATGCCCCACTACATTGACATTTCCCACATTGGAGGTAGAAGCATGTCCATTTGTTAAAATATCATCCATGTTAATAAGAGGTCATTCCTCATCATTAACATCATTTGTAGGTGGGATTTTTTCATGTTTAGTGGGCATTTAGGCTCCCAATTCTACAACTCGTGCCAACATCCTATCTTTTTTTCTAAAAATGAATTCATCTAACAAGGTGGGGTTGAAGTCAAATTCCACATGTGGGGATTCCAATTTGTCACCACTATGATCTATCATGTCTTCTTTCTCTTTTTCCGTAGAAAATAAAGGCCCAATATCATGACCAATAAAAGGGTTTGATCCTTGTTTATTTGAGGCTTCCCAATTTTATGCTTTTTGTGCTTCTAATGTTTTCTTTTTGATCCCTAATTGTGTTTTAGGAGCCATGATGTGCAACATTTTCACCAAGGTATCTTGTTAATGTGTTGAAAAGCTTGTGATCACACCTAAGGGTAATGCAAAAATAATGTCAAGAATATAAATGAGTATAAATGTTAAAGTACTAATGTGATAAAGTGATAAGTCAATACTGACACAATGTTTTGGACCAAGCCTATCAATTGAATGAAGTACTTCCTAGGTTTGTTTCAAAAAGGTAGTTGGTGTCATAAGATAATTAACAAGATGTCCCTACTTATGTCGAGTTCAAGGAAATGAACAAGACCTAAGTAATAACAAGAAGTTAATGTGACCTCCTAACAAGGTATACTAGAAACAAGCTCAAATTCAATTAATACCTATATCCCAAAAAGTGCCAGTTACAATTTGTGAGTGACACAACAACGTCACCAAGATATGTTAACCAAACTTTGCGAGAAATTAAGATATTGATATCAAGATGATATTGATATAACACACACAAGTGGTAACACGTAGCACTTTTCAAAATTGAGGTAGTAATGAAATCAAACTAAAAGCTTATAGTATAACTAAGAATTGTTAAAATGTGTATAGCATAACCTTACAATGCAGATATTTAGCTTAAGTTTACAAGAAACAAGACATAAATACCAAAATTGTAGTGATACGATATAAAAAAGGTAACCTTTCCAAGGAGGTTCAAGATGATGAACCACACCTAACTATGATGACGATCTTGACGCAGGTATCAATATCACAAAGGCTGCCAATGATATGAATACGTCTCCACACACTTTAGACATTTAACTTACCCAACCGTAAACATGGATGGGCGTAAATGGAAAAAAAAATGGTAGAAACAATCAATTGATAATGAAAAGGTAGTCACTCTTCTTTTGATCAACAAAGTGTCAAAAGAAAGTGAGGGAAGTAGATCAAAATGGGGATGAAAAATGTTGGCTTTACTTTGGTATAGTTTCGCCTCACCTTAAGGCAAGTGAAAAACTAAGGAAAAGTAACGATTCCCATGTTTCATGATGAAGGATGGATCACAACTCAACACTATTTTGAAATGGTCATAGTGGGCTCCTGGCCAAATAATATCTTCCTAGGTGGTTCTTTGTTCCTAGGTGTTACAAAGTTGTCTTAAGTGAGCTCGATTTACCCAAAAAGTCGCAATGAATAATTTGGGAGTATCTCAGCTTTAATTTACCCCTTTCAAGCATAGTAGGAAACTAGTGCATCTACGTGTACTATCATTGGGGTTGCCATACAAAAAATCGGTAATGTTAACTCATAAGGAACAACTAGTCAAGTAGGTTATGCAGAGCACTTCCTGTTTCATCCACAAGGTTCCCTCTTGCATGGACTACTTTGGGGTTCCTAGGACCACCCCCATTATTGAAGCTTAAGGCTTATGCCAAAGGAATTATGTCCTAGTTTTAAGCGGATGGGATGTACCCTTATCCGAACCTGAAAATATAATGTTTTGAATGTGGTGTTCTTTTTATCTTATTTAATTTTGATGTGGTTTTCTTGAACACCTTTTGTTAACTTGCACAAAAACTGTTTTAGTAGTTTGATTTTTTTTTGTTTCAACTCCACATTTCTTTGACAAGCATGTGTTTTGGTCTGACACAACGGGTTAGTGATTTTCCATAAAAATAATAAACATCATTTATGATTCTCAAGATCATCCAAGGATGCAAGAGAAGAGCATACGTGACATTTTTTAGAATCCAAGAATTTTACCAAATGGAAAACAATCAATTCAAAACACACCAATTTAACTCATTTCTACTCAATTAGGACATTCTCAACATTCTCAAAGTGCAAAAAGACCTAAGAATCATTTCTGATTCCCAAGATCACCCCAAAGGACGTGAGGGAAGAGCATACATGACCTTACTCTTATAAGCAAGCATATAAAGTCTATCTAGTCTAGAAAAAGTATGTAAACATACCCTGTAAAAATAGGCATTAATTAGATATAACCTATAAATAAGTTAGCACTTTAACACTTTAATTTGAGAAAACTGAAATGCACCTATGTAATAGTTTAGGCATGTGTGCGTGGGTTAGGGTAGATATGCCCCTTTGTGTTTTTCAGACTTCACAGTGTGCTTACGCCACCTGAGATGTGTCTGCACCAATATAATGGTATGTGCGCCAAGGTAGATAAAAGCAGTACAAAATTCTGACAGAGTTCCTGCACCACCCGAGAGGTGCCTGCGCTAGGGTTAGGGCATGTGTAGCATCTTGACAGGTTTTCGCACTACAGTGAATGTACAGTACGAATAGATTTCCTTCACCTTGTTTGATGTGCCTATGCCATGGTTAGTGTTCTTGTACCAAGGTTAGGGTTTGTGTGTCAGGGTAGCCAAACAAAGATACAAAAATTTGATAGTGTGCCTATGCCATCCGAGATGTTCCTGTGCTAGGGTTAGTATGCCTGCATCAGGTTTAATGTATATGCACCCCTCCTACAGTCAAAGTCTGGCCAAAGACACAAAAATATCACAACACTTCAAATTTAAGCAAGTTAGCTCGAAATTGACAACAACCCATTAGAATGATAGCTCTAAATGAGAACCTACACATATAATACTAGCAAAATCCTAAGAAATTGAACATTATTTTCCATACGTGTATATCAAAGGTTAGCCAAAAACATTAGAATTCAAGATAGAATGTTAAGGGACTAAGGACCTATCCCACTGAGCATGTCAAATGTGTGCATGGTTTTGTTTAACTAAGTTAAGAAAATTAGAACTAACACCTAGTAGTCCTAATAAAAAAGTTACATCAAAATCTAAACACCATCATGTTAATAGCTAAGAAAGATTAAATAACAACATTATTGCATCATAAATTTGAAATGGAAATCAAACTAACATGTTAATTATTAAAACCTCTACTCTTTAGATCACCAAAACGACTAAATTGAACCTGGGTAGATTCAGGGAAATCAAAGTTGATTGTTTGATTTTTAAGGGATTAAGAATGGAAGCTCATCAAAGCATGGCTAGAAGACCACTTTGATTATTTCCATATGACCCAAAAGCTTAAATGCATGAAATGCAAGAATGAGGCTTAGCTCTTCTAATAGTGAAATGCTTAAGAATGAAAAAATAATTATAGTTTATGTACTATATGCTTTCTTTTGTTTCACAAGAATTAGGTGTAAGTGTAAAGGTAGGAGGAGGGCTCTTTATATAGCCCAATGGATAGAGGAAAAAAAGAGATTGGCCCAACAAATACTTTGGGTCTCTTTAATATTGACTTCTAAAAACCTGTGAAATATTCTAAGAAATGTAAGATCATGACAAGATCACACTTCGATAAGATTGGGTCTTAAACCATGGAAATTATTACTATTTGTGCTGAAATCCAAAAGAAAAGTTAACAATCAGTGACTACAACATTCAGCAGATCCAATCGGGAAGGAAAAAAAGAAGCAATATTAAGAAACATTTTGTATTAGTGGTAAAGGGAATATTTGAAAGAGTAGATTAGGATAAAATAAGTAAACAAGAGCTAAACAACATGTGAAAACTTTAACTTCATGCTTATAAAAATTGGTAGTTGTTAGTGCGAATCAGCAGCACCCTCTAGATGTTCTATCAGATTTCTAGTTTGACATTTTAGCATCCAATGTGATTGCACAACATTGAATCTTTTCCCCAAGTGTGGGACTTGTAAAAAGTGGGAAAAGAATCTCCAGATTAGAGGCTGGTTCCTCAACTCCTTTGTTCAAGTGTGCATGACATTCTGCAGAGGGTTTACCTATAACTTAATCAAACTTTGCCAAGGAGACAGGGTTGAGAAAATGCACAAAATAAACTTGATATAAATGAGATGATGCACCAAAGGAGTAGTAGACACCTGCTACTGAAAAAAATACACAATCCACAAGAAAATACAGCATAAAACATGCACAAATTGCCAAAATGTAATGAAAGATTAGGAAACAATGATAAACATATGAAAGGATTGAGAAAATTTAATCACAGAGCATATATTATCATTCCAGGTCCAATACAATGCATTACAATGACCAAGAGGTAAAAAGAAGTGTAGTATTTGCATTGAAAGGTAAAAAACTCCACAAGTCTTCCTGATTAGGAAGAAAAGGGAAGTTACATAGCTAAAAGAATGTCCAACCGTTTTAAAATGAGCCCATTCTAGCTTTTTACAATGCCCATTCGAGCTCAAGAGAGAGAAATGTGAGAAAACATGAGAAAGCTTTCAACCACTAACCAAATTCATAATAAATAGCATGGGTTCCCTTAAAAATCCACTTCCCAAAATTTTTTGACCATGCTGGGAGAGAATGCGAGCCATACTGCATTAAAAATGGTGGTTGAAATGTCAGTTTTGTTCATTTCCATGTGCCAGAGGTGTTTTCCAATTTTCTCTCTCCAAAATCCACCAAAACAAAAAATTGAGCCCAGAATCATGTAGATAATTTCACCAGCTTTCCATTGATATAAAGAACGCAAAAAAATGAGCTCTGGATTGAAATTTATGCCCCTCTGAAAATTTAGGGCAAAAAAGGGCCAAAATGGGTTGGCAGGGTGAAAATTCAAAAGTTTCCCACCTTTTTGCATTTGGGAAAATTTCCCCAAAAATCTTCGCACCCTGCTGCTCTAGTGACATGTGGCATGATTTGATTGGTTGCAGGCCCTTCCTGCTTCATTTCCCATCGTTTCAGCCTTTGGAAAATTTTCCAAAAATTCTCCGCCAGCTGAATGACCCAAGGACACGTGGCATGCTGTGATTTACCACAGGCATATCCTCTCAACTTTTTCCATCGCTGTTACCACCTTCCTGAATTGGACACATGGCATAACCCCATTAGACGTGACCCTTTCATGTTCATTTTCTCTTCGGGCTTTCCTTGTGTTTTTTTCTGCCACATGGACATGTGGCACGATCTTATTGGATCGGGTATTAGGGTCAAGATTTCTTTTCTGAATTTTTCACACTTGGGTGAAAAGGAAAAAATCCTTTCACACCTCTGATCCCCGCTGCCCTGGTGACACATGACAGAATACAATTGGATGTGGGCCTTGGGGGTGAAAAATTTACTTATGCCAACCCTTGGAAAATTTTCCCAAGTTCTCCCCGCTTGGGCACGTGTCCAAATCTCACTCACCGGTGGGCCCTTAGGCCGAAAAATCCCTTTCCAAACCCTGCCAAACACTTGGAGAAAATATCAAGTTTTCCTCTGCCCTCTGCCACTATGATGCCACGTGGCTTCCTTCCATTGGCTCAAGATTTCCATGGGAAAATTTCCCATTGCGCTAACACTTGGTAAAAATCCAAAAAATTTATCCCGCCTCCCGATTGCTCTGATGCCGACATGGCAACTTTTGATTGGCCGGTGGGGCTGTCTGGGGAAAATTTCCCACAAAAAATCTGCCAAGCCATAACTTCAAAAATACATGGAGTTAGGAAGAAAATCTTACCTTTCTGGAAAGATGAGAAAGAGCTCTATCCAATGGTGCCATTTCTAGAAGGATTTGAGTGCTTAAAAGATAAAAAATTATAATTGAGGCACAAGAGAGAAAATAATGAAGGGAGTTAGCCAAAAAATGAACAAGGGGCTCATTTTGGATAACAATTTTGGTGAATCAGAGGGGTCATCTGCCTGCTGGATGAAGTTACCAGTTTCTTGAAGCAATCCATTAGGTATGGAGTCATCAAATCCCCTACTTGGTAGCCCAACTGACTAGAACAATGCAAGGAGCAAGATGGAGGGTAGAACACCATCTGATTTGGAGCAAGGCCAGCAAAATACATTTCCTGGAATAGCAAGCTTGTGCCAAAGCACTTAGGGAAAGAAAATCTAATATACAACAAAATAATGTGCATAAGCCCTTGGAGGAATGAAAACCTAAGCTAGTATGTACAAGGTGGAGGATTTCCTTCAGTACCAATGCTTCAGATGGATTCCATTGACTAGAATATGCAATTCTTCACCATCTAATGTAGACAATTGGAAGGCATTGTTGTCCTTACACTTTGTGACCATGTAGGGGCCACTCCAAATGGCATCAAATTTTGAATGCCTCCTCGTTTTTTCTCTATTTTCATCCCATTTTAACACTAGATCTCCAACTTGGAAAGATCTATCCTTGGCCTTTCTATCAAAGGTCTTTTTGATCAAAGCTTGATCCTTCTCCATTGCTTGGGATGCTTGATTTCTGATTTCTTGGAGTTCCATCAATTATGCATACCTAACCTCCATGGGACCAAACTCCAACAACTCCAAATGCTTCATGAGTTCCAATGTTGGAAACTCAAGTGTCATGGGAAAAATTGTCTCTCTTCCATAAACAAGCTTGAATGGAGAATTAAATGTAGATCTCTTGGGGGTTATCCTATCAGCCCACAAGGTTGATTTCAATTTAGTATGCAAAGACCTTTGATTTTCATCAAGAGTCCTCTTGATGATCCTCTACAAGTTCTTGTTTGTAGACTCAACTTGGCCATTACCCTAAGGATAATAATTTGATGAAGTGCTTAGGTAGATCCCATTCTTGACAACCCATTTACTTACCTTGGACCCAATGAATTCCAATGCATTATCTGATATTATTGTAGTAGGTATGCCAAACTTGGTTGCTATCCCTTCATAGAAGTCTAGGATGCTAGATTCATTTACTTCCTTAAGTGCCACTGCCTCAGTCCACTTGGTGAAGTAATCTATTGCTGTTAGAATCCACTTGTGTCCTTGGATTAAATTTGGGTTAATGAATGTAATGAAGTCCAAACCCCATTGTATGAATGGCTGGTCAACTGAAATTAGATGCAATGGAAGGGTGGCTAGTCTCTCCTTACCTGTGAAGAATGCATAATTCTTACACCTCTTGATCCATGCATAACAATAACTGAAAATCTTAGGCCAATAATAGCCAGCCCTCATGATCTTGAGAGCTATCACTGTTGGTGAAAAATGACCACTAGCTGATCCACCATGGAACTCTTCCAACACTATGTGAATCTAGTTTGTACTAATACATCTTAGCAGCACTCCATTCACATCCCTTTTGAATAAAACACCATCAACAAGAGCATATGGGACAACCTGCAATCTGAAGTGTCTCCTTTTGGTTTTATTCATCTCTAGAGGGCATAGGCCTGTGTGTAGGAAGTGCATTATGTCTTGGGTCCATCAAGGAGTGAGGACATTATCATTTTCTTCTTGAGTGCTTCCTTGCTCATGGCTGTCTTGCAACGCCAAAACAACCTCTTTCTCATTGCACACTTCCTTTTGTTTGTTCAAGACCAGCTGCTCACACAATCCTTTTCCTCTTACCAACTTGGTGACTTTGATCTCAATGTCATACTCTATAACACGAGTAATCCACCCTACTCTCTTTTCATTCAAGTCTTTATTGAGGAGGAAGTCTTTAACTCCCACATGAGAAACCAGCAGTTGAACCTTGTTGTTTGAAACTAGATGCTTAAATTTCTTCAAGATCCTAATCACTGCAAGAACATGCTTCTCAATGAAATAATATCTCACCTCATAGTCCTCCAGGATTTGGATTAAGAAAGCAATTGGCTGCTTATCATTGTCTTTGTTTTGTTGTACCAAAATTGTAGAAATAGTATCATCACCTCCAAATGCATAGAGGATGAAATCCTTGGAGAAATATGGGTTAATGAGAGTTGGAGCTTGTGAGATGGCCTCTTTGATTGCTTCAAAACTTGCCTTGCCCTCTACTGTCCATTTGAAAGCTATGCTTTTCTTTAACATCTTGGTGATAGGCTTAACTAGTGCTGCAAAATTCGGAACAAACCTTTGAACAAAATTTATCCTTCCCAAGAAACTTTGAAGATATTTCTTGTGGCTTGGAAATGGTAGTGCTCTTATGGCTTCAACTCTTTCTGGATCAATTGCTAACCCTTCTTTGGAGACAATGTGGCCAAGGAGCTTTCCTTCATGAGCTAGAAAAATACACTTTTTGGGATTCAAAGATACCCCAAATCTTCTGCACCTTTGGAATACTTGTCTTAAATGAAAGAGATGGTCTGCTGCATTTTTTCAACAAATAGTGATATCATCAATATATATCACCACCATGTTGTTAATCAAATCCTTGAACACCATGTCCATTGCCCTTTTGGATGTAGCTCTAGCATTGGACAACCCAAATGGAATTTTTCTATATGCATAAGTCCCCCATTTGGTTGTGAAGGCTATCTTGAACTGATCCTCTTCCTTCACCATAATTTGATTGTACCCTGAATAGCCATCAAGCAATGAAAACCTTTTAGAGCCAGCAATAATTTGTAAAATCTACTCCATAGAAGGAAGTGGGTAATGATCCTTGCGAGATGCTCTATTAAAGTCTCTGAAGTCAACACACAGTCTAATCTCTCCACTCTTCTTTCTAACTGGAACCAAGTTGGCTACCCAACTAGAATGCTTGATAGGAAATATGATACTAGCCTTTATTAAGTTATTCAATTTTTTTCTCATGAGAGGCTCTATGTGTGGATTGACTGGCCTTTGTTTTTTCCTAATGGTATTGGCACTTGGGTCCAATTTAATAGTGTGTTGAGATAACTTTGGATTGAATCCTTTCAAATCCTCATAGCTCCAAGAAAACACATCAGGGAATTATTGACAAAGCTGTATGAACTCATACCTTTCTTGCTCAGTTGTCACTTTACCAATTTGGAGTGATTTGCCTTCTTCCACCAAGATGGGCACTGAATCTTCTCCCTTGACTTGGATGTTTTCTTTCTCCTTCCTAAACTGATCATTAGGATTGAAAATGGACTCCAAAGTGACAAGTACCTTTGGATGTTTGTTGGTTCTCAGTTGTACCACTTGATCACCATACTGCTGTTCTAACTTTTCCTGATTTTTAACTGAGAACTCAGCCTCTTCTTACAAGAAATGGATGATTTGTTAATCATTTTCAAACACTTGCCCACTTACATTGTTATCTGGCACTGAAGGCCTTACAATCACATGAATGCTTGGTTGTACTTTTTCTTTCTTGATGCTTTCAACAACATCAAAGGATGCTCTAACTACTGCAAGCTTGTCAGCAGCTTGGTTCCCTTTCCTAGGGATGGACTTGATACTAAAGCCCTCAAAATATTCAATGAGGTCCCACACCCTATTTTGTAGCACTTGAGCAGATCATTCTTGGAAGCATGTTGCCCCTTAACTTGGTTGAAAATCAGCTCACTGTCACCAAAAACTTGCAAGTTCTTTATTCCTCTCTTGATTGGCCAATGCAATCCTTGTATCAAAGCTTCATATTTAGTAGTGTTATTAGAACATGTAAACTGAAATCTTAAAGCTGAATAATACTTAACTTCTTGAGGTGAAACAAGCAGAGCTCCCCCTCTTACACCTTGTCTACTTCTTGATCCATAAAAGAACAACTGCCATACCTCATTATCATCCTTGTGGTCTGGCTTGATGATGTTAGGAATAGGATGATTTTCTTCATGTATGCAATAGACTCCTAGCTCAGATTCTTCTATTTCTTGATAAGGATAAAAAGCATGCACCTTGCTTTCCCATTCATCAAGATTCAAATCTGGGATGCTTCCAACCTTGGTTTCATCTTCATCAGTGCTTGGATAATCTTCTTGATCAAACACTGAATAGTTGGTATTGATTTGGTTTGGAGTATGAGGCTCAATGTGAAAGTTTGCAATAGGCTCAGATCTGATTGTGGCTTTGGTTCCATATCTTTTCCTAAACAACAAGTGTGGCCAATAAGCAAATAAGTAACCTCCAATCTTAGCTGTGAAATCCCTTAACAAACATAGGGTAAAGAGTGGTGGAAGATCTATCACTGAGATATCTTGCAAAACAAAAACGTTGGGACATACATGCAAAGTAAGACTCAAGTTTTTAATCACTCCTATTGTTTTTACAGTTGTCCCTTCAAATTGCACTACCCCTTTGGATATGAATTTATATTGGAGCCCCAACTAGTTAGCTATTTGCTTGGGCATTACTTAACTATTTTCTCTGGAATCAATCATGCAGTTGTGTACTAATTGGTCCCCAATGATCAATGAAACATAGAATGGAGGGGGTTTCAACAATTTACCTTGCTGTCCTCCATGATTCCCCTCAGGCTAGGCAGCATTTGTGAGTACTTTATCTTACATTTGGACCTATTGATTTGAAGTTGACCAGTCCTTCATGGAAGCTTGTAGAAAATCTCTTTGGCTTGGGATGGATAGTGATTCCCACATTGATATGTTTACATTTGTCTTCTTCATCTGATAAATGATGTTGAATGGGGATGAAGCATCCCTATGTTATCCTCTAGCTTGCACATTCATTTCTTGCACATGGGTAGTAGCAGCTGACATCTGAGTTGGTTTAGGAGCTGGTTTGGGTGGTCCTTGCATGTTTGGAACTACATTTTGTTTTCCCACAGTCTGTGGAGTGGTAGAAGGTTGTTGATTACTTGGAGCCAATGGTTGTCCTTCACCCAAATTTATCCTTTTTGACCTTGTGTTGGCTACAAAACTTTGAGATATTCTTTGATTCATGGCACAAAAGTCCTCTATTTTCCATTTTACAAGTGTGGTATCATTTGGAATTGATTGTTGCTGGGATGTTTCTTGTTTTTGGTTATTTCCCTGACTCCCCTCACCCTCCACACCAATTGTTTTTACCATCAAGGCTTGATTTAGAGTGCCATTGAGGCACATAGACTAGTTGTGAGGTTCATTACATGGGAAACACCAATTATACTCCTGAGCTATGTTGTTTTGTACTGGCACTAGTACTTTAGAGACAGATGTAGCATTGGGATTATAGGGCTGAAATGGTCTGTTGGCAAGAGGCCTTGCTTGATTTTGATTTGCAGATGGATTGGGTTGTCTTTGAGGCTAGTATGGCTTCCTGTTAGGTTAAGCTTGAGGCTGATAAGAAGGTCTAAAAATTTGGGCTTGCTGCCTCTTGAGTGTAACCAGCTCATTACCTAAATTTTGTAATTGCTTCATGACTTCTTGAAGTTCATTTGAGGCACTAGAAGATGAAGTAGAAGCTTCACTTGAATTATGATTTCTAGGAGTGGGAATAAGATCCAAAATAGGTGCTTGATTAGTACTTGGACTCGCTAAATTTGGATACAATGGCATTGGAGGCCTAGGAGCTAGCTTACCAGCTTGAATCAGACAATTTTCAGCTCTAATTGTAATGATATAAGTAGCAGGGATAGTTGTGCCTCCCATGGATTGAATTAACATAGAAATATAAGAATTTAAAGATTTAAGGTAATATAGAAAAGCACCTTCTACTGTTGGCCTCAATGCCATTGGAATTCTCTCCCAAATCTTTTGAAATCTGAAGTTGAAGTCAGTCAGCTGCTCATTGGGAGCTCTCTTGATAGTTGTCAATTGTTCCAAAAAGGACAAGTTATCTCCCTTTTCTCCAAACTACTCATGAAGGGCTATACATAGCTGGTTCCAATTTTGGATAGATCCTGAAGCAAGGATCTTGAACCATTGCAAAGCTTTCCCTTTGAATGAAGATGCCAGCAGTTTGACATCAACTTGCATCTCATCAATCTCATGGATTGCACAAATATTAGCAATATCCTTGACATGATCACTAGGAGTGGTCTGATTCTCTCTAGTAAAGTATGGAATGTTCTTCAATGCTGCAACTGAGATTGGATTCTATGCATTGAGAGTAATTGGGATGCTACCAATGAAATTGACATATGGGTTGTGTTATGCCATTCTGATTGGCCTTAGAAACCTTGTTGATTGGATGAAAGGTCTACCCAGTGGAGGAGTTGATAGAGTTCTATTTGGTGGAGATGGAGACCTTTGAATTATCCTCCCTCTTTGTCTTCTTCTTGGAGATAATTGTAGATACTCAAACAACACTTCTTCTTCTCCAACTCTTAACCTTGTAGAAATTCTTCTCATGATTTTTTCAGGTCTGGACTGCAAAAAACCAGCTGATTCTTCTTCCTTGAAGTCACCAGATGTATAATTCAGGGCTCTCTTAAGTAAGAAACTTGAAAGAAATGCACATCTATTTTGTTGTAATGAAGATGAAGACCTCTAAGGTCCAACCGAGCATGCCAAAACTGTTAATGTAAATCAACAGCACCCTCTGGATGTTCTATCAGATTTCTAGTTTGACATTTTAACATCCAATGTGATTGCACAACATTGAATCTTTTCCCCAAGTGTGGGACTTGTAAAAAGTGGGAAAAGAATCTCCAAATTAGAGGCTGGTTCCTCAAATCCTCTGTTCAAGTGTGCATGACATTCTACAGAGGGTTTACCTATAACTTAATCAAACTTTTCCAAGGATACAGGGTTGAGAAAATTCACAAAATAAACCTGATCTAAATGAGGTGATGCACCAAAGAAGTAGTAGACACCTGCTACCGCAAAAAAATACACAATCCACAAGAAAATACAGCATAAAACATGCACAAATTGCCAAAAATTAAAGAAAGATCAGGAAACAATGATAAACATATGAAAGGATTGAGAAAATTTAATCACAGAGCATATATTATCATTCCAGGTCCAATATAGTGCATTACAATGACCAAGAGGCAAAAATAAGTGTAGTATTTACATGGAAAGGTAAAAAACTCCACAAGTCTGCCTGATTAGGAAGAAAAGGGAAGTTGCATAGCTAAAAGAATGTCTAACCATTTTAAAATGAGCCCATTCTGGCTTTTTACTATGCCCATTCAAGCTCAAGAGAGAGAAACATGGGAAAACATGAGAAAGCTTTCAACCACTAACAAAATTCATAATAAATAGCATGGGTTCCCTTAAAAATCCACTTCCCAACATTTTTTGACCATGCTGGGAGAGAATGCAAGCCATACTGCATTAAAAATGGTGGTTGAAATGTCAGTTTTGTTCATTTCCACGTAACAGAGGTGTTTTCCAATTTTCTCTCTCCAAAATCCACCAAAACAGAAAATTGATCTCATAATCATGTAGATGATTTCACCAGCTTTCCATTGATATAAAGAATGCAAAATAATGAGCTCTGGATTGAAATTTATGCCCCTCTGAAAATTTAGGGAAAAACAAGGCCAAAATGGGTTGGCACGGTGAAAATTTGAAATTTTCCCACCTTTTTCCATTTGGGAAAATTTCCCCAAAAATTTCCATGCCCCACTGCTCTAGTGACATATGGCACGATTTGATTGGTTGTGGGCCCTTCCTGCTTCATTTCCCATCATTTTGGCCTTTGCAAAATTTTGCTAAAATTCTCCGCCAGCTGAATGACCCAAGGATGCGTGGCATGCTATGATTCGCTGCGTGCATATCCTCTCAAATTTTTCTATCACTGTTACCACCGTTCCAAACTAGACACGTGGCACAACCCTATTAGATGCGGCCCTTTCATGCTCATTTTCTCTGAGGGCTTGTCTTGTGTTTTTTTCTGCCACGTGGACACATGGCACGATTCTATTGGATCAGGTTTTGGGTTTAGGCTTTCTTTTCTAGATTTTCCACACTTGGGTGAAAAGGAAAAAATCCTTTCGCACCTCCAATTCCTGACACCCTGGTGACATGAGGCATCATGCAATTGGATGCGGGCCTTGTGGTTGAAAAATTTACTTATGCCAACCCTTGGAAAATTTTCCCAACTTCTCCCCACTTTGACACGTGTCCGCATCTCATTCACCGACAGGCCCTCAGGCTAAAAAATCCCTTTCCGAACCCTTCCAAACACTTGGTGAAAATCTCAAGTTTTCCTCCACCCTCCGCCAATCTGATGCCACGTGGCATCCTTCCATTGGATCAGTCTTTCCATGGGAAAATTTCCCATTGCGCCAACACAAGGTAAAAATCCAAAAAAATTCTCTCGCCTCCCGATTACTTCGATGCCCACGTGGCAAATTCTGATTGGCCGGGAGGTCTATTTAGGGAAAATTTCCCACAAAAACTCTGCCAAGCCATAACTTCAAAAATACATGGAGTTAGGAAGAAAACCTTACCTTTCTAGAAATTTGAGAAATATCTCTATCTAATGGTGTCATTTCTAGAAGGTTTTGAGTGCTTAAAAGTTAAAAATTATAACTGAGGAACAAGAGAGGAAAGAATGAAGTGAGTTAGCCAAAAAATGAGCAACGGGCTCATTTTGGGTAACAATAGTTTCATTAGAATAAAAATAAGGAGATATTGTTATTACTGCAAGGAGATGATGGAGAGGATGATGTTATAATGTTAACTACTGAAGAGGCCAAGGTTTTTTGTGGAAGTTAGGGCCATTGAAGATGTTAAAGCCATTTCTTCTTGATATTGTATTTTCTTTACATTTGATACTCTTATTTTCCAAACTATTTTAGAGATACTTTGAGTGGTTATATTTTGAATATGTTGCATTGAGAAAAGTGATTTTTTGTTTCATTTTGATTAAATTGTAAAATTATTATGAAGCATGTGATTTTAATATAACAATTTGAGGTGTACTATATTTTTAAAAATAAAAAAGGGGGATCTATAGGGGACCCTTCCCATGAAAGATACATACATATTAGAGTATTACATCAAAAAGAGAAACTGAGAGAAGAAAAACATTCAGTCATGCTCTATTTCTACTTTTATATTTTCTCCGAATGGGGGAACTTTACTTAACAACCTGCTTTTCCTTGGTATGGACTCCTTTGAGCCTTAATTTTTTTGAGAAAATACAACTTCCCCAGGTAAATTGCAAGACATCCCCATCTCCATCAATGATTCAAAATTCATTTATGGAACATCCATAATATCCCTAGGCTCTATCTTCTTCTGACAAGAAGATAACCAATCCAAAAGGTCTAAACCACCTATAGGAAACACATTTTTCCTTGTAAGAAGTGGAATGAAGAGGATAATTTTGAGTGGCTGGAATGGTAAACACTATGACCCTTGGACCTAGTGGAGTAAGAGATTTAGAACTAGGCTCACCCTTATGCCTCTTCATGAAATGTGGATGCTCTCTTACATAAGGGACATGCAAAGGTCCTGCTAATTTTTGCTCCATAAAAGGAGCCCACTGCACTAAAAAAATGGAAGGTTGGAGAGTAGGATTTCCCTTTCCCTCCTTAGTGGTAGAAATTGATGCCTTAAAACATTGAGGAGATGAATTCTCTTCTTCTTCATCATCCAAAATAATGATTGGGGAGTGAGAGCTTATTTCCCCCTTTTATCTCCCTGTTGATGGTGTTAGCATTGCACGTTGTTGAGGTGGCACAAGTCTTGTTAGAAATTTTTACAAAAAGGTGATTCGTTTCTCCAATTCCTCTACTTTGTGATAAATGGTAGGCACAATGTCAATTGAGGTTTTTTCATAAAGCACGTAGGATTCTCGGGGAACCTCTTTTAACACAAATTCCTCATTGAACATGAAGGGAGTCTCATATTCAGATGTCCCTATCGCAACATGCCTCTTTTTAATCCTAAATTTCATCAAATATTCTAGAGATTTCTTGTGTTCCCACTAAAAGAGATGGTAATACATTGATTAGAAGGTAGAGAAAACATGATTGATTCTGATCAATATGAAAAGGAGTGAAATCTAAATCTCTCAGTATGTCAGGGGCCCTTTGCTATCCCCAAGGTATGTAACTTTAAATAATGCCCTGACAAAGGCTTCATTCAGGCATATTAGGTTAAAGATTTGATTAAAGTCTTCCGATGATATTTCTTTTTGACTAGTTTTTACAACTACCTTCGTCATTACATCCAAAAATACCTTCAAGGTAACTTTTCAAGTCTAAAAATGGAAAAGGAATGCAAAGTAGTGAAGAAATAGAGTTGAATTCATACTAAAGATGGTGTAGATGAGATGAACCAAATGAGATCACCACCATTAAATGAGTTAATATTTCCTACTAATCCTGCACGAAGGAAGTGAAGGTGCATTGATTGGCTATTATCTAAAAGAAAAGGTACTTAACTATGAAAACAAGTTACACATAGAGGACTTCTCAAATCAAGGAATCTGGTGATCATTGTGCATATTTTGAAGCTAATGTTTAAAAACTTGAGGTTGATAATGGTCACCTTAGAGATATTTGAAGTGTTTGAGGAATTTCCATAAAATACTTAGCTATTTTGCTAAATATAAAAGCAGACAAAACAACGTGGCATCCTAGTAATTATGAGAGTTAAAGAAAGTGAATCACTCACAATTCCTCCACCTAGAAACTTGAAAATAAAATATTTTTAAAAGGAATAAATGATGGATCAAATTGTGTGTCGTAAAGGAGAATATTATTTTGAATATTTAGACTTTTGGGTGGAAAATGAGAAAAATGAGATGATAGAAATTGTATAAAGGTGACGAGAGTGTTCTCGTTTGAGGGGGGTTAAATTTTTCTAAGCTTTAGAAAGATAAATGAGAAAACAAATCTATACTGTCTTAAGATGAATTAATTTGAGATTCCCTAATTTTTGTTCATTTGTTCCCAAACCTTCATGCCAAGATGATTGCACTATATAGTCATTGGTAGACACTGAGGTCATAGGTATTGTGTCCCCTTGTCGAAGTGTTAGAGTTTCTTGAATAAATTTGTTTGTATTCTAATGAGAAATGTTATTTTGTTCAAGATGTGTTACTTTGAATTAGTCATGTGTATTTCTATTACAATCTTATATTGTTAATTTCTCTTAATTACACAAAGGCTTATCTTAGATAGTGATAATTTTGCAACTGGAACTACATTAATGATAGATCTTTCTTTCATATTGTGGTAAACAATTTTAAATTTAAGTTGTATATGTTTGATTTAAATATATTTTTCAGTTTTTAAATATAAGAAATTATCATTATTTTATTGAGAGTTTATCATGATTTTTTACTTATGTTACTCAGAAATAATAGGGTGTTTTGTGAGATTGAATCACTGAAAGATCAATAATTTGAAGATCATACACCTTTACCTCAAAGACCTCCTATCCCATACCATTTTAATCCTCCTATTGAGACACCTCCTTAAAATAATATGGTTCATCCTCCAACTAGACCCATATATTTCAGGCCCCAGGAGTATGGTGGGTTATCCTAACCTAGTTCCACAAGAGGTGAGAAATAGGCTGCCTAAGTTTCAAGAAAATAATGACATCAGTGGTTACCAAAACCTCATGCTATTTACTACTATTATGGAAGATTTTGAGATTGAACAAGAGGATGTGTATGTCAAATTGTTCATTCACACCTTAGAAAAGGATGCCTATGATTGGTATAAATACTTACTAGGAAATTTAGTTGATTCATGGAATGAAATGAGAAATGCATTTAGATTACAATATGGGGACAAGACTAATCCTATATTCCTCCTATCTGAGTTTGAAATCATAAAGAAAAATCCCAATGAGCCTATCCAAGATTTTAATACCAGATTCAACAAAACCTTGACTAGATTGCCTATAATTTTAAGGCCAAGTGATGAGTCCTATTTGATAAAATATTATGTTTCCTTTGATAATAAATCTATATATTATTTGAGGGAAAAAAACCTAGGACTTTGAGACAAGATCTATCTATAACAGTACAAATTTAGAACAATATTAAGGCAACAGGAAAGCCTCCTAAAAGGGAAGGTGTCGAGTTGGTAAATCCTAAAAATTCCCAGGAAAGCAAGGGAGTAGATATGGAAGAAGTTGTTAAGAATTTGGTAGGAGCATTGAAATAAATTTCTTACAAGATTTCTAGGTCAGAAAAGGGGATACATCAAAATTCTCAAGCCCATAATCAACCTCAGGGTCAAAACATATTTGGTAATCATCCTACAAATGATCATAGATCAGATGATAGAGGGAAGGGGCCCATGATATCAGGAAATAATAAAAAACAATCAAGAGAAAATAAATTGGTCCCTAATCCTTTAACTGCTATATTTTCCATGGTAGTATAGAACCATGTTATTGAGTGGTGTGAAAAATTTTTCTTACCACACTCCCCATGTGATATTAATGAAGAAATTGAAGAGGTTGATGATGATGCTACTTTTGGTGATGTGTGCATGATGAAATTCCCTGAAACTCCACAAAAAGGATCCACTTCTACTGAATTACTAAGTGTCAGGATTGTGGAATGTTTTTAGGACTGCATAGACCAAGTATCTCCTCTTTCTTCTACTATGAGCTTGAAGTTGATATGGTTCATACTTTTGAATTTCCTAATCATGATTTTGAGTACATAAGGGAATTGATGATTAAGAAATATGATGGTGGAATTACTTCTGAAGAATAAAAACTACTTTTAATGAATGCAGTGGTTTCCAAAGAAAAGGAGTATAATCTAAGAAACATAACTATCAGGGGGGGGGGGCACAACCCAAACCAAAAACTCTTATCCTCACCAATATCCCAAAATATCCCCAAGAAATATGTGTCAATCAAAGGCCCAATTATTAATAACAAATCTAATGCCTCTGCCCCTGCCCAAGCTATGAAGAATCTCATACCACAGGAAAAGGAAGTTACCCTACCTCTCAATACAACAATACCCAAGTATACCCCCTGTGATATGGCTCTAATTTTTAGTCAAATCAAGGCTACTATACCCATTGTTGAGTTTCTCAAAATCCCTGAGCACAAGAAAAGAGCATTCAAGTATTTGGGGTTTAAGGAGGAGCTAATGCCCCCTAAAAAGGATGTTAATAGTGTTGATCTTCCTCATGTAATTGTAGAATTGGAAGTGCCATAAGAATCAGAAATTTTGGGGGGTTCCTCTGAAGTATATTTAGGCACCTCCCTTGTTGAGTCTAAACTTGATGTTGATCCCTTTACACTACTTTGATCATTAAAAACATACTTGTTCATAACTACATGTTTTATTCAAGAGCTTCATGTAATGTGTTGCCCCTTGAAGTTATGAATGATCTAGTTTTTAAAGTAACAATAGCCTTTGGAAAGTGCAGTGTGAGGGATTCAAGATAAGTACCTGTAATTGGGTACGTCAAAGGATTGGTGGTGTAATTGGAAGCTTACCCTGGTAAGTTCATAACTATGAATGTGGTTATTGTTGATTGACCCGTAAAATGGGGTATGTTTTTGTCAAGGAAATGGGCTGCTAGTGTGGGAGGAAGTGTACAAATGAACATGTCATATGCCACGATACCAGTGGAGTAGAAAATTTTCAATGGTAAGGTGGATAAGAAGCATGTTGGCATTCGATTGAAGTTG